>JAILYA010000011.1:5728231-6094649 GCA_021437795.1 Rhodamnia rubescens | reverse complement strand
TTTCCAAGATGATAAAAGATAATTTTGGCAAGTAGTACTCACTTCCATCGACCTCCCAATTAGGTTAGCTATCAAAGGGAGGTTTGTTGCTGGATTCAAAATCTACTCCCCCCAATATTGTGCTTGACAATTTGGGTTGACACGAGGAGTTCCCGTCCTTGCACTCCATACCTTTTCCTTTCCTTCTCCCGATAAGGCCATATGTAAAATGAGCGATCGGCAAGCTTTTGATGAGTTGAATTTGCTCATTCAAAACGTTTACCGAAACTTCTTTATGTCGGAGTTTGTGCCCTATTCCGAACGCACGACCCTAGAATTCTCGTCTTGGTGGCCTCTTTATCAAGAAGAAATCTTCTCTAGTCCTTTAGCGAAGACATCCTTCGGAAGATGCAAACCATTGCCCGTCAATCAACCCCGAAAGTAGTATTGGCAAGTGATGCCCCTCCCGCTTCTGCAGAAAGCACCCGTCAAAGGTAACTTTGCCTCTCCTTTTCTTTGTAACATATTCCCATTCGGTATCTAACTATCTTTTGTTGCAAAAAGCAAGAAAAGAAAGCTCTTGAAATTGCCGGCTCCAAAGAAACCACCCAAAAAGGAAGTGACTAAGAAATTGCCTTCCGAATCTTCCGGCCAAGGTAATTCACCGAGGAATCAACCTTCCAGGCCTACGCTCCATTCTTTGGCCAAACCTCACATGTTCAAGGGTAATTCCAAACTGCATCTTTTATTTTGATCATGCACATATTAGCCGATACCGACCAATCCTCTTTAAACTATTTAGGAACTCTTAAAACCGATCGATCAAAAGCAACATCAACTCTTTCTTCCCCGCTAAGGTCTCTTCCGGACAGTTGCCTGGATCCTATGCTAGCCACTCCTCCTCCTATAACGAAAACCGTTACCGAATTGGTATAAGCCCCATCTTCCGGATCCGAGGCGGAAGAGCCAGCAAGGGATCCATCTCCCTTTCTAATCGATAAACCATAGCCTACCCTTTCTTCGGGATTTGAGATAGAAGAGCCAATGAGGAGTCTATCTCCAGCTTTCGCCGGTAAGTCATATCCCCGCTTTGTTCTTTTTGAATATTCTTATATTGTTAACTAATGCTCATAATTGCCTCTGCAGTGCCGATGAGCCTTCATCTACGTCAAAAAGAGTCTTAATTCCCTCTAGGGTATCCCTTGAAGGCCAATCAACCATTAGTCCGCTATTGGTTCATCCCTCAATAGTTCCCTTGTCTTCTCAAGACGCTTTAGCCGATTCATCCACTCCTGCTGCCGCCGCGTAACGTCCCTTCCCCGTCGAACCATGAGAAAACTAATTTAGAGAGGATGCCGCTTGTTGATGCAACCGGCTCTTCCGATGTCGATCAACCATCCGATTCAGCTCCATCCTCTTTGGACCCGAATCATTTGTTGATGTCCCTAGATACATAGCCAAGGCCAAATGGAGAGAATTCCTTAACCTTGTTAGAGCCTGACTATGGGAAGGCGATCGTTGATTCGAAGAAGGAGAGTCGAGCAAAAGTCCTTTTTCAAGAGATATGCTCCGGTAATCCCTCGTCGTATTTCTTCAGAATTTCAAGATGCTAGTGATATCTTCGCCATTAGCTTCGTGGATGCTGTAGACACCATCGTAGTCAACACTTATCACCTTCCACATTTGATTCTTGGGGAGCAAAGAAGGGTTTGCTATTTAGGATGAATTGGCAACCAAGAGCGAAGATGCTCGCCTGTTTTACAAAGAACTATAAAGCTAAAGAGTGCGAGATTCAGCATCTTGCAAAGAGAAAGGAAGAGCTTGAGGTGGAGCTGAGGATGGTGCAAGCCAAGATTGATGAGCATAAGGTGAAGAAAGATAGCTTTTGTCTCTCGGTTACGTAGAAGCACAAGAAGTGTCGGGAGCTGGAGAAGGAATTTGACTCTCGGTGTAGGATGATTGAAATTCATGAGAGACAAAGGCAAGAGATCATGGAGCGAGAACTTTACCTTAGAATTTGAATTACACTCCTTTGTAAATAAAGCCGAAACTTTATCGGCTAAATTGAAATGAGAATCTGTCTTTTCATTCAAGTGTCTCATTTCTATCACACCGAACTTCATTTCTGCATTTTCTTAGTTGTAGATTACCAACTCACATAGATCGGTAAACATTCTCAAGATAAAGTCAATTTGCCAAACCAACCACGTCATTTGACTAACTTCCCCAAATACCGAGCATGATGATAATCCAACTCTATATCTTTCTCTTCTCAAGTACTTGAAAGATATAATGCTCGGACCTCCATCACCAATTTAACGCTTTTCACATAGTGAGCTTAATAAGATGATCAAATAACTAACCTTTCCTTCACACTTTATAACGCAATGAATTTAGCAAGATAACTCACAACCGACCTTACTCATGCATGAAGCCACGTTCTCCCGCTTTACCTCTCCTTTTTCTAAAAAGTCTCAAGCATGATCTCATCCATTACTCGTACTCATCTCATTCTTGATAACTTATAATCACGATTCCACATCAAATATTATGGCTATTTTGACCCTCCTTGATTGCCATTAACAATTTATTCCTTTCACCATGTTCTCACATGGCTCTTTATCTCATGTTCTCCTCCGGTCTTGTCTTAGGGGAACCTATCCAATCCAAAGAGGTAATGCTTTTATTGAACACTAACCTCTATTCTATTCAATGATTGATCTCTTTTTCTTCTTGCGGAACTATCTTCTTTTAGTCAAACCCCAAATGATGATCGATCTTTATGGAGATGGTTGCATGAATTACTATCACAGGGGATACCATGCCTTGCTACCGAATCCACGAGCATGGGCTGGAAGTTATCGAACCGACGGACATACTCGATCCAAACTGTTTTTCTTCGTGGATTCTCATTTCTTGAATTTGATATGGGAGTTATGTTCTCTCTTCCTTGCTAGTTTAAACAAGCCCATACACAATATAGAAGAGATCCGGCATCTTGAGCCTTTAATTGTTGAAATCAATATGCTTGAGTCTCGGATAACAAAAGAATCTTCACAACGATCCGCTCAAAAGGAGGAATATGCTTGGGCTAAGGATGCTTGCATTAAGTCCGAATATGAAGTTGACATAGCATTTGGTATCCTCAACTTCCTTTGAAAATCCATCTCTATAAGGGGTAGTATACAAAGGTTTGGAAGAAGAACTAGCTCATACTGAGGCCTTAGTTGAACTCTCACTAAGTCGACATCGTCGAGCATTTGGGATGTTAAGGAAGTATCCGAGATTCTTCGAGTTCATTTACGCCTAACCGGCATACCTTGACAATTACCGAACTAGGCTCGAACATGGTCTTTGCTATCATTTTGATCTTATAGCAAGGAATTCGAGATAGCCACCAACTTCGAACTTTGGTAACCAAGATTGGCATATACTTTCACTTTATGTAATGAGTTCAATCTAATGGATGATACTTCTTTAATAATCTTCCATTAATGGAGCGAGATAGCTCTTTTCCACTAATATCCATCAACATGTATGCATTTCCACTAAACATTTCAAGTAACTAAATAGGGACCTTCCCAATTTGGCGACCCTTTGTCGAATTTCCTATTTTGATGGTTAAGATGTAGAATAGCTTTCCATACCAAGTCACCAATGGTAAACCGCTTAATTCTAACTCTTTTGTTAAAAGCTTTAACTACCCTCTTCTTTTTGTGCAATCAATTGATCCAAAGCAGTTGAGCGAACTTCATCTAATTCATCCAAATTGATATGCATCTAGTCCTTATAATCCTCAAGCAAGCATTTCATTCCTCAAATTGAACTCTTAAAGACTCGACGATTATTTTCATTGACAATACTACCTCTTGTTCATATGTTAGCATATAAGAACTAACACCTGTACTTGATCTCCGCAAGGTTCGGTATGCCCATAGCACTGTTGACAACAAGACATCCCATTTTCTTGGATTCTCCTCTAAATGATTTTTAATCAAACTCGAAACTATTTTATTTGTAGGTTCAGCCTGTCCATTTACTCGGATAATAAGGTGTAGAATGCATCATCTTAATCCCTCTTGATTGAGCAAACTTCACTACCTCACTTCTAGTAAAAATTGTTCCTTGGTCTGTGTGATGGACTCGGGCAAGCCAAACAGATAAATGATGTTTTCCTCAATAAATTTAATCACTATCTTCGATCGATATTCTTATATGGGATAACTTTTACCCATTTTGTGAAATAATCAGTAGTCGGGAGAATGAAGCCATGTTTATGGGATGAAGGTGGATAGATCTTACCTATTATATCCATTGCCCAACCTCCGAATGGCCATGGCTTTACAATTGGATGTAGCTTAGTAGGCTGGTATATCTTTGCAATGGTCCATGCTTCTAACATGAACGGCATGTCTTGGCATAATCAATACAATATTGCATCATTGTTGGCCAATAATAACCATATCTCTTCAATAACCATCTCATTTTAATCCCAACTTAATGTGCCCCACATATCCCTTTATGTGCTTCCGCCATGACCAATCTCGCATAATCTTCATTCAAACATCGCAGCGAGTAATCCGTCATAGGACTTTCAATATAATTCTTCTCCTATTACCAAATACTTCTAAGCTTGTCTCCTTAATTTTTGATCTCGCGAATCGCTCTTCTTTAAGTATTCCATAATGCGTTGTCTCCAGTCCTTCTTCCGAACTACTTCACTAGCCGCTATCGATATCTCTCTTTGTTCAATGGAAGGTACCGACGATCTAATGGTAGTTGCAATGCTTGTTAATTCTTTTGATATTTTATAATCCGAAGTTATCTCGTGCTGACTCATTGGCTTCATAATTTATTTTTCTTTTGACATGAGCTATGTCACGGTCTTTGAACCGGCTTAATTGCCTTTTGGCTAAATAATAATAGCCAATTAGATTTTCATTCAAACATTGGCATTCTCCTTTTAATTGCTTAACAACCAATTGAGAATCACAAAAAATCTTGACGAACCGTGCTCCTAAATCAATCGGTATTTCTAATCGAATTATCAACGCTTCATATTCAGCTTGATTGTTGGAGCACTCCAAGTCTAGCTTTCAAACTCACCTTGTATGTTCCCCCGTAGGAGAAATCAACACCAATCCTGGCTCCGGTGAGTTGTTGGCACATGACCCATCGAAGTACATAGTCCATAGTACTACTTAACTGAATTTTTGTTCATTTTCTTCAATTTGCAAACATGGATATTCGGGAAGAAAATCAGCAATGGCCTTACCTTTGATTGCTTTCATCGGTACGTATATCAAATCAAACTCGAGACAAGATAAATGCCCATTTGACTATACAACCCTTTACAACCGACCATGATAGCATATATTTAATAACATCGATCTTGTCGAGTATATGGACATAGTTAGCAACAAATAATTTCTCAACTTCATACAAGCAAAGTTTAAAGATAGACATAACTTTTTAATCTCGGTATACCTCTTTTTAACATCGCTTAAATTTCTACTCAAATAATATACCACTTGTTCCTTTCCATCTTCATTCTCTTGTGCCAACATACTCCCGATGATTGTATCGGTAGCGGATAAATACAATTTCAATGGTTTGCCAGCTTTTGGCAAAGATAAGAATATGAGGATTAGTCAAATATGACTTGATTGCATCAAATGCCGCATGTTGTCTTTCTCCCCAAGTGAATTCTTCTCGATCTTTAAGTCTCAAGAGCTATGACATTGGATCCATCTTTCCGGATAAGTTGGCGATAAATCTCCTAAGAAAATTGATCTTCCCGAGCATCATCTCGAAGTTGCTTTTTTTTACGTAGAATGAGGAAGCTCCATGATAGTTTTTGCATTGTTTCGTCAATCTGAACCCCCTTTGATTGACTAAGAAACCTAAGAAGTTCCCCGCTCGGATCCCAAAAGCACATTTGGTGGCCTTCATCTTCGGTTTGTACTTCCTCATCCTAATAAAAGCTTGCTTAAGATAGTTCAGATAATTTACCTAGGCCGACTTCACCACAATGTTATCAATATGGACTTCCATGAATTTACCAATCATGTCGTGAAAGATGAAATTCATCGCCCATTGATATGTTGCTCTTGCATTCTTTAATCCAAAAGGCATTACAATCCATAGGAAGGTCCTAATGGCTCTACGGCATCTAAATCCTGTCTTTAGTATGTCTTCTTTAGCAATAAATATCCGATTGTATCCCGAATGACCATCCATCGTAGACAACATCTCATTCCCCGATGCCGAATCCACCAACATATTTGCCATAGGCATCCGATATTCATTTTTCGGAGCAAAGCAATGTTAAGATCACGGAAATCAATGCACACTAGCAATTTTTCGTTCTTTTTCTTTACTTGGTATAATGTTAGAGAACCACTCTACATATCTGGCCATCTCAATGAATCATGCCTTTAGCAGATTTTTCTATCTCTTCCTTGACTTTATCAATCACATCTAGGGCAAACCTTCTTGTTGGTTGTTTATGTGGGCGGAATCCTTTCTTGATCGGCAAGTGATGCTCACTAATATCCCTTGATAATCCTCGGCATTTCATGGTAATCTTAGGCGAAACAGTCTTTGTACTTTTTAATCAACTCAATCAAGTCTTCTTTTATGCCTTCTTGCAAGAACGCACTTATATAAATGGGTTGATGACATCCGATTTGCCAACATTGATTTCTAACAAAGGATCTTTAGTTTCCACTGACTTGTTCTCTTCCTTGATTTGTGATTCTTCCCACATCTCAATGCAATCCGAGGCTTTAAGGTTTTGTTGAATCACTTCGGCTAGATATGTGAAGTGCCTTACATTAATTTCTTGTAATGAGGTATCGCTTTCCATACAAACTGCCTAATTCGTCCAATCTTAAGCCTAATTTAGGGATCCACTCAGTCTTTCTATTCCCGAGCGGCAAAAAGAGAAGGACCGTAGGTCGGTCCTTGGTGGTTCGACAACCCGATTACCGTATTGGTAATTTTGCTCATCTTGATGAATCTCGATCCAGCCTATTGGAATCTGTTCTAAATTTGCGTGTACATACTCTACCCTTTCTCCATTCCAAAAGGCCAAGACTTGCTGAAGTGTTAATGGTACATACGGATTGGAATGTATCCAATCCCTTCCAAGTAATAGCTTGCATGAGCCATCCGATTCTATCACAAAAAACGTCGTTCTTGAAGTCTTAGACGATATTGTTAGGTCTACCACAATTGCTCCCTTGATTTCAAGTAACTTCTTCAAGAAAGTCGAACAACTAAACATTTCATGGGACTATTTCTTCCTCTTTCTTCCCAAGCTTCTTAAAATACTTATGGGACATGAGGTTCGGGAGTTGCTCTGCGTCCACAAAAACCTTCTTGACGGGTCAACCATTGACTCTGCCCAAGATCACCAAAGACTTCAAATGCTTTGCTTTATCCTATGATACCTTCTCAAACTCTATCACCTCATTGTCGAGAGAATTGGAACTCTGTCATTGCTATTTCCTTCTCGGATATATGTTCATGATCTTTTTCCACAATTGAACATGCCCCATACTCAACCGGAAGTCTAGCATGAACTATGTTAATCCTCATTGGAGAACCGTATTCGACATCTTGGACTACCCCGCTCGGTAACTTTTGCTTGTCCTCTCGTGGGGACTTGGGATTCCTCTACTCTAATACACTTTTTGTGCTTCGGGGTAAGCTCTACAATAAACTTGCCAAAGTTGATTGTTGGCGGCACATCCCGAATCACCTTTTCTTTAACTAATTCGGCACGAGCATGAATCTCTTGGTGATCTATAAAACCTCTCTCCGTCTTGGTAGATTCGGTCTCAAGAGGGCTACGCCTCCAAACCCAATTACTTTTCTTCTATAAGGCCTAGATCTTGAGGCCTGCGATGTCATTTCTTCTGTTCGGGCAATTTCAAAATTCCTCTATCTACTTCTCATCCTTTGGACTCACCTCTTAATGGTTCGGTAAGATGCTTGACCATGTGACTTAGCTACTGACCATCTCTCTTTAGGAAGATCATGTGGAATCTTAGCTATCTTCTTCTTTTGTACCTCCTAAGGAATTAGATCCGGTGGTGGATCATCAAACTCATCCCCCCAACTAGTTAGCTTGATTGGTAATAATGGAGGTGGGTAGTCGATGTGTCCCCATAGTACACTACATAGACAAATTTGCCACTTGGCTCTCTAAATAGGCCTACTCTCGAATCTCCTTCTTGGTATTGTTACTACAAACTCTTCTTTTTCTCGGGCCTTTGTGGAGTCTCATCATCCCCGTCATCCTACTTATCAATTTTATGCACTATATGAACTTGTGTTGGCTGGCTTGGTTGGATATTCTCCTCCCTTGACCGCAATGAGGGGCGCCTTGTTGACACTATCTCGAATCTTATCTATAGGCTTTCTTGTGGCCTGCCTTCCCTTCGAACAAACGAGCCCGATCGGTACTTTCCTTGTTCCTCTCATAAATTGATACCTTGGAACATCCCGATTCCGACTTCTCAACTCATGATGACAACGATTACAAAGTTTCCTACCATCATATCTTGACGGCTCATGGACATTAACCATGCCGGTCATCTTTGGGAAATGATCGTATGCCTGCTTCCATTGGAGCCTTACCTTTGTCCTTGGAAAATTTAATCTTGCCTTGTCGAATTGCTTCTTGGATTATTTTTCTAAAGACAATGCAATTTACCGCATCATGGCTCATAGAATAGTGCCATTTGCAATACTTTTTGTCCAAAGCAATTCTTCCTTATATGGGATTACCCGACCCTCACCCAACTTGATCAATCCATCTTTTAGCAACAAGGCAAATATCTCATCCAATATGTAGATATCAAGGGAATAATTGCTCGTCTCCTTGGCTTTAAACTTTGAAATATCTTGTATCCTTGCTAGTTTGAGTGCTTTGGACATACATAAGGCTTCTCCAAAACTATGGTTGCAAATGCTATTTTGTTCTCTTCCTCAGCGAATCACCGAATTCGACACTTTCTACCAAAGCTACTGTTTGCCGACTATCTTTCATCGGTTTCTTGTTTCTTTCTTTCAACGGGATGCTCGTACTAGGAAACCCGAGCGTTAATTGAAAGAGATCATCGAAAGCTTGTCCTTCAAACCTTTCTCCCAAATTGAACTTTAGCCAATTGAAGGCTAAGTGAGTGAATTCTCTTTCAAGAAGAGAGGTCAAACACCTATTTCTTGATTTATTGAAACGAGCAACAAATTGATTAGCGGTTTCTTTGCTATACTGATACATCCTTGCTAAATTGGCTACCGTCACTTCTAATACCGATCGGTAAAATTGAGAGTGGAATTGTCTCTCCATTTCAGCCCATATCTCGAATGGAATTTGCGGGCAAGTTTGTGTATTAGGTGAATGCTGTCCTTGATAGGGACAATAGGAATAACCTCAACCTCAAATAGTCATTGGTTCCCGCCTCTCCAGTTGTGCCAAAAAGCGGCCTACATGCTCAACCGTCGATTGGTCCTCTTCTTCTCGTGAACACCGTAAAGTCTCGGTGTCTTGAATCCCCTTAGATAAGGGATATTGTCAACCCATTCGGGATGATGTTTCCGATAAACAAGTCTTGGAGCACCTCTGTCCGCCCCAAACTATTAGATTACCAAATCTACTACTCGGTCTAGATTCCATGGTCTCAAGTTCCGTTAACCACAATCCAAGGATTCCGCCCCTAGGGTCAACTTTTGGGGGTCTCGGTCCATCCCTGGATTTTCCAAATTGACATTTACTTGGCATGCACTGTGGGTTTCCCATAGCCTATGGATATGGTGGGACTCCAGGAAGCCTTATAAGATCCACATTAGACATATTCGGTGGTGGTGGTATGTTTTGAACAATTGCGTTAGCTTCAAAAGGGGCAATTGGAGGGAAGTTATAACCACTCACACCATTCACCAAGTTCATTGGGGTTGGAATTCTCTAGCCTGGGTATAATTCTCATTGTTGGGGGCGGTAGAGTCGTCCTCCGTTACCACTATACCCAATATAGGGTGGTCTCGACATTGGAAGGAATGGCATGGCACTAAGAGAATTAACATAAAAAGGTGAAAATTGAGAAGATGAAGTGGGATGTGATATTACCTCGTTTATAGCATTGACCACCATAGGTCTTATGACGTCGATCACATGTCGCACCATGTGGTTGGTAAGTTCATTTTGCTGTTCCTCAAACATCCTTTTCATCGTGGCCACTAATGTTACATTAGGTGCTAAAGCATGAGTCTCGTTCTTTAGTAAATTGCCGTGGAATGTCGGCATTTCGATGGAGTACTTCTTTAACTTGGTTGGCTGTTGAATGCTCGATCATGCACCATCGTCGGGGTTGATATTGTCAACTTGCACTCCTTTTGGTTGGTTTCGGTTCTCACAATTTCTCTAAATCTCACCACAAACGAGTCCCACCTAGCCTTGCTAAAAGGATGTTCACTCGCTTTGTGACGAGAAAAATCTTTCATCGAATTTGTTCTTTGATTTTTATTAAAAGGGTTCCGTGGCTCAACTATCAAGGAGGATTCAATTGAAAAACACTTAACAACGGAAGTCTATGAAAATGGACTTGAAGTAAATGGATTGGATATGGATCCGAGATTAATCAAAGGGCTAAGTTTCTGCAAGTTACGTTACAATACTCCTAAAAAAAAAAGAATAGATAATTGGGAAATAAACTTGGCTACTTAAACCGAAAGTGCGGGAAATGTAAAGGATAACGAAAGTTTAAACTGCAGGAGAAGATAAGTGTTTTTTGGATGTTGTGTTGATCCGCCTCTTTCTTATCTCCTTTGCCTACTTGTATTCTCTCACACCTTGTAACTTGCTCGATCGGTTACTCCCATGATTTCAAATCTTGAATCTTGGGGCCTTCAATAATTTCTTTTCTATCTACGTTCTTCATTGCTTGTCCGCTAAAATTCATATGATCCTTCTTAACTCATAACTTCCACAACATATTCAAATTTGAATCTTCTTGAATAACTTCCCATGATCTGCTCGTACCCACTACTTTTGCTTTTGGCTTATAACTCCCTTGCTTGTCATGGTTAACTTTTTGCAGCTCTTTCAGTAAGTTTCCAGGTTGTCTTTAATCTGCCGAATCTCGAAGGTCAATAACTTTATCCTCCGCTTGCCGAATCTTGAGGTCTAGCAATCTTGTAGTCCTTCGGTGTATCGCTTCTAACTTATTTAACTTCGGGATGTAACAACACTTTTGTCTATTCGATATATCATTTTCAACTTACCGAACTTTGGGATAGCAATGCTATTTGCCCGTTCAATATCTGTACTTATTATGTTTTTTGGTGTCAACAGTAAGAGATGGCCGAAGATGGAGACACTACAAGCATTTCCCAGCACGGTGGAGAACTAATATGAAACGAACAGTGCGGCCCAAAATTATAGGAGAGTGCTATTCTATATGCCTCTCTTGTGTGTTTGATCTCGATCGCGCTTATCCGACTTAAATCCGTAGTTCGCCAAATAGTGGATAGAATATGACAAAATCCTTGAATTTATTATCCTATTATATCCAATCCTATCTAGACTAGAAATTTGGACGAGCAAAACGCAACACGCTTCTACAAATCCACGATCTTATCTTCAATAGAAGTGTCATTTAAAGAAGCTGAAGATGGAAAAGCTTCTTCGTTTCATACAAAGTTAGCGTCAATGAGCCGCTAGTCCGCACGGTGTCTCGATGAAATTCAATCGATACCACATCGAGTGATGAATTTTAGAACTAATTAATCATTTTCGCGTAGATCAACAATCGAGCACCGAGTAAAATCATAAAAATAAGGGCTTGACTGTAACTGATAATAATCCAAGGGACATAATTGAATCATCAAATAGGGACACAGATGGAGGTAGAGGATATCCATCCGATTAATCATAGGACACAACGTCGTTTAATCGTTATGTTCCGGGCTAGCACAATAACTATTCAAGCAAAACTAACGGGGACCAAAAATTACCTTAATAATCTCCTTTTCGAGGTAAAACTTTCTTAGTAAAAATTATGTTGCACTAAATAAGCTTTTTCTAGCAAAAATGCGGACATATCAAATTTATTTATTTTCTAAATATTAACTATATATATTTTTAGTTGACAAATTGTGAGGGAGGTCATAGTAATTGACAACTAATATTTTGAGTTTAGAATCAACGTTTAACTAATAAATTAAAATAATAAAAATTATCTAAAAATTCTTACATATGTTATACGGCATTTAATTTAGTCATAAATTTTTCAATTTGACAATTTTTATAATTTTTTAGATTTTCTTTTGTTTCTTTTCTTGATTTTCCTATTTCCTTTCATCGGTCGTTGTGCCTTGGCAATGGCCGGTGGAGGTTGCCGCCCACCGATGAGGGCTAGGACACCATCACCTTGCCCATATCTGGGGAGGGTCATCGGATTTGAAGAGGGTCATGATGCCCTCCCATGCCATAGTGAGGGCTTGTAGGGCCTTGATTGTGACCGGCGAGGGTGTTCTAGCCCTCACTTATGGCCGGCGACAGGCTGAGGGAAACACGAAAAGATTTTAAAAAAGAAAGAAAGAAAAGAAAAAGGAGAAAAGAGAATGAATAAAAGTTAACATTTGAAAGATGACCAAATGTTTTTTTGATCTGAGAGGAGAGTTTATTATATTCCATACCATATTCATATTTTCTGCTATGTTGACAAAAGAGTACACACTTTACGTGGGGCAAGAAAAATTTTAAAAATACAATCATGCTAATAAATTAATATATGAAGATTTTCATTTTAGTAAAACAAACTTCATCTTTCATAGTGAATGATTTGAATTTTTTTTTAAAAATAATTGCATGTATTACTTGAAATAATTAGTCAATAAAAACTATTATCATTAACAATAATAAAATTTGTTTAAATATTTGCATAAATGATGAAAATATTTTTCGTTCAACCATTTTTACAAGCGATCTTTTTGAAAAATATTTTCTAAATCACTCATTTTGTACAAAATAAATGGAGCCTAAGAATCATGATTTAAGTGTCAGAGATTTAGTTTGCTTTAGGATTACAATTTTCTCCCCTCCTTATACTGTACAATGTAGATTCATTAGCAGAATGCATAATATTTTCGTTGACTTTATTGATAAAATCTAAGTATTGTTATGTCAAATTCTGTCTTGAACTTTGTGACATTTTATACAACACAAGTAAGTTTTCGTATGTACTTTTCCATTGAGAGATTAATTTATTCCAGAGTCAAACGAATTTGCTCAATTAGAATTTTATAGCTTGAAATTATTTAAATTGAGGAAATCTTCAAATATAAAAGTTGCAACAAAAAATTGGCGGGAAAAGTATAAAAAACGTCATAAACTTATTGTACCTATGCTAATTTAGTTCTAAACTTTTTAATTATTACAATTGAGTCTTACAACTTTTGACGATTTGCTAATGTGGACATTTCGGTCAATTTTGGCAGGAAATCGTTGACATGGACGCCGTTGACTTGCGTGGTACGACCGGAGCCGACTCGAACAAATTCTACAAATTTTTTTATATTTTTATGAACTTTTTCATTTTTTTTCTTTTCATTTTTCTTTACAACTCGAGTTGATGAAGTCGCCGGCCATGAGGGTCGCAACCCTCTCCTAGATCTGCGCGAGGGCTGATGCCCTCCCCTAAGGGAGTTGAGGGTCGGCCGGTGACCTTGCCGGCCCATAGTTCAGAAAATAAAGAAAGGTAAGAAAGAAAAAAAAGCTTTTGGAAAAATTTGAAAAGTAAAAAAATTTGTCCAGGTCAACCCTTGTGTGCCACTTAGGAGGCCAATGTTCATATCAGCGATTTTCGACTAAAATGGGCTACATTGACAAATCGTAAAAGGGTTTAGGTGTTAGTTTATACAATTAAAATATTTAGAACTCAATTGTCATATTTGCAATAAGTTTAGGACTTTCTTGATGCTTTTTTCACAAATTGACCAAAGCAATATGGGTTTCTTCTTTTAGCTGTTCACATGTAATTATTTCTAATTTTGAAGTACTGCCAAACTCATGAGGTGGGCTACTATGTGTTTACAAAAGAGATTACGGTTTTCGGAAAATCCCTTCTATGGTTTACTGGTCCGTTTGACATTGGTACAAGTTACAATTATTGATGCTTTGTTCTACTGTAATATGCTCCACTCTCATGTAATTATCACAAGCGCTTATCAAGTATTTCTTTAATTATTTGCATTATCCTTCGAAATCATATCACATCCCGGATATGATGAAATAAGATGAATTGAGATAGTATTTTATAAATATGTACTTATTTTGAATACATTAACTATTTCTTTATTTTCCGATCGCCTAGAAGGGACGAAAGAAATCGAGAGAGGTCTACATAAAATTCTGGGAATGCTTGTAGTGGTTCATGGAAAAGTACACGTAAAATACTAAAGGGAGTTATTCATGTTCCCTGTAAATGTGCATATTGCGTCGGTATTTGCCTTTTACGGGTAGTGTCATCCTACACATGATAATAGAAAGTCACATATATCCACACGAATGGTATGCCAAAATGGAATCCACCTACTCTATGGAGTTAAGACTTGTGTTGTGAGTGAAGGTAAGAAAATATTAGGTGTGGATTATACACATGGCAAATGTTCTTCTCTAACATAAAAGCAAGGGTAAACAATCCTAGTTTTTGTTTTCGGTAGTTCACATGGGTTTGGTTATCGCATCATTCATTTATCTCATATTAGTTCGTCGCATATACTTGAAGCTCGCATAATATAGTTGTCAGTGAACTAGAGCCACTCTTTACTGTGTTGCAAAGTGTTGCAACTCATTTCTCTAGTAAACTATGTTTTAACTTTGTTCCACTGAAAAATTAGGTCGGATACAACTTCCTAGATATTGTTGCCACATTGGGGATGATGCAGCTATGGGATGCTTGCCATACACCTTATAAAAAGCCGCATCATTTAATTTTCATAGCCGAAGGTGCAATGGAACTGTACCAAATATTCTCTTCACATACTGATTTTATTAAACTCAATGTTACTTTATATCTTATCTGATTAGACATTACTTTTGGCTAACAAACATGGTCGAAGAACCTTCGCAATTACATGCTAAAGATGAAGAACCAAACATCATTAGACATAAAAAAACAGAAATTTCCTCCGATCATGTCTTTGATGGATGGGTACAAAGCATGAACATCTTCCCACACAAGTTTAATAAAAATTAAATGCAGATGAAGTCCGTAAGATTGGTTGGAGAATCCCATGGATATTGGAAAACATGGAAAAAGTAAAGTAAAAGATCAAAAGCTCCCGTGGCCGTATCCGCAAATAAACGAGATACCAGGGGCAATTCCGGAACGAGGCAAAACAACATTGACGCGTTCACGTTGTCGAGTTGTGTGCGTTGTTCTGGACATCCGAACAAGAACCACAGAGGAGTTTGGAGAGAGAGAAAGAGAGGGAAAACGCAAGAAACCGCGAGAAAATAAGCGGGGAAGGGGACGATAGTTGCAGAGGATCGGGGGAAGGGCTTTCCTGAGAAAATCACAGGAAGGAGAAGAAGAAAAGTCGAAGACCCTTTTGGCATTGTCGTCCTCTGCGACATTTCACTTCCCATTTCTGACTCATTCCCCTCCGATTCCTGTTTTACCTCAATTATCGTACAAACGCACAAAAACCCCACGAAGCAGCTCCGCTACCGACGAAGGAGGCGCGGGAATACAGCAATATAGTGTTTGCAGTCGGAAAGAGATTCATTTGGAGTGGTTCGAGTGATTGGTTTGTGCGATTGTAACGCCGAAAGCTGGTTGTTTTCTGTGTCACCAGGCGTTTATTTTGGAGATTGGCCCATGTTATGGTGTCCACAACATTAGCGGCCGTTGCTGGTGACTGAGTTGATACTCGCGAGCTCGTACTTGGATCCATAGTCGAGTTGAATCTCTCCAGCAACGGTACTTGTTATTCATATTTCCCGTTTCTGTGCTGTCGATGTCGTCAGCGTCAGTTGACCTTTGTAATTAGTAATGTGGTTCTACAAACACATAGAGAAGTTGATTTTTTCCCCTTTTTTAGTTTGAGGCTGTTCAATTTGGAGGTTTGGCTGAGATGTTATGCATATGTACAGTCCGCAGAGATTTGGAGATTTTATATGGTTCGGCATAAGATGATTATCTTGTTTCTGATTGATTGCAATGATGAAAGGTTCAGCTCAAAATTGCATTTACTCTAGCGCCGAGTAATTATTTGGAAACGATTGACTTCCTTTTATGTCGAAATATTTCTGGTATTGTGTCACTAATTTAGCTGCTTTAAACTATGCCTGGGAAATGTGTCCCCCCTCTTTGTTGGCGGATGGAGTGAAGTGTCTGGTACTTCATGAATAAAGGTTTAGTTTGGAATCGCTAGCGCAGTTCTTTCTCAAGATGGATTTTTTCTGCATTAATTAGTGTGCAGGCTCTCTTTGGAGATCACCCATTGAATGATGGGATCTTTATAAAACTGCATTCCCAGTCATGCATGGTTGAAACTATTCTGAATTAGACAAGTTGATGAACTATGAACTCGTTTTTCCCATCTGTGCATTTAGAAGCGCTTTTACTGTTCTACAGGCCGCTTCAATGGCTGTAGCGGTTGGATCTGTTGTGTGGGTGGAGGATCCTGAGGTAGCTTGGATAGATGGTGAAGTTGTGGAAGTTAATGGCGAAGAGATTACAATAAATTTGACATCAGGAAGGACGGTATGTTTTACGTTTCCCAGTTCTTTAAGAAAGCAGGGTTTTATCAAGTATTGTTTGCTTTTTTTTTTCCATTTAAATTATGTATAGACATTTTCGCGGGGGGGGTTGATTGCAAGACTCCCTGTATATGATTCTCTTACTTGACAGTTTTCTTAAGCATATTGTATTCTCAAGTTATTGTTTCCAGTAATTTACTGTAGTCTGGTTCTTAGACAGGGCTACACTATGAGAACTACACAATTTACTCAATATCTTAGCTTCACATTGAAATGATGCATGTATGCCAGATTTATGTCAGCCAGAGCGTAAATGCCTGATTCGACTGATGAAGTGAATGTGCTCCTCTTCCATTTTATGTTTTCTGCATGAGCAAGTGCAGAAAATGGTTATTAGAGGGAAAAGATGCTTGAAGTCATGATTAAATACTGGATGGCATGCCTTTTGTGAGGTTAATGACTGGCTTTTTCACCAATGCCAGGGGATCCCATAGTACAGATTAATTCGTAACTTTCTGAGCGATGGTTGGTCTAGGTCTGTTAGACTGATTGTGAGCTGATTCAACTAGAGTTGCTTCTGTCAGAATGATCAGAAGACGTATGTCAGGGAAAGGATATTGCCATATTCACTTTGGGTGGTTTATGATTTAGTTCTGTTTTAGTTTGTGCTTTTGTATCAATGGCATAAGTTTGCTTCTGGACTAGCCAAAGAGAGGATTATCTTTGGCCTTATTCCAGGTATCAGAGTTGTGATTTTTGGACTGCCTAGTCATCTTTTCCAGATGATCAAGACAGAATTGTCTTTTAAATCATCAACCATTCTCTAGAGACAGTTTAGAAACCGTGGGTCATTCTGATTAAGGAGCTTCTGGGAGTCTTTATAACTCTAGATGAGTTTTAGCAAATATTGCTGATGTGAGAACATCTGGCGATCATTGGGATGGTGGGTGGTATCTGGCAGTAATTGTGAGGTGGGTGGTCAAGATGAATAAACAGCAACACTTTTTTTACAAACTCGGAGGATGTGTGATGATATCTTCTTTTACGCAACTTTGTACTACTATCTGTCATTGCTTCAGGTGCCTACAAGAGAATTTCCTTCAATGTGATTCCTGCCTGTGTAGGACTGCTAGCTGCACCTATTTTCTACAATCTCTCTTTTCCCCCTTATCATCCCTTTTTAACACTTCTTAATTTCTTCTCTCCTATTTTTCTTCCAGTGCACAAAGTATTAAAAAAGAATTTGGCTTTCAGGATTTAAATGGTACTTTAATTTCTTTATGCCGAGATGGTTGTTAGCTTGGTAAGTTCAGTAAATGTGTCTGTTGACAATTGCCTTTGTTATATTGTGCAGTGTCCTTAACGTGCATGTTTGTAATTGTGTTATGGAAGGTTTATATTGGTGAGATTGATTGTATTGCATATGAGATATAGGTTTTATGTCATATCTATTGCAAAACTATGCAAAAACTTGCTGTATGTCAGATGAGAGTCACAGGTCATTATGGTGAAGCTATCTAAAAGCTCACTAATTTTCTTCAGATTAGTATTGTCTTGCATGATTATAAGCAGACATGTTTTCTATTAGAATGTTTACTTTACTGTTAAGTTCTGTTTTAGAGGATTTTCATAGTCCAGCTCTATCCGCATTTTTAGGCAACATATCAATTCACAGATTTTAAGACATGAATTTGGGACCACTTAAAAATGTTGCCCTAAATAAGAACTAACAAACAACTTGCCCTGAATAACATGGTATTCTAACTTTTGAGAGATTAAGAAGAATGTCTACTTGACTATAAGGGCGAATGTTTTTTTTACGCAAGGGTTTGACATTAAGTAAAAGTCCAACGGAGGAGAAACATTAATAATGCAAAAAGGTATAAAATTCACTCCAAACGCAACGTTAATTTCTTCTGTTACTATCCAAAAGAGAGAAGAATTAGACTTTTTAGTTGCATGTCCTGTCATTTATCCAGTGCATTTAATAGCATCATATTACCTATCCACAGGGAAGTGTGATTATGTTGGGTTTCAAGGCCGTTCACTATAATGCGAGTGCTTAAATATGAGGGTGCCTTTTTTGGAGTCTTGTTTACATGCTCTAGGTAACGATGGTGATATTGCCTTCTTGCAATTTGATTTATCCCCGTAACATCCTTGATCAAATGATGATTGTTTAGTTGGGAAGCATCTGTGGCCAGTTCCTTCACGGTTCTTCTCTTTCATTTGCGATCTTTTACGATTCTATCTCAAAGGCAGGATAATGTCCTTATTACCTAGCTTTCACATTCTAGGTTGCTGCCAATGCTTCTACTGTTTACGTTAAAGATACTGAAGCTCCTCAATGTGGTGTGGATGACATGACGAGGCTTGCTTATCTGCATGAGCCTGGGGTTTTGGATAATTTACGATGCAGATATGAGCTCAATGAGATATATGTAAGGACAACTTGGTATTGCATTGCGTTATAATATTTTGTTGAGCTTTCATGTGTCGTAAAACCTTTTACAAGGTGACATTTTTATCATTTGCTGCTGGATTCTCGTTTTTCAGTAGTCAGTTGATTGCTGGCATTTTTAGCATTTTCATTGACCGTTCATTGTTTCTTTTTAGGGTTCACCATATTATTTTGCTTTGTTTTTAGGTAAGAAAGAGCACATTCTCTCCGGGTCTGTTGCCACAGACTAAGTCTAATGTTTAATTTTTTCAGACTTATACGGGGAATATATTGATTGCGGTGAACCCTTTTCGGAGGTTACCTCATTTATATGACAATTACATGATGGAACAATATAAAGGGGCCACTTTTGGTGAATTAAGCCCTCATCCATTTGCTGTTGCAGATTCTGCATACAGGTAATTGTTTGACTATTTGTCATGCTGTACCATTCTTGATAGGCTTCTGATGATGTCTGTCTACCAGACAGATGATCAATGAAGGAATAAGCCAAGCCATTTTAGTAAGCGGAGAGAGCGGAGCTGGTAAAACAGAAAGCACTAAGATGCTTATGCGCTATCTTGCTTATATGGGCGGGAGAGCTGCAGGAGAGGGAAGAACTGTGGAGCAGCAAGTTCTTGAGGTAAACTTTTCAGTTATTGCTGGATCATCATTTGTAGTAGTCCTGATTACTCTGGAAAATACCTGATATTACTGTCTTTTTCTATTATCTTTTATTGGAATTTATCTTTCTGAAGGGTTGCTAACGTTATCTCATTCCTCAAAATTTTTTTGCAGTCTAACCCTGTTTTGGAAGCATTTGGTAATGCCAAGACAGTTAGAAATAATAACTCAAGGTCAGAACTTATTCTTCTGATTTCGTATTATAGACTTGTCATATTTTTTTTCTTTTAAAATTTTACCAGAGGCTCCATACTGATTGGAAGCCACTGGATGCACGCAGTCGCTTTGGTAAGTTTGTGGAAATCCAATTTGATCAAAGAGGAAGAATTTCGGGAGCTGCAATAAGGACATACTTGCTAGAGCGCTCGCGCGTTTGCCAAGTGTCTGATCCAGAGAGAAACTACCATTGCTTCTATATGCTTTGTGCTGCACCACAGGAGGTAAACCAACTTCATTGCTCTTTGGCGGCTTTTACTTTTCCTTTATTCTCCTGCTCCCAAAAATTTTGCAGGGTTTAAATTCATGAGTCTTCTTTTTTCAGTCCAGCTTGTTGTGAACATAAATGGCATGTATTGAGTTATAATACTGGTGTTTCTTGCTGCAAATCTGTGCATTTATATCACATGCATATAGCTGTTTTATATACTATCCCGATAAAGGGCATACTTGCCCAAGGATCAAACTAACTGAGCAATATGTGATAGATGGCTGTAATGCTCTTAACAGTTGTGTTGCTGCCTCAGGGTATATGATAACTTCTCACCCTTACACTTAGCTGTCTAATGTATTCTTTTTACCTGTCAATCTGTTGTTTTGAACTTTGTGAGTTCTGAATGGCAGAGCATCGGTTATTGTTTTAATGTTTTTTGTTGTTGCATATTAGAAATCATGTGATAAAAATACCTTTCTGTTAGGGTCAAGATACTGGTAAAATTTAATCGCAGAAACTCGGCCGAGTTGCTAGTAAAATAAATACAGCCAGCTTTTTGTCATGTTATACTTTGGGTATAATTCTCAAGATGATGCGTTCTCTAACTTCCAGGCTTGAAGGGAAATGTCCCATGAATATTGTACAAGAAGAAGCAGCAGGGGCATTGTTATTGAAAGTCTTTTTCATTGAAGTCTTTGCCATGATTTTTTTTGATTCTATATGCATTGTTGTCATGCTCAATTATCTTTTGGATCTCATTATGTTTTCGGTAGTGGGTTTATAAATAGGTGATATTCCATTAGTTTCCACGTTTAATTTCTCATGCTTTAAAAGTGATATGCTTTTGAAGTAATTCTCGAATTATTCAGCAAAGAAAACTATTACTTACGAGCTATGATGCTGGCTCTCAGGATGTTGAGAGGTATAAATTGGGGAATCCGAGGAGGTTTCATTATCTGAATCAATCAAACTGCTTTGAGCTGGATCAAATGAATGATTCTGAGGAGTATATTGCGACTAGAAAGGCTATGGAGGTTGTTGGCATAAGTCCTGATGAGCAGGTAGTTTGTTAATGATTGAAATAGTATATGTGGTAAGAAGTTGGTTATTAGAAAAAGGTGTTTGTGGTGATAAGTGATAAGTTTTTCTACCTTGCCCCAGGATGCGGTCTTCCGAGTTGTTGCTGCTATACTTCATCTAGGAAATGTTGAGTTCGCAAAGGGTGAGGAAACAGATTCTTCCGAACCCAAAGATGATGAGTCACGATTCCATCTTAAAATGGCAGCTGAATTGTTCATGTATGTTTGATCTTATTATATGCTTTAGAAATCTCCTTTGAAATTAGACGAAATGTCTTGAAACAAAAAGTTAACAGCTGCAGAGTTGTTGTTTAGGTGTGATGAGAAGTCTCTAGAAGATTCTTTGTGCAAACGTGTGATTGTGACCCGTGATGAGTCCATAACAAAATGGCTGAACCCAGAGGCTGCAGCTGTCAACAGAGATGCTTTGGCGAAAATTGTCTATTCAAGGTTATTTGATTGGTAGGTTTTTGATCTTGTTGGAAGCTAAACATCTACATCCTATTTTGTCAGCTGTGTACACATATTCTTTGTCGAACAGGAGAAGCAACATGCCAATGTCACTTAAGAAAATTGGCATTGGTTTTTGATTGCTTCTTATTGATGATATCCCTTGAGCAGAACTCAAAATAATTGATATTTATTTTTTGGGCTCTCTCGGGCAAATCTTACATCTCTGAAATTTAGATGGCCGCATACCATACCTTGTGGGGAGTTTACTTTTGTTGTAGTTTTGTTCTTTGTACCTAGATTTGCTTTTAGCTTTGATGTCGAAGATTTCTAGGTTTTACTGATAACAAATTGAATTTGCATACTGGAAGGACAATTATTTCTTTAATATGCACAAGGACACCCTCTCTAGTACGAGATGATATCTGCATGTTCTAGAATAACTTTGAACCCAGGGTTAATGATGTCGTGCAATCTCGTAAAGGAAATTTTGGAGTTGTATGAAGTGCTAAATGGGACAAAATAGTCAGTTTGACTCAAGGAAGTAAGGATGCCATAACCAAATAAGTTTTGAAGGTGTATGAAAGGTGTATGAACTGCTAAATGCTAGAAACTGTCAGTTTGACTCATGGAAGTAAGATGCTAAAAAGAATTATCCCATGAAGATTGGTTTTAGATTGTGTGTTGTTATAAGTGGGAGTATGGCATTCATCTATGGTTGAGTAGCAAAATTTCTATGAACATATCAAAGCTGCATCAAAATACTATTGCTATTTAATGTTCTTTTCTTGTATGTTTTAGGCTTGTGAACAAGATCAATAGCTCGATTGGGCAAGATCCTGATTCAAAATTCTTAATTGGGGTTTTGGATATCTACGGATTTGAGAGTTTCAAGACAAACAGGTGCTTTACTGGTACGCTTTTGTATTTTGATCATTTATGTAGTTGAACTTGAGATGTTTGAACAAAAGTTGCCATTCTGTATTGTGTTCGGTCAATTTGCTAATTGTTGAATCTTATATCTTTTCATTTGGTATGTGTAAGCAATATCTGTCTACCACGGCTTTAGTTGGTTGACTGTGCTCATCTTCACCTGGGAAACTTTGACTGAGATTATTAACGATGTAAAACCTCCCCTTTGGAGTATATATGAATAATGCTGGTTGACCTAACGGTCATGCTTCACATATTGTCACCACAATCACATAAATAATGCAACACTCTTTCTTTGTGGATATCAGTAGCAATTCCTTTCTGTTATTGTGCATATATTTCATGAAGATGATATTAGTTTATGTAGTTCTATTAGGAAATTTATGGCTTAGGTATTGATCATATGCTGCGATCCATACTTCTTGGCTCCAGTAAAGACATTGGTTTTTTTTTTTTTTTTGCATTGATGTTGACTTCCGTGAATGCTTACCTCATCTTTTTTGTGGTTCCTTGCAGCTTTGAGCAATTTTGCATAAACTTGACAAATGAAAAGCTGCAACAACATTTCAATCAGGTTTTGAATGGAATATATTTAGCTGTTGCTTGTTAGAAATGTGGGTGATTTTCAGCGGCAGTCGCTGAATTTTTGTGGATTTTGGCCTTAGGTTATGGAACTATGATTTTGATCACCAAATGCAATAATTTTTATTTTTATTTCTCGGCAATTGATGCATTTTGACATAAATCTGGTCCGTTTTCCGGCAAATTGCTGACAAGTAACCATTTTTTTGGAAGGCATTTCATTGCCATGCGGATTGTTGGAATTTTGGCTGGATTCAGTCCAAGTATTGCCAAGAAATGAAAATTAGTGCATGGGGGTGATTGCTATCGTAATCCAATGATTCTATTGCAAAATTCTCAAAGTTCAGTGACCAGATGGATGAAATTTACACCTAGAAGTACTTTTGAAAGGGTGTACTACTTGTAATTCAATTATCTATCTTGATGCCAATGTTTATTGCTTTTCAGCATGTTTTTAAGATGGAGCAAGAAGAATATACAAGGGAAGAAATTGATTGGAGTTACATAGAGTTCATTGATAATCAAGATATCCTTGATCTATTAGAAAAGGTATGTTACTTTTCTTTTGAGAAATAGTTCATGGAGACGCAACTTATATACTCAGTGTTTGTATATGTAGGTGTTGGTATAATAGAATATTATTGGTTGCGAAGCATGTATCAATTATTTAAATTTGTGTGAATTAACCATGAGGGAGTTCTTTCTTCTTATGTACTGTTTTGTCAGCAAGTTCTCAATTTCATATGAAAACCATAACAAGCAATGTAGTATTTGTGGTTTCTATCCAAAATTGTTTGAATGATCTCAGTTGACAATCAGCAACTATCAGTTGACTTGTCTGGCATTCGTAGTCTCTTAGGTATGAAAAAATGAGGTCTGTTTTGTAGTGGCCTTACATCTCAGTAAACTTTTTATTTATTTATAAATAAGTAGTGAAATTATATATCGGTACAGCATGATGGCTGAATAAGGCTAGGTTGATTTAACAAGAGTGAGCCAATAAAGAAGACCTTGAAATAGGGACCTGTGAATAGCTGAACTAAGTGTAATCTGAGTTTTTGGTGGTAGCTTAGTGCTGTAAATATCCAGAAGCCATAGCAGTGGCAAACTTCTAAATAGTTTCTCTAGTCAGTGTCCTCGATTCATTTGTCTTTGACATGAATCTCATCTTATGGCTAAAATCAGGAATATGTACTGTCAAGAGATGCATTAATTGAAACTAAGCCATTACAACTTTTTTCTGTTTTTCCCACTGCTGTTATTAAATTTCTTTCCTTCGCTTTCTGTTGAGTTCAATCTATTATAAGCTTGGATAAATTTCTTGATTGGTATGATTTACGCTAGTTTTTATTTACTCTATTCCTTGTAATTTCAGAAACCTGGTGGCATCATTGCTCTTTTGGATGAGGCTTGGTATGTCCTAAAATTGTCACGTGTCGCAGCTATCAGTGGACCTTCTTACGTCTGAGGCTCTAACTGCAACTTGGAATTTTTTTGTAGCATGTTTCCAAAATCCACCCATGAGACATTTGCAGAAAAACTTTACCAGACATTTAAGGATCACAAGCGCTTCAGCAAACCAAAATTGTCGAGGAGTGATTTTACCATTTGCCATTATGCGGGTGATGTGAGTTCCGTTTTAGCACTTCACTAGATATGCAGGTTCTATTTGTTATTTTACTCCGTAGTCCTAGCACTTTTTTCAGATCCTTGCTGGCGTGTAGATGCTAAATGGTTGTTGTGGTTTGTGGGAAATCTCCTTGCCAGGTTACTTACCAAACAGAGCTTTTTCTTGACAAGAATAAAGATTACGTGGTTGCAGAGCATCAGGCGCTCCTGAGTGCGTCAAGATGCACGTTTGTGTCAGGCTTGTTCCCACCCTTACGTGAGGAATCTTCCAAATCATCTAAGTTCTCATCTATAGGTTCTCGCTGTAAGGTCTGATTTGCTGACTGGTCTGGGGAGTTCTAATGTCTTTTTCTTGGTGTTTTGCTTTACTTAATCTTTCTTTGCTTGTGCCTTCTCTGCAGCAACAATTACAAGCTTTACTTGAAACGCTCAGTGCTACTGAGCCCCACTATATTCGATGTGTAAAGCCAAATAATCTTCTTAAGCCTGCAATTTTTGAAAGCAGTAATGTCCTGCTGCAACTCCGCTGTGGGGTTAGTGTTACATTATGTTTTTCTGATTCTCTTATACAGGTAGATGCTACTATCATCATCAACATCATCAACATCACCTTTAACCCAAACTAGTTGGGGTCGGCGGTCTATGAACCCAAAAAAGCAAGACCGAAAGAGCTATAAAATAAAACAAAATACAATAACATAGCTATAGCAATATAAAGAAAACAAAGGGCTAGGACTCGAAACGGCAGTCGGGAACATAGGAATTTTTGCCCCTCCACAATGTTAATCGCTTTCCTCCACTCTGTCCTAAGACAAATAGTACGCCAATCTATGTCCCACTCCAACAAATCTTGTCTTATTACTTTTCCCCAAGTAAGTTTCGGCCGACCTCTCCCTTTCCTCATGTCATGCTCCCTATAACACACTTCTGTTCTTACCGGAGCATTTAGGGGTCTTCGAAGAATATGTCCAAACCATCTCAAACGATGTTCTCTCATCTTTTCGGCCACCGATACTACTCCAACTTTTCGTCGAATATCCTCATTTCTTATTTTATCCATTCTTGTATGCTACTATGAGGGATTTAAATTTATTTTTACACTTTTCAGGGAGTTATGGAGGCAATTAGGATCAGCTGTGAGGGATTCCCTACTAGAAAGAATTTCGATGAGTTCGTTCGTCGATTTCGCATCCTGGCACCTGATGTTCTGATTGGAAGGTAGTTAACCGTTTAGTGACATTTCTGTTGAAATTATTTCCTTCTTTTGTTCATTTTCTAGCCTTAGGTTACTTTATTGCATATCTGATTCATCAATGCATATTTATTTGTTATCCACATGCTGGTAGATTTGATGAGATCACTGTGTGCAAGAAGATATTGGAGAGGGTGAACCTTGAAGGTTATCAGGTTTGTGACGTTTGTCTCCGTGATGTGCCATCTTCTAAGTTTTTGACTTTTTAGAGAGGGCAGTGCTTACTTTCCCTCATATTCTTGTAATTAGTCTGCGCGGCCATAGCCGTCTCTGACCATCAATCAGGGGATCATATACACTTCTGGCCTCATTGTTATTCCTTTGATGTGGTTTATTTCCATCATCAGCCAGTAGTTGTGCTGCTTAAGACTGAATTTGCTTTGGTGTAACAATCAGGACACTGATGGAATTTCTATTAACAGGTTGGCAAGACAAAAGTGTTTCTTCGAGCAGGTCAGATGGCAGAACTGGATGCACGTCGAATTGAGGTCCTTGGTAGATCTGCTAGTATCATACAAAGAAAAGTTCGTTCCTATTTGAGTCGCAAAAGTTTTATCCAGTTGCGCCTGACTGCGATCCAAATCCAAACCATGTCAAGAGGTATAAAGTACAAGCTTCTAAAAGAATCAAATGCTTTTTTCTAATGGTCCATTGATTTACTGCCAAGTTGGTTGTTGGGAATATTTTTGCTGATTGTAGGACAAGTTGCACGTCTCAAATTTGAGAATATGAGAAGAGAAGCTGCTTGCTTGAAGATCCAGAGAGTTTGGCGCATGTGTCTTGCTAGGCAAGCGTACAAAAGTTTTTACTCTTCTGCTCTTTCTATTCAAACTGGTTTACGTGGGATGGCTGCCCGTGATGAGTTGCGGTATAGAAGGCAGACAAGGGCTGCCGTTATTCTTCAGGTAAAGGCATCTACTGAGCTGTTAAAGTTCGTATATTCTTGAACATAATATGAGTGAAGGCCTTACCTCACCAGGAAGGGGTTTTATCCTGCAAATGCTTGCAATTCTTTGTTTTATCTTTACCTCATGCAAACCCAGGAGGCACAATTAGTAATTTCTTGTTGATAGATGCTTCCCGATTCTGATTTTCTTTGTTTCTTTCTGCTTTCTCAATAATCGAGAAGCTTGTAAATAAAAGTTTCTTTGAAAAATTTGTGATACTTGCAGGAGAAAAAAGATACTCCTCACTATATGATGTGAGGTCAAGAAGCGTGAATTTCTTATTCCGCTGTTTGGGTATCACAAAACTTGGCCAGTATTTTTGTTGTTTTCATTGCATGTCTCTTGTTACTTAGAAGCTGTAGTTCTTGGGGCATTTGAGCAATATCAACTTAGGTTCTACAATTAGTGTCCCCAAAAACGAAGAAAATTTATCAGGAGTTAGAAGGGAAATTTTCATTTGCCTCTTCCCATCTTTGAATTGCTTATGTCTATTGTAGTATGTAACATGAGAGAAATTGCATGTTGAGAGAAATTTCCCTCTTTTTTAGTCTTTTACTTTTATTAATTTATGCTTTTTTTGATACTAAAAGCAATTGATATCTATTACAGTCTCATTGTCGGAAATATTTGGTCCGAGCTTATTACCTTATGTTAAAGAAAGCAGCAATTATCACACAATGTGCCTGGAGAGGAAGGGTTGCCAGGAGAGAGTTACGGAAACTTAAGTTGGTAAATACTCTTGATTCCTTTGTGTATTCATCAATGGCTTCAGTGTCAGCTGGTCAATCTTTTTTTTTCGCATTTTTTTATGAGAGAATTCTTAAAAACGCTATGGAATGATATCTGGAGGTCTAGAGATTCCTGAGCCATTCGATAGTGATCTTGCATTATGTGCCAACCACATTTTAGTTGTGCATGGTGCATTGATTCATTATTATCTCAATTCAGGCTGCTAAAGAGACTGGTGCTCTTCAAGCTGCTAAAACTATATTGGAAAAGCAAGTTGAAGAACTAACCTGGCGTTTGCAGCTGGAGAAGCGCATGAGAGTAAGATGATTCCTTGAGTGATGCATGATGTGTTGTTGCTCTTTTTTGATTGACACAGAATATTGTTAATGCCCATCCGGTTTGTTATGGTGAAATTTTGGAGAGGGAACCTGGTACGAGGGTATAATGGATATGGTCATCATTTGGTAAATAGAACACCTAATTTTAAGTACTTAAGATTAGATTTTGAAATCCTATATTATGTTCTAGGTCTCTCTCTCTATAACTGAGTAACTCATCTCAGCACGGTACAGCTTCTCCAGTGGAGGTTAATGATTTTTGTCCAATATCCCTACAATTGAAACAGTACGAGGAGATTGCCCCTTAATGCAGTTAGAAATGGATCGTATGTCCAGTATTGTAGTGAAAGGTACTTCCATGCCTACATTCTTCTCAGTTCTCTCTTTTTTGGTAATATATTTTTTTGTAGGCCGACATTGAGGAAGCAAAAACACAAGAAAATGTGAAGTTGCAGTCTGCTTTGCAAGAGATGCAACTTCAGTTTGAAGAAACAAAAGCCATGTTGGTCAAGGAACGAGAGGCTGCACAAAAAGCAGCTGAACAAGAGCCCATTGTTCAGGAGGTTCCAGTTGTTAATCATGAATTGATGGATAAGCTTGCGGCTGAAAATGAGAAACTCAAGGTTTGGTTGCTAAATACTTTTTGGTATGGATGTCGATTGTGACTTGTGAGTGTTAAGTTAAAGGGATCTCGTTTTATGCGGAAAAAGTTCTTCGACTCTTCAATTGTGATAGACATTTTGGCATTGCAGGCTCTTGTGAATTCACTGGAAGAGAAGATTGATGAAACAGAGAGAAAGTATGAAGAGACGAACAAGCTTAGTGAGGAGAGACTGAAGCAAGCTTTGGAAGCTGAATCCAAGATAATTGAATTGAAGATGACCATGCAGAGGTCTCTGCTTAATATTTTGGTCCTCCTTCAAAATTTTTAAAGATGCATCCTGGGCTTCTTCTCTTGATCTGTTAGATGTGCTAATAGGAATTTGATCGTTCAGATGTTCAACTAAGGCTGAATGGTTCCTTGGGTGATCATGTTTTCAGGCTTGAAGAGAAACTTTCTGACATGGAAGCTGATGAGCAAGTTCTACGGCAGCAAGCTTTAATGAATGCACCTGGCATAGCAATCTATAAAGATCAGGTAACTATGCCTCTGTAAGTATTCAGTGTGTATTGCTTCCTTAGTGGAACTTCAATTGATTCTTTTCCTTGAAATGATCTGCAGCCACGGGAAAATGGTCATCATGTAAGTGATATGAGATCCAAGCATTTTCTTAGGTACATTTTTTAGTTGATTTTTTCCATCTGTTGTTGACAAAACCAAACCTATATTATTCAGGAACCACAAAGTGCAACTCCCACAAAAAAAGCTGATGGAGAGTCCGACAACAAACTGAGGAGATCCTTCATGGAAAAGCAGCATGTATGTAACTTTAGAGTAACAAATCCAGCTTAATGCTTCAGCTTCTTCATTTCCCCCTTCAATCTAAATCTTAGATTTATTCATCTCTTTCTTCCCCTGAATGTTAAGACTAGGTTAATTAGTATGTCCATGCTTTGACTGCCGCAGGAAAATGTTGATGCCCTTATGGGATGTGTGGCTCAAGATCTTGGTTTTAGTGAAGGCGTGCCAGTTGCTGCATTCACCATATACAAATGTCTCTTACAGTGGAGATCACTTGAAGCAGAAAGAACTAATGTATTTGACCGTCTTATTCAGTTGATTGGATCTGCGATAGAGGTGATTTATCTATTAGCTGCTCATTTTGCTTAGCCAATGATCAAAATTTGGCTTTCTTTGCTTGATAAGTGCTATGCAAAATATTAAGAAGGGGACAGATAATTTTTATTATTTACTTTTTCGTCTTTTTGATTGGTGTGTTTCATATATTTTACGTGTGTTTTAAATATATTGAGGTTCACTGTAGTGGGATCTAATTTCGTGGACTGTGTAATTGGATTTTCTGCAGAACCAGGATAATAATGAACATATGGCATACTGGCTATCGAATAGTTCTACATTGTTGATTTTGCTTCAACGGAGTTTGAAGGGGACTGGTGAAACTCCAACAAAAAGGCTGCCCCAGTCACGTCGTTATTTGGGAGGATGACACAGGTAATGGGATTTTACTTCTTGTGTATCACTTTATCATGTTTGTGATACATGCCTGTTTTGGTCCTGTTTATGATATCTTGTTCTAGATATTCTAGCATGGAGAAGGGTAACTTAGGGTAGATTACACGTAAAGCATCAAGTTCTATTGTATATTTCCTAAGGATGAAAATAGAAATTGGTAAGATGGAAGGACACAACAATATAATTGCATCTCTGATTCATTTTTGTCCTAAAAATAGTACGAGATGCTGTTTATGAACTCAGGTAATGCATAAGGAAAGAAAACTAATGGGGTCAATAATTTTTCTGATAATGGGTTTCAGGGTTTCCGTTCTTCCCCTTCTTCTGCCAACCTTCCAGTTGGGGGCCATGATGTGGTTCGCCAAGTTGAGGCCAAGTATCCTGCTTTGCTTTTCCGGCAGCAGCTTACAGCGTACGTGGAGACGATATATGGAATTATTCGAGACAACTTGAAGAAGGAATTATCATCATTTCTATCTTCTTGTATCCAGGTATAGGACCCTGTGTTGGCCTTCCCTGACTTCTTAAGTGAAGATTCAAAACCTTTTTTCTTTTGTTTTTAAAAAGACGGAAAGGGTAAACTTTTACCATTGTAGCTTATTTTGCGTTTTTTTGTTGGGACTTATGTTAAATTAAGTCGATATCTACACTCTTTATAAGGCTGGTTATTTGGTTGACTTGTATCCCGCCACCCGGCTGACTTTTTTGAATTTCTATAGACGCTCATTCTTCTTCATGATTTATGTCCTTGTCGTTATACTTGTTTCTAAGAAATCTGGGCTCCTCTTTGCCTCTCATGTGATAGTTTCCTCCTTGGGTGGAAAGTGGCAACATTCATCATAAATGAATGCATAATTATCTGAGTTTATTATTATTATTATTATTATTATTATTATTGCTATTATTTTTTTTTTGTGGACGTTGAAATGATTCAAGTGTAACAGACTTGATCTGAGGGAACTATAACTCAGATAATGACTGATAACACCGCTTTCAACCATTTTTGGAAGATCAATTTTAGTGTTTTGTTAAAAGTAATCTTTTGATAAGGAAAGAAATATAAAGAAATTATCTATACGAATACAGCGAAACAACACGAACTGTTCTTTCATCTGTACTTTGGCTTTTCCCCTTCATTTTGGTAATTCATGCCAAATATTTTGACCACCATCCTGTCGAGTTTGATATGCTGGGCTTATTTTTATATGATTCTTTTCCCTTTTAATATCACATTCGATGTACGTTATGAAATCCTTTCAACTTTCCATTTTCAGAGGTAGAACTCTTTTTCACTCGAGAATAAGAAATTGTGCATATGCATCCAATGTTTCCTGATTACTTGCTAAATGGTTTGTGTTGTTTTTTACTGTTCCACTTGTCTAAGATTATTTTTTTCAGGCGCCTAGAACTACAAGGGCTAATTCTTTAAGATCATCCGGACAGTCACTTGGAAATAGTCCTCCAGCTAACCACTGGCACAGCATCATTGAGAGTCTTAATGGCCTTCTTCATACATTGACAGAAAATTATGTAAGGATTTGCCCTTTCAAAAATGTGGAGATATCTGTCTCGTCCAAGTATTATGTTGTGAACATAGCCATTTTTGCAGGTGCCTCCTGTCCTCGTACAGCAAATATTTACCCAGATATTTTCCTACATGAATGTGCAGCTTTTTAACAGGTAATAGCTGCTCCTTTTTTTTTTTTTTTTCAATCACATTTTCTAGATTTTACTTGCCCAAGTTGCCTATGAAAATGATGCTTTCAGCCTGCTGCTTCGGCGAGAGTGCTGCACATTTAGCAATGGAGAATATGTTAAAGCTGGTTTAGCTGAATTGGAACTGTGGTGTTGCCAAGCAAAGCAAGAGGTGTGTTAATGTGACCTGCTTGACCACGCTTAGGTTCTGATTAATTGATCATGTTGGAGATTGTTTTCATTCTTTTTCTCCTATCTCTTAAAAGCTGGCATTGCAATTTAATACCAGTTCTTGTCGTTAATGCTTTCTCTTTATTACCTGTTGCTTATCTAAGTAATTATTGCAGTATGCAGGATCATCCTGGGATGAGCTCAAGCACATAAGACAAGCTGTTGGATTCTTGGTACGTTTGTTCAGTGATTGTCTGAACACATTTAATTAAACCTGCTATATGGTTTTATGCAGATGGTTCAGAACTTTTCATATTTAGCACCATGAAAAAACACCAGATTTTCTTCTTACATCAGGTTCACTAATTCTACATTTTAAGTAGTTGGTTGGAGGAAATATCAGGAGTAGACTTTTTATGTTTTATTGGGTCACAAGCTCCCCTTGAGGACACAGGTTGAGCTTTCTGCAAATGCAGGGTTTGGCACCTTCTTTCTGACATATGAGAAGTACTTTTGACTCTCCAAAAATTAAATGAAAGCTTGTATGCCAATATTTTCTTGATTGGATGCTTTGAATTAATGAATTGAAAAAGGAAGAAAGTTATCTTTATGGAAGACAATTTACCCTGCGGAAGATGAGAAAAATTTCTCTAGGAATAGATCGATTTGTCCATGCTCCATGGTGCAACTTTATGTTATAATAGACAAACCTGAGTTTGCATTAGATGCCTGGATAATTAAGTAAGATACAGTGTAGGAAAAAGAGAAGCTAAGAGCCATTTGACACTTAACAAGTCATAGGTCTATGCAATTTTATCCGACGGAGGTACAGAAATTTTGCTGCACAAAGCAGTTGATCCAAAAAGCAAAGAAAGAATTTGAAGGAAGTCTGATTTTGCCTATATGAGGCACAAATATTGGCACGTCACCAACTTTATCAATTACGAGGCAATGCCTTGCTCTGATTATAGGAATGATGTGACCAGCTGAGGGTTCTTCTTTGACTATTCCCAAAGTAATGGTTGAGAAACTGGGAAGGATGAAATGGGATACTGGTTTTTTAGTACACTTAGAAGCACATAAAATTTAGATTAGCGGATGTCAAGTTCTAGGTGGAGAGCATGGAGGACTGCATGGTTTCCCAGCCTAGATCTCATGTAAGTCCAGTAGATAGGGCAATTGGTTTTGCCTTACATTAAATGAGCAATATGAACCGCTCTGGAAGAAAGGTAATTGAAAAGAGTTTTGAGTACCTACAAGATATGTGCAAGACATGAGAATTTTGAAACGGAAGCTTTGAGATATGGATGAGGCTAGCTGTATTAATTCGTGGTAGTTACTTACATTTAAAAGAGGTTTGTTGGTTGGGCTGTGTTTCAAGGTTAAGTAGGCATTGCTGGACATTATTGAACTGCTTTTACTGTATAGAGGCAGTAGGGGTAAACGAGTCTATGACCTTCGTTTGCCAATTTATTAGATGACAGAAAAAAAGGTTTCTAAGCACTGAGCAGCGAAGCTGTTAAAGATTTTTGATATCTAGAAATGGGTATTGAATATACGAGTTAATGATAGATCTGTGATTCATGGGTCGGCACCTGGGAGTGGTTCTCTCTACTCAGTCTTATATTTGGATCTGAATATATTGTAATGCACATGGTCTCGTTGGAGCCATGTTAGTCAAGACTGGTGTGTGGTAATGAAAGAATTTCCAGGCTCTTGCCCATTCTCTAGGATAATTACACTGGCTCCATTTTCTGTGGTGAAAATGCAAGCAATAACTGTGAGTTGTCGTCTCATTCGATATGTTTAGCCATATAATTAGGCTAGCTTACTTTGCTCCTTTGCTTTGAGTTTCTAACTTGTCCTTTGAGGCCCTCTCTTTCTCTCTCTCTCACCCCTTTCAACTTGTTCTCTTGTCATAAATTTGTATCTTCTCATTGGAGCAGCTCAAGGACATTGTTTTGTGTCTACACAGTCGTTATTTAATCTCATGTTATTTTTCGTTTGGGTAAGACCATCTTGTTTTTGGATACCTTAATTTCTAGTTCTTGTACTATCTTGAATGCCCAAATTCACTAAAGCATTCTTTCCTGGTTAATGATTTGTCAGGGGGACATTGGTTGTCGCACCACTGTCCATAAAGCATTAGATAGCACCACTGTCCAGAGAGCGTTAGAGGCCTTTTTCCATTCTAATAAAATTTTCTCCTGTAGTTGTGGTTCCAAGAAATCATTGGATGACTGCTCTTCGCTTGTGGAATCAAATGAATAAGCTAGGAACAATAAGTAGGCAGTTCTGCAGCCTATCAGCTAAATGCATCATCATGGCCACCACAGAATCTTCCATTTTTGGGTGCAAATTTTAGGACGTTTATGCTACTTTGAGGGAGCAATTAATCAGTTATTCTGGCTCATTGGGAGCTTTGTTTATCTGTTCCGTTGCGGTCAATCTTCTTTCTTTTTCCACTGATGAATGGTGGGGTAAATCAATCTTCTTAGAACCTTTTTGAGATGTTTCTCTTTGGATTTTTTGCAATTTTTGAAGATGTGGAAGCGCCACTTGTTCAGATATCTATTGGGTGGCATTTCTTCCACAAGAATTGTGATTTCATCTGAGCTTCAGAAAACTTGTGTGTCAATATGGCTTGTTATTTTGTTTTCTCATCTTTAATATAGATGGAATTACGATCTGATATATTCTAGTAACTGCTATTGACGTAGAGGTGGAGATAAAATGTGATTACATCATTGCACCAGCTAATTTGGCTACTTTTTCTACAGGTGATCCACCAGAAGTCCAGAATATGCTATGACGACATCACAAATGACCTTTGCCCTGTAACTTTCTCAATTCATCCTTTCTCTTCTGCTGTGATGACATTCTCGAATTGAAATCTAGAGTTATAAATGGCAAGACAATATTCTGGATAATTTTGTGAGCAGATGAATAGTGGTACCCGGATAAACAAATATAGAGTACATACGTCTCTAAATTAGTTAAAAGCTGTTTATTGCTATATTTTGTCCTCATTAAAGCTTTGTGTCTTTAGGTCCTTAGTGTTCAGCAGCTATATCGGATCTGTACTCTATACTGGGATGACAACTACAACACTCGAAGTGTCTCTCCTGATGTACGTTTCTAACCTACAATTAGGTGCTCTAAGAAGATTCTCTTGCTGTTCTACTGATAATCTCAACCTCACTTTTTCTTCTTTAGGTAATTTCTAGCATGAAGATCCTTATGACAGAGGATTCTAGCAATGAAGAAAGCAACTCTTTTCTGTTGGACGACACTTCCAGGTAAATGTCTAACCCCCATAGATTGAAGATGGTGTTGTTCTCCTTTAAACAATCATTTTCTGATTGTACTTAATGCCTCTTGTGTGAAGCATACCTTTCTCGGTCGATGACATCTCCAGTTCCATCCAAGTGAAGGATCTTACTGACGTAAAACCCGCTCCAGATCTACTTGAGAATCCAGCCTTCCAATTTTTACGGGAATAAGAGCTGTTTTCTTTGTAGTTCCAGAATTCCCGAAGGATTACCCAAAAGGACTCGTCTTCTGGTTTGTCACTCTGTAAATCATCCCCAGTTTTGTCCCTCTGATAGGTTTTGCTCCAGTCCATCCATTTCCTGGTTCCGTCGCCGCTCTTCAAATTAGGTCTGTAAATTTATTTAGGCATTGTCATTTAGGCTAAGGGGTAGGGATGGGTTAGACCTTAGAAGCCTTCTTTTCTTTTTTCCTCTTCAACTTCTCTCGCTAGAGGATTAGAATTCTTTGTAGAATGGTAATAGCTTTACGTGTCCAAGTTAGTTTGGTGGGAAGAGCTGGTACAGAGAAGATTGAGAGCCTTCCCAAGTACCCACTTGTACAAAACTATGTAAATTGTAAAGGTAACATTAGGAGGAACCATCTTCTAGTTTAGAGAGACTTTTATGGTACGGTGTCTGCAAATGCGCTCATTTTGTGCGTGATCGTTATTTAACGTTTCTTCGTCAATTCATTTCTTATCTTCTTGGTCTGAACTGATGCCTTAAGCTCAAGCAGATAGATTTGAAGTCAAGTGAAGATTCTCCTTCAGTACTTGTATAGTATGTTGCTTCTTACAGTTCATTTTTTGAGTTGAGGAAATCACCAGTTTATAAACTCTTCCTCGGCAGAGAATGTTAATGCATCGAAATAGATGAGTTGGACGAGCTGTTATATTCCGTTAAAAAAAAACAGAAAAAGAAAAAAGAATGAGCTGTTATATTCATAAGCAAATTGCTCTATGAAGTAATGACCCTTAAGTCTAGGGGTGTCAATAGTTAAGTTTTGTTCGGTTTTTCAAGAAAATGGAACTGAACCATTAGCATGCAAGCTTGAACTGAACTGAATCTGGACTTGAACTGAACTGAAAATGCAGTTCGGTTTAGGTTGGTTTTCGATTTTTCTTTTTGATTTTGATTTTCTTTTTTTCTGTTTTGGGCTGAGGGTGGCAAAAAAGGAAAAATTAAAAAGGTTATTTTGAAGGTTTTCAGTGCAATTTAGTTAATCAAATCGAACTGAAAAAAATGATTGGTTATTTTCAATTACTTGAACCGAAACAAAATGTATGAAATTTTTAGTTGGGTTCGATTTTTCAGTTCGGTTTTGATATCCCTATTAAATCCTTATTAGTTCTCACTAATAATTGACAAGCACTGACAAATGGGTCAATTTTTTGACATTAATCTTGGATTTTTAGATTTATGAAATGTTGCGGCGGATGTTGCGCCGGTGTGAATGTGGCAAAATACTTAAATGTGAAGTTGTTGATTTGACTAAGTAAATTTGGTCCAAATCTTTCTTTTTGTGGTGCGTCTCTATCATCTCTCTTAGAAGCGCGCATGCCTCTTGTTCTGCTTTCAAGTACGACGTGAGAGCAAAAGAATTGCAGAGGAATGGCCGGACCAGCGTTATGACTATTGCCGGAGAGCATCAAACCATGCTTGCCGCGGAGCAAGGAGTCTCCAAGATGAAGCCGAAACACAACACGAACCGACGCAGACAAAATACTCAAGATTTAGGGTTCATATGGGTGATTATGCAGTGGACTGTATTCTACTTTCCAATTAGGCTTTTCAAATGGACGGATTGGGTTGACTTTGGGTCAGGTAAAAAATAGTCCGACCCAAATTGATTCATTCAATTCAATCTGTATTGATCAATTTATATGAAATACAATTTTGTACCTGACTCATTTTGGACAAGACCCAAAAAATTTCTAAATATAGTAAATACTCGTACTTTTAATAAATTTTGCTCATATTCCTAATAACTTAATTTTATGAAGTTTCGACCCAAAAAGTATACAAAGTTGTCGTAATTAATAATTAAATCGATAATATTACTGTCGACAATAAATCTGGAATGCTCCTAAGTTACCATTTCTTAAAAACATTCTGGGGTTGAACTGCCGTTCATGTACTTTCCTACACGTGAAATTTTTAAATATCCAGTTTAGATCTCAAATGGGCTTTGTTCCTGACCCATTTAGACCCATATGGAGTTAGCCATTTATTTTTGAGTTAATACCATAGCAAATCCCAAGCTGGTACATCTCAGTGATAAATTTACCCCAAAACTATATTTTGACCACAAATAACCGTAAACTGGTATACCTGTGACAAATTTACCCCAAATTATGTTTTTGGCCACAAAAGACCTAAACTGGTACATTTTTAACAAATTTACCCCAAACTAATTTTTTTGACCACGAAAAACTTCAAACTGGTATATTTGTGACAAATTTACTCTTTATTAAATTGGGTTGATATCATGAAAAATCCCAAATTGGTATACTTATGACAAATAGAGGGTAAAAACCCTATACTGGTATACCTATGAACCGCCACGTGCCATCAAACTCATCAATTTGACGGTTGAATTTAACGAAAACTAATAGAAGGTAAATTTGTCACGGATGTACCGATTTGGGGTAAATTTGTCACAAGTGTACCAGTTTTGAATTTTTGTGGTCGAAAAAAATAGGTTGGGGTAAATTTGTCATAGATGTACTGGAGTTTAATATTTTTCGTGATATTAACCCTTTATTTTTTGGACCAATTTATATCTGTTTTTAAAATTTTAGGTAGCCTCATTTGCGACTTGGCCCATCATATATGAGTTAAAAATGGGCTGTGGGCCCATTTGACCACCTCTCGTTCCATCCACCTTTTTTTTTTTTTAAATTTTTTTCCGGCCATGAGAACTTCTATTTACTTCTTTTTTCTGAAAGAAAACTTCCATCCCCTCGAAATACTTCTTGCACAAAAAACAATAAACACTCCTACAAGAGAAAACACAAGGGCTTCTAGCTTGGTCTAAGAATCTGCTTTTTGGTTGACAAAATCCAGCCCAGGATTAGCGCCCTGCTCAAGCGGGATTCAAAGGTCCTCCAAATATTCACAAAAGATGATATTCCTAATGAATGGTGAGGGCATTTTCTCTTGTCATACCTCTAATTGGTGTGTTACAAATTACAAAAATAATTACCATATGGACTTACCTAAATATAAATGTGGGTGTCCCCAATTAAAAGATTGGTTGGAGAAAAACGTAACCCTAATATTTTATTTCAGCTCTGATTGGTGAAAATTCCCTCCAATCACTAACTCTCGTTGGTAGCTTACAAACATGAATACCACTCACGTTTGACTTTAGTTAAGTTTGATTTGTTGGTGATGTCCATGACTTGTAACTCCCAAATTGTGATGGACGAAAATGTTGCCTAAAAGAAATTGCTTATGATCATTTCAGACTTGAGCACTTTCATAACAAGGTCAATATCCGGGTAACACATCTTTAGGGCCATGTTTTCCTCCATCCTTGCTCGGAATATTTTTTTTTTTCTCAAAACACGCATATGACGGGTAGTTTACAGATGTGGACACTAGCCACTTTCAATAAGTATAGCTTGCATGTGGTCATTTTCATAATTCGTGATCCACGAATCAGAGACATAGCTGGAGGAAAATTTCCTCCGTTCACGAAAATATAGCCCGACAAATTGATGCCAAACTGATTGACTGAAGTATTTTATTTGTGCGAAGCTAGAGTTGGCAACCACATCCGCAAACATCCAAATACCCAACCCAAGCATTTTTCAGTTTATTGAAATCACATGCTATTCTTGTACTTGAAAGTTCCATTAAATGCATGTTGACCATTTCTCCACCAAGAGTCTCTCTCTCTCTCTCTCTCTCTCCTCATACAATCATGTGATTGCATGTGTCCCCCATGTTTCTTTCTCTGGTTGTTTTCTTGCGGTCCAAAGTACTTCCTCCCTGATTCGCAGCATTAATTGGACTGACACATTTTGTCTTGTGGATACGCTTTCCGTTGTTACAGTTATGGGGTTGGTTGAATTTAGAGATATGATGTTTTTTATATGATGGAGGCATCAACGAGATATGAGGCCCTTTTAAAAATGTTTGGCCTCCTATAAATAATGTTTCTGTGGGCATAAGAATGGTGGTAGTCTTCTTGTATTGGAGGAACCACATGGATGCATTATTACCTTTCGAAAACACGCAAATATAATCACATGGAGATTACATAGGTTAGGGAATGCATGCCCTCAAACAAGAAGCAAGCTCACTACCAAAGCAAGAGAGGCACAAATACTTTCTCTAGAGCCTACAACAAGAAAGAAAAAGAACAGATAAATGAACCGGTTATCTTAAAATTTGTGACGATAGTGCAATCACGTCATAAAACTTTCACAAAGTGCAATCAAGTCCTAAAAACAAGTTCATAGAAGGACTTGATGGCACAAACTTGATAAATTTTAAGACTTGATTGTATTTTCGTGATAAGTTTTAGGATTTGATTGTACTTTTTTAAAATTCAATTGTACTTTCATGACAAGTTTTAGAGCCTCCAATATATTTGTCCCCAAAACAATGACTAACTTGTAACAAAAGTACGGGAACAATGAACATGTCTTAATCTTTGGTGTAGAAGATCTTTGGTCTCCAAACCCGGGCAGATCTTTTCTGGATTCTCTATAGCTCCAATGTTCCTAGGTTCGTGCATTTGGTGTGGGCAATTAAGTGTGGTTCATTCACATATGTTGGGTGGGTTTGAATCTGACATGCTCTCTCTCTCTCTCTCTCTCTCTCTCTCTCTCTCTCCAAATGGTCAAAGCACCCGCGCTTGGCTTGGGATGGTCTTGAGCAAACTTGACTTTCTTTTCAATTTTTATTGTCTTGAAATCAGTTTGGTGCCACAAGCGATGGTCTCGCGCTTGTGCCAAGTTCAAGTGACTAACATGGTATTTGGATCACAATTAGTAAATAGACTTCATTCAGTCAAGCCACTCGACCGACCTTATTAGCTGAATACACATGACATTGAGAGAGAGAGAGAGAGAGAGAGAGAGAGATTCACATCATATAATATTATGTCAACTGATTTCCTTTACTAGGGTGCAGAGATTCCTTCATTATGATTGAGTGGATGCTCTGGTGTGTTGTACAAAGATATGTAACTGAAAAGGGTAGGTACTGGTAGGTTCAGTGGTGTACTAATCTTGATTTGCAACACTAATTAAGTATTGGGGCATATGCTGGTCTTCCGGAGGCCAGCACTGGCATTTTTTCAAATGAACTATATCTTAGGGTTGCATTTGGAATGATTTATATAGTTGGAGGTGTGCTTCAATATTTAAGTGTTGCCATCGTTTTTCGTCACGTGAAATTATGGAGATTTGGTATGAGACTAAAGGCGCCCATGATAACACTTTTGGAGTTAAAAACCGTTTGCTAACGCAATTTCAAGCAGAAATTCGTTTGTTTACCGAACTTTATTTTTTTACTTCAAGTATTTTTTTTTCAGAAATTGTTTTCGACCCATTTTTAGAAGTAAAAAAAAATTACTTTTCTTTTAGAAGTAGAAATCTTTCGACATCAATATCTCTCTTACTTTGTCCTAACTCTTTCTCACTTCGCTCTATTTTCATTCTCGGTGCCTCTCTCTCTTCCCCGTGAATTGCTCTCTATACTCACTCCCAACCACGCCTCTGCTGTCATTGTGCCACCAACCACCGAACACCGCTACCATCGCCGGCCACCCCCAACCGTTGACCATTGCTCGCCGCAGCAATCGGGTCACTATCTCCGGCCTCCAAAGTAAACAATAAATAATAATTTTTTATTTTTAAAAATAAATAATATTTTTAATTATAATTTTTTATAAAATTATAAAAAATAAAATAATTTCAATTGCATGAGAGCATTTTAGCAATGTCAATTTTCTTAATAAATTATATGAAATAAATATTCTATGATTTGGTTAAATATCGAAGTATTTAAGCAATATGGGTCTAGTATGAGTCATTAAATTTGTATTGTATAAAAATGGGTCAAAATGAGTTAAATCGGTCAATATAGGTCGGATCATATCCAACCCGATCCAAACCTGGTGACCTATCCATTTGACACCTCTAACCATAGGCGAGGAAGCACCCGAACAACTTGTCCTTTTAGCCTGGATATATGAACTTGGCCATTGTATTCATTAATACAATTTTCCCCATAAAATTGATCCCCATTTGCATACATAATTAAATGAAAAATTATACATAAATTTGTTAGTATTTACATTTCACTTTTCTCGAATAACATGCATTTTATGTTAAGATCAATAATGTTTCGTAGAAAATTTTGTGTTAATAATGTTTTAGAAGTAGAAATTTTCAGCCATAACCAAACAAATTTCTGCTCAAGGAGTAGAAATTTTGTTTGGTTATCAAACGTCTTTCTCTCATCGAAATCAACTTTTGGAGTAGAAGTAGAAAAATTAAAGTAGAAGTAGAAAAATCAACTTCTAGGTGGAAGTTGATTTCTAAAGCGGAAGTGTTGTCATATGAGATAATCGTTCCATAGAAAAAGAATTATCATTGAAAGATTTGATAGGACCACATCCAACTATTCTAAAAGCTTAAGTCGTTAGATGAAGGCGTGGTTTAATATTTAATTACTCTAACACTCCTCCTCATGGTTAGTCCGATCTTTTTTGCCTAGTACTAAGCATAGATAAATTTAATTGGAAAGACAAATAGGACCCGGAAAGATTTGAACTCGGGATCTACAACTCGATACCATGTGAGATTACCGCAGCTTAACTCGCTCTAAAAATTTAAGTCGTTAGATGAAAACGTAGTTTAATATTTAATTACTCCAACAAGATGAAGGCGTGGTTTAATAGTTAATTACTCTAACAAGATTAAGGCATGGTTTAATATTTAATTATGGCTTGTCTCAAAGATTAAGCCATGCATGTGTAAGTATGAACTAATTCGGATTGTGAAACTGCGAATGGCTCATTAAATTAGTTATATTTTGTTTAATGGTATTTGTTACTCGGATAAGCGTAGTAATTCTAGAGCTAATATGTGCAACAAACCCCGACTTTTGGAGGGGATGCATTTATTAGATAAAAGATCGATGTGGGTTTTGCCCGTTGCTCGATACCAATTACCAATACCTTCGACCGTGGAGATCGCCAATAGAGAGCCCAAGTCCGAGCCCATTAATATATTCAATCAAACCCACCTTCACTTAAAAGCTTAAGCTGTTAGATGAAGTCGTGATTTAATATTTAATTACTCTAATAATCTTTTTCTTTGGATAATTCTTAACAATTGGGAATAGGATAATTCTTAACAATTGGGAATACCAATTACTAATACCTTCGACTGTGGAGATCGCCAATAGAGAGCCCAAGTCCGAGCCCTTTAATATATTCATCAAATCCACCTTCACTTAAAAGCTTAAGCTGTTAGATGAAGTCGTGATTTAATATTTAATTGCTCTAACAATCTTTTTCTTTGGATAATTCTTAACAATTGGGAATAGGATAATTCCTTGTCTCGTACATTAGAAAATCACATAATTACCAATGAAACAATTGCAATTTGATGTGATCCATTGGAGACATTTGGTGTGTTTCTCAGTGATTTACCCTTTTTTTAGTGATGAGGTCCTCCTTCTCCTTCGGCCTCATTGCTTGGCCAAATAGAGATCACAAGGTCAAACAAAAGAGTTATTTTGAGTTATTTTTTTTATAGCAATCACAAAAATTGATATTAAGTCTGTTATATTTATATTTTTTTTTGTAAGGTAAGATATGTATTAACTTAACCAAAATGCGGATTACAAAACGAAACTCGATAACACAAGGAGAAGCCTTGCACTCATAACGACACCAGAGAATGTCATTACGGGTGCACGGTTGTCGTGGGTGAGAATACAAAAGAAAGGAGGGGGGGGAGGGAGGAGTATCCCAAAGGGAGAATATATAAGGAAAAAAGGAGGCCAAAACAGTCGGCCTAAAAGCAGAAACAGACTACTCTGAACAACGACTGAAGTTCAATAAAAAACTGATGGAGAAATGCCCCAACTTCCTTGCATCCTTCGGTTCCTAGGGGTGTCATCCACACTTTTAAACGTCAAGCCTTGTCTCTGACCACCTTCTCAAGGTTCTTTTTAAGAGTTGGCAAAAAAAGAGTTTGGTTACGGTAAAGGATGCGCTTACTTTCACTCTAGATTATGTAACACAAAGCACCAAAGGAGAACTGTGCAATCATCTGATGAAAACGTTGGCCTCGGATGTGCTGCATAGCCCAGTGGAGGTTGTCACTCCAACAATGATTCTTCCAAGCTAGACTGCACTTGGAAGCCCAGAATAGAGCAAGGGCACCAATGATGCGCCATCCAAAAAGAGGTGGTATATAGAATCTGGATGGCTACTGCAGAAAGCACATGCATCATCCAGAATTCTATGGTAGTTGAGCAACAAAACCTGAGTTGGCAGCCTATTCAGAGTGATAAACCAAAGATGAAAAGAGTGCCAAGGAGCGATATTGCGGTCCCAGATAAAAGAGTGCCAAGGCACAGTTTGCCCTCTACATTGGATAAGTTCCCAGGCAGTAGCAATAGAAAAGACTCCTGAAGGATGACCAATCCATATAAAACGATCACTACTCTCGTGAGCAAGAGACGAAAGAGGCTTAGGCCAAGTTGCAATGGTGGCCGTTACTTGAGAGGGATGGTAGGTTGTGGAGATAAACTCAGCCACGGTAGCCTTCCGAGAGATATTAGAGCGACAGATATTCATATCGGAGAAAAGCTTATAGAGAGGCCCTCTTTGATGCCAGGAGTCGAACCAAAAAGAAACTATACAACCATTACCAACCAGCCAACGAAAAATATTATGAAAATTCGAGTGAAGATCAAGAATTCTTTTCCAAGCCCTAGAATAAAAAGTTGGTTTAGTGGCGATCTAGAAATTCTTGTTCTTTAGAAATGTCGTGTAAATCCATTTACACCAAAGGGATTACTTATCGGTAAAGATGATCCAAATATGCTTGAGCATAGCCGCCTGATTGCAATCAATAAGCCTGCGGATTCCTAGACCCCCTTCCTCCTTAGGGAGGCAAACATCATCCTAAGAAACTTTAGCACAGCCTACGCCAAGGTCCAGGCCCTTTCGCAGAAACCGCCCGAGGATCCGCTCGATACGGGATAACATAGATTTGGGAAGGACAAACACACTTGCCCAAAAGACATGGATAGCATGAAGGACTGATTTGATAAGTTGTAGCCGACCAGCAAAAGAGAGAAACCGTTGAGACCACGATTGGGCTCTAGCGGTCATTGAGTTCACCAAAGAATTACATTCCACCTTGCTATGTTTTGATGCAATAATGGGAACACCCAAATATTGGACCAGCAAGGTGCCTTCTTAGAACTCGAGAGCATTAGAGAGTTGGCCCCAAAGTTCCTTAGAGCCCCCGAAAAGAAAATCTTGCACTTGATCACATTAGGCCTAAGTCCGGATCAATTGGAAAATCTATCCGGTCCATCCTTCAACAGAAAGATGGACGTCGGATTTGCCTTAGCAAAAAGAAGAACATTGTCAGCAAAATATAAATGAGAGAGTTGAGTGGCTTTGCACCTCCTGAAAAATTTGAAGCCTAGTTGCCAAGTCCGTACATTCATGATGCCCGTGAATATCTCCATAACGAGGGTAAAAAGATAGGATGACATAGGATCCCCTTATCGGATGCCTCTTCCACTAGAGAAAAAATCATGAAGTTCCCCGTTAATAGAAATAGAAAACTTGAGAGTACGGATACAAATCATAATGAGCTTAGTTAGCACAACGGGAAATCTAAAGGCTTGTAGAACCAGCTCCAAAAACACCCAATCCACATAATCACAGGCCTTTTGAAAATCTTCTTTGATGGCACACTTAGGCCTATAAGGCTCATAGTGAAACCCACAAAAAAAATTCCTGAGCAAGGAGACTATTGTCGCTAATACGGCGGCCTTTAACAAATGCATTCTGAGGAGGGCTAATAAGAGTAGGAAGAGCACAAGCCAATCTATTAGCTATAATCTTCGTACTAAATTTGTTTATAGCATTGCAGCAGGCAATAGGTCCAAACTCATTCATGGCAGCATTGTTAGGGGCTTTGGGCACCAATGAAAGAATGGTAGTATTAGTCTCCCGAAGTAAGTTACCAGAATCAAAGAAATCCTTAATAGCCAACAATATCCCAAGTGGCTTTGAAGAATTCAACATTGAATCCATCAGGCCCCGGGGCTTGCCAAGGGCTAAAGAAAACATGGTGTCATGAATTTCAATATAAAAAATAGGCCGCGATAGTAACCGAACCTGGTTCGCATCAAGGGAGTGCTCAATAACTGACTGCAGCTATTGGATAGATGGCCGAGCAAGTAGGTTAGTGGAAGCAAGTAGGCCTTCAAAATAAGAGACAATATGCTGCTTGACCTAAGCTGGATCGGTGAAAAGATTTCCAGAGCTATCCACAACAGAGGGGATTCTGTTACCAAGATGTTTCTTGTTAACAGAATGGTGGAAATACTTGGTATTAAGGTCCGCTTCCTTAAGCCATTGAACACGGGACTTTTGCTTATAGAAAGCTTCCTCTTGGAGATGGAGATTAGAGAAAATACGGAGCTAGTCCCTCTCTGAACTGCCAATAATTGGTTAAGAGGATTTAGAACAAGAGAGTCCTGAATGGAAAGAGAAAGAGTCTTGGCTTTGGATGTACAGTCCGATTTATCAGAGAAAGAGTCCTTGTTAAGCTACTTAAGCTGGCCTTTGAGTACCTTGAGCTTTCGGTAGAGAATGAACATAAGAGTCCCAGACATTTGGAGATCCCACACTTGAGAGACTATAGTAAAAAAGGAGGGGCGAGACATCTAAAAATTGAGCAAATTGAAAGGCCTTTTGGAATTAGGGGGAGCCATAATTTTAATGATCATGGGGGTGTGGTCAGATACCACCGGAGCCAAAAACGAAGCCTCGAGAGAAGGAGAAGTCATTACTCCACCGAGCATTAATGAGGACCTAGTGAATCTTCCTTGGTTTACGAATAGCACCTGAAGTAGACCAAGTGAACCTGTGGCCTATATATTTGAGATCCTCCAAGCTAGCTTGAGCAAGGCACTGACCAAACTCATCAAAAGAAGGGAGCCAACTAGTAGAACTGCCAAGTCTATCTAAAGGATCCCTAATAGCATTAAAGTCCATCGAAATAAGCCAAGGGGATGCAGCCAACACAACGGTAGTCTGAAAGAGATCAGCCCATAGAATTCATTTGAACAAAAAGGTGTGCTCTACATATGCGATAGATAAATAACAGGCCTTATTGATGGCCAAGTTGCAGGTGTCCATGGATAACCTGAGAGGATGAGGAAGAAACAACAAAGTCTGCAAGCAGGGGGTTCCACCCAACCCATATCCTCCCACAATGGGAGTATTCATAATTAGCAACCCACATCCAGCCAGGCAGCAGACTAGATGAGATATTTGGGAATAAGGACTGTGTAACATCCCATTTTTATTAGTTCCCAGTCGGTCAAGGAAGATCAAAATGGATTGGAAAGCTGACTCATGACGCAGAAGTTCGCATGATTGACGTAAACTTGAGGATGAAGTGATGCACATTCGTTGGGAACGTGTACTCGAGGGACTACAAATTTAGAGAGATGAGTGGCCTATAGTGAACAAGTTACGTATGGTTGAGTATAAGATGGACGCGTACGTGAACAACAAGCTGTCCCAGTTTAGGAAATCAAAAGGTGATAGGATATCGTTGCTATGTTGGGTGACACGTTTGGCCACCAGAACACCTTTACTCCTATGTCTCGCCCGAGAAGGCCTTAACTAGTGCATCCAATGTGAATTATTGGACTGACCATGCATAAATAATCAAGAAAAATAAAGTCTCTCAACCCTCCCATTACGTGTGAGATCATTGTGGGGATTGGGAACATCATGATGAGGCATTAGGGCCTGCAAATGACATGTGCCGGATGATGATGGATTAAGGAAGGAAACATTCTCCTTGTCAATCACTCAAGTTAGAGCATGTTGAACAAGTAGCAACGCTCTTCTTAGACTCCTCACAAGTGTAGTTTCCCTTGCTAATTCTCATCAAAACAATTGCATGTCTTGAGCCATCTACCCTTTGGCTTCATTTTGATCTCCTCGCCAATTTGAGGAAGAGAAAACAGAATAGAAAGGAGCACATTTCTATTCCGGTAGAGGAAGGCAACGAGGGAAGAAGCGAGGGGAAGACCGAAGGGCAAGTTTACCAACCGTCCGTGTTTTTCAACTATTCAGGAAAGGAACCTTTCAAATCTTGTCTTAATTCTGTTAGTGTGTTGTTGAGGAATAGGTTTAGAATGGTTTTGAGTTGAAAAGATGGTACTGGTAGTGTGAAGGATAGCTTGAGCGAATCCTCATTGACATCGAGTTTGAAGGGAGTGTCTACGGAACCTATGTGGCCCTTGGCTAAAAACTTGGTGTCCAAAATTTGGATATGATCGGTACAAGTAGGGACAAATTAGTTGGTGCTCGAATCCGTAGGTTGTAGGCTAGGGTATTTGGATTGTCGATTAGGGTTGCGCAAGGAAAATGACCTGGTAAGAACTGATCATCAGGAGGGGTCCGATTGATAAGGTGAATGGTTTAGTATTTAGGACACTAGGATTCGGGAATGCACCGAAAGTGTAGATGGAGGAAGAGTGGAATTCATGGCTTGATGGACAAAAAAAAAACTTGGGAAAAGATGGGTAACTGAGTAAGAGTTAGGGGTCGGCTGTGAGTTAGGGTAATGGATCTTTTCATTCGCCCCCTTTAGTACGAGAATAGCATTAGTGTTGTTAACGAACTTATGGTGTTTTAATCAGGTTTCTTTTAATTTGTATTATCTTATGCAATTCGAGTGCTAGAGGGGTGAGGCTATATTATGTAGACGATAAAGTTCTTATTTAACTTGTAGGAAGGACTCGCACTGACAAATTTTGCATTCATAGCTCGCGGCACCACATGGCTTAATAAGTTGAGCATACCACAATAATGCTCAGGTGAGTTGTTGATGATTTTGGAATGAGTCGGCACACCTTGAGCTGTGCGTGGGGAATACCAAGGCCTTGAGAACAAATGTCTTGGCATTGTACCTTGTGTAGTCGGGTCTGACTTTAGTAAATTTTCGTTGAGAATAATGAGATTGGCGTGTTGTTGACACCCGATTTTTAATCGACTGTTTTCGATTTATTTTTTAGAAAATTCATAAAAATTTGAAAAATTGCAAAATCAACGTTGGTAGCCTTGGCCAAGCCTAAGGAACCATTTTTGACCAAACAATCCATATTTTTTTAGCATTTTTTAAATATTTTTCGAGAATAGGAAAATGGTTGAAAAATCAAGAAAAATAGTTTTTGAGATCACAAAGATGTAGAAAAATAGTCCATATTTTGATTTTAATTCCCTTTTCATTTTGAGATCTTTAAATTTCAAAAATCAAGTTCAATTCTAAGTGTTCCTTCATTACACATAGAGTTGAATTTGTCCAAAAATTGCAATTTGGGTCCTTTAATTTGCGATTTTTACATCTTTAGAGTCATGACGTTCAATTTTAGTACCTTGCACTTCAATTTTATCCAATTGCCCCCTCAATTGTGTAAATTGCATGGATTAGGCAAAATTGCCAAAGTTACTTGCAATTTAGTTCCTAGATCCTATTTAAAGTGAAATTAATCAAAATGCGGGGACTGTCATGCAAAGGTAAGACCTCCTCCTTATGTTTTTCAATGTTTTGAATCGATTGGCATGGGTATTTCGAGCTGAATTGGTCATTTAGGTCTTCAATTGCTCAATTTTCATATTCGGATCATAGAACCAATTTGGGGTTTTTGTTCAATTCATAATAAAGTTTTGGGAAAAATCACATTTTTAGACAATATTGATGTCCCTAAATTCAATTTAGAACTTTAATTTTGAAAAATCCCAAGGATTGTGATTAATTTGGAAAATTAGAATGATCGGGTCTATGGGTCGAGATCGGATCCAACTTACGGACCCTACCCGCACAAAGGCATCTTCAACCTCGGTTTCTTGCCATTTTCGAAGGTTGGTAGGCTGAGATTCAATTAAGAAATTGACAACTAATTCGTGGATAATTGGTCAAGCTTGTGCGGGCATTTTGTTCCCCATGACGAGCCCCGTCAATTAAGACTAGTGGTGCCGCCAATGACCGCCGGAGTACGGTGGAGCACCTCCGTCAATCTGGAGATTCTGCAAAAGTCAACGAAATCCAGAATTTGGTCATTTCGTGCCCAAGTGAGTTCGACAGAGTGTCCGACGGAATTGGATGGAAGTTCTCATTGTCTCCTCGCCGTCGACGTACCAAAACGCACGTGATCACACGTGGGAATGAGTTGGTGAGTGCTCGCCCGAACGCGGCAAAATTTAAATCGAGCATATAAGCTTCACGCGGGTTCTAGAACAGAGGGAGGCTGGCATTCGATTAAGGAACGAACATAATAGAGAGATAGCGAGAGAGAAGAGTAGTGAGAGAGAAGAGAGAGAAAACCCTCTCTCGCATCATCATAGTTCGAGCTCGAAGTTGGAACTCGTGGAGCTTCAGCCATGACGATTCAGGCCACGTCAAAACCTCATTCCACCTCTAGAAGCTTCGCACTAACTCCAAGAGTCAATCGCACCAAGTCTCGCGGCTCGACTCTCCCTAAAACGGTATGCCCAAGGCTCGATCTCCTTACTCGAGCTATAATGGCGAAGGCTCGCCTCCGGCCACGATCCTTCAAATTGATGTGTGCGTTTTAGCCTTTGAACATCACTAAGCATATCCTTATACTTTGATTGCATTGATTTTGCATCAAATCTCGCGTCCGAGCCTCCAAACCCCTTTGCCATTGTCGGAACAATCGAAGCTTGCCTAATTTAAACTAGGCCAAACTAGGTCAATCGACCCGAAAGTAAGTATCCTAAACCTTGTTTGATGCTTCTATGAGAATGAATTGCTCTGGTTTTCCTTGAATCGCGCGATTAAACCTCCATTGTTGAACTATGTTCGAGCTCGACAACATTTGATTCCATGGATAATCTTGCCTGTTCTTTGGATATGTTGTTCTTGATGTTGAGACGAGTCGAACGGCACCGGTCTTGTCAAATTTGGTATAGGTTCCACCATTGGATTGTGTCGAGAGGTTCTCGGCCGTCGGTCCCAGCTCGCCGGATGTTGAAGACGAAGACCACGGCCAAACACGGTTGATCGGTCAACGTCTCGAGCTGGTACCGACGTGGCGATACGTAGCCCGACACGTGGCACACAACAATGGAGTCAATTAGATCGCTTAGTATATTAGTCGAGCGATCCGATGGTCTAGGGTGTGACACCATCGGATCATTTATTAGATTTTTTTCAGTATTCCGATAATTAAAAATAATTTTTTGAATTTATGAAAAAAATAGTAAAGTTTGATCGATGGTCGAGAATTAGTATTGCCGTACGATCATGGCCGTAGGATTAGTATTCGAATTGAACGGCTGCGATCTAGTCTCTCCATTCAATCTTGGATGTCTTTTTTGGTAATTAGATCGACGGCCTAGATCGAGTCTTTGTTTAATTTGAGCCGTAGATCTTATTCTACCGATCCAAGGATCTAGGTTCAACCATGTAGTCGAGTGGTGACCGTAGGATTAGAGGCGATGTGGTGTTGTTTTGAGCCCGGCATCGGCGTGGTCCGAGTCGGGACGGGACCGCGTTGACTAGTCCATTGACCGGTTGGACTCGGACCAGTTTCCCTTAAAAAAAAAAAAGAAAAGAATTTGCAAAAATTCTGAAAAATGGTTTTAAAAATAAAAAAAGGAAACAATTGTAGAAAATTCCTAGAAAATTCCAGAAATTCTAAAAAATCGAAGAATGGCCACAATAACCGGCCAATCTAATTTTTGATATTTCTTCTCCCGATCTTTCCTAAATGACAATTTTACCCTTTAGAGGCAATTTGTCTCAAATTTTTTTCGAAATTTGCGAAAATACCAAAATTAGGGTTAGGTCGATTAGGTGACTAATCGTTCGTTTGGGTTTTTGAGTTTCATCCCCTTTCGAAATGATGATTTTACTCCGCAAAAGGTAAATCGCCTTCCAATTTCCCACGAGTCATGAAAATTGCCGAATTAGGAGATGGGTCACTTGGGTGGCTAATCCTTATATTTGGAATTTTCATATCTCGTTTCATTAAAAAAAATGACGATTTTACCCCTCAAGGGTGAACTGTCCCCAAAAATTTCAGAAAATTCCAAAAAATGTCGAAAATTAGGATATGGGTCGGTTTAGGTGGCCAATTCTATTTTTGACGCTTTTCACCCCGTATCTTTTCTCAAGATTATGATTTTGCCCCCGAGGGGAGAATCATGTCTAGATCATTCCGAACTTCATCTTCCGAGCCGTGATTGATTGTTCTCCAAGCCAATAGGGCTTTACTAGGAATGCCATGCCGATTTGATGCTATTTATCGGCATGATCCGATTCCTTGATTTGCGCGCTTTCTTTATTGATTGTATTTGCTAGGTGTAGTTATTTCTATCTCGGATGAACTCTTAGATTTATGATTCGTACTCCACTCATCCGCATGAAATCCGAGGTTAGAAAATTCATTTAATTTAGGAACCGAAAGGGTGTCAATTAAGGCAATTGGCGTAACTAAGTTCCCGAACCCTTTTCTTTAGTTCTCGTAGAATCAAATAGAAACTCTCGACTATTTGATAAGGTTTTCCAATCATACCCTTCAAGAAATGATTGGTGGCGACTTTAAGGCATGCATAGGCATCACATGTCACTAGACCACACCGAAAGGTCGACCCGACTTTATCCTCGGTTGCGATTTGGGTAATGGGCCTTGGGAGAGGCTCGCGTCCGAAGGTCCATATCCAATTGGGCCGGAAGGGTGACCCATTAGCTCCCACGATCTCCCCCGCCGGATCGAGAACGAGGAGGGTGGCGATACATGTATCGCTATGCAGCACTTTACACTACATTCAGTTTGGTATGCTTGTATGCTGACTTTACAGAGGGTTTGGTTGATGTATAATAAGGCTATAAGGTATAGTTTTATTTGTGAAATGAAAATTGCATTAACTCACAATGGTGCTATTATTATATGGGGATAAAGGTAGAGCGTGACACTGAGTACCAAGGACAATAGCGGCGGGCTTCGAATGTGTTTCTTGCTGAGCCTTAAGCTCACCCTTTGTGTTGCTTTTAATTTTCAGATTAGAAAGCATGGCAGCTCCTCCCGCCGGTCGATTTGGAGTTCCTAGATTATGAAGTCAAGCATTATTATATGGTTCATCTAGATATACCGTACCTGCAGTTGGTAGTGTGTGAGTTCACCTTGTGGGTGGATGAGGGTTTTGTAGCTGGAGTTGTTCCCCATAAGTTTCATGCCGTATACTTACTCGTAGGAGGACAACTGATAGGTCCTTTCTCGTACTACGCTCTGGACACCGCTGATGAACCAATCAACCTGGAGGATATTGCACAAGAAGACGATCCTTCCGAGGAGGACACCTTGCAAGACGACCAAGCCGATGAACTAGTGAAGAAGTTGGAGTCTGTAACTTTTTGATTGATTGGCGATAGTAAATAACCACGAAGTAGCTATCCGAACCTCCTAGACTCGCCATAAAGATTTGAGATCTTAACGATCAATGTAAATACCTTGATGTGAATATATAATATAAAAGTAGACTTAACAACTCTTTTTGTCTCAGCCTTAATTAGTGTTTTCTTTTATCCATGTTGTTGCGAAGCATTGTTTAATGCTGATCGATTCTTTGCATGATTACCCTTAACTAATTGAGCATAATAGACGCAAGGGAAATCATAACGAGATATATGTGGTGACCCGAGACGCCGCAGACTGGGGTGCCTTAGCCTCAAGAATGCCAATACAGTAAAGATTATTGGATCTCACCAAATTCCTAATTTCATCTTGTTTCAAAGGGTCAACAAGACCCCTAATGTTCCACACTCCTATATACATATGAACAATGAGGGAGAAGGGTTACCGTTTCCTATGGCCAGCCGTTTCTTTTTCCTAGAAGTCGGTTTGGCCGTCTTACCAGAACTATAACTGCTATCCGAGCTATGCTCTTGCTGTATATCCACCGAGGGAGGGGGATATACTTTCAATTGCTTGTCGAGAGTAGTATTGGCCCCTTGAGATTCAGTAGCTTTCTTGCGGGGGTTTGGAGGGGTAGGGGGGGATCTCATCCTCTTCACTTCCTATATTGCTGATTTCATCTTCAACAATATCCTCATAGTCAGAAGAAACCACAGATGAATCCCGAGGTGCCAAATTAGGCTCAGATACCAGATCGCTCCGAGTTGCAGGATCTAGTATGGAGGGTATTGTCGAAGACCCAACATTATTAGCATTGTTAGAAGTAGCAATTTTAGATGGTGAACGATCCTATTTTTGCAAACACTTTTCCATACATCAGTAGGTTGAGAAAGCATAGCTTTATTGGCTACAGGTGTAACAGCCGTTGAGACAACAATGTGTTTTGCGGGGAAAGGGGATTTGTGACCAAACGTGCCACCACTAGAGCATGAAATTGGCTTCCATTCATATTCAACCTTGATTGAACGAGCTGCACCATTCGATAGTACCTCTACAGATTCACAGAGGGGTTGCTTAGCGTTGATCTCAACACAAACACGGGCATAAGAGATTATTTTTATGTTCTCAGTTTGGAGTTCCACATATAGGGGTTTACTAATGGCGCTGACCACTACACTGATGCCAAGAGCATACCGCAAAGAATAGGGAATATTCCCTAGTTGAATCCAAACAGTTAGGGAATCATGTTGGCCTCTCTTGACTTCAATAAGGGGGTTCCATTAATATGAAAAAAATAGAAGCCATCATCGTTAGCCATAACTTCGAACATGTTTGGTTCCCAAATGTGCTTGGCAGCTGACTCAGTAAGTTTGAATGGGAGTCTTTTCTCAACGAAGTAGCCAGCAAGACACTCTTTTCATTTGGAATTGGTTGCCTCAAGAATTTCATTAGAGATATTTACAATAGTTCTATCACCAACAATGGTAGGAGGGATATAAGTTAGCTCATTCCTTTTATTGTAGATTTCGCCATTACTGCCTGAGAGTGCTGGGAGGGGCGATTTGCTTCCTCGGAGGCCCGAGTATGGGGCTGTGGTGTCTTGGACGAAGCCCTACCACGGCTTCAACCACATCTACTGGGGCGCGGGTCTTTTGGAACCTGATTCTTAGCATAAGAGGTCCCAGCATCATCTGCAGCAGCAACATTCTTTCCCTTAGCTGTGTCAAGAACAACAACAGAGCTTGGGGCAGCTTTGGTAGACCCAAGATGGACTCCATAGATTTTCTTAGAGGGCAAAGGAATCTAGGAGGATTTGGCTTTTTCCATAGCAGATAGCTTCTGCGGGAGAGCCTCTTCCTGATTCGTGGGTCGAGCTGCCATGGAAATGCTCAAGCCAGATCTGCCATAGAGTCAATAAGAATGCTCCAACCCGAAATCCCAGTAGTGAGAAAGGAGAAGGAGGTGGGGCGACCTACGACACAAAATCTCAGGAGGAGCCAACGATGCGATCCCTTGGAATCGCAGAAAATCGAAGTCGATGAACAGTGCCGAATAGAACAGGGGGAGAGAGAGAACTGAGTGAACAGTGCATGCGCGAGGGAAAAGTATTGTTATATTGGTGTTGATGTCTTGATGTGGCCTTTGTTTGGCATGGGGAAAAAACAAAAAAAATCCCACATGAAGGTACAAACTTAGTGAGAAATAAACGGAGAAAATAAATCAGATATGGTTTGCAAAGCGTGTCTACTTCATAGGGAGAGATCAACAAAATGGTTTACTTAATCAACAAGAGGAAATCAATCGCTCGAAACATACGATTCTCAAGTATTTTCTTGACTTCAATTACATCCTCAACATGTCACAAGCTCAAATCAAAGAGAAACAAAGCGTTTACCTCACCCACTCACACTTCTTAACGGCTCCCGAGTTCTCGCATTGAGTTTAGCCTTTTGTTGTACCCAAAATAAGATTGAAAACGTCTTTACGAAAATCCCGAGTTCTCGCCCGCATATACGTTTGCTCAAAAGTACACCAGATATCTAAATTTCTTTGGAGTTTGACACTGCACATCGGATATTTGGCCAAGACATTGTCGGACATCCGATCTTCTCTCTATGCTGGTTGGACGTCCAACTGAGCTCCATGTGTGTCCACAACTTATATTTTGAGGGAATATTACCAAATCAGTCCTAAACATATTGTATGGATGTTAATTTAGTTATGAATTTTTTAGTTTTTCCAATCTACCCTAAATATTTGTACGAAATCTTAATACAATCTTTTTGTTGGAAATTGCTGACGTGGTGGTCCAGTCATTACTGGCCATCCCGTGTGGCATATATGTCGATCATCAATTTTCAGTGAAAATTAGTAGGAAAGACTACATTTAAATTTGTTAAAATCTAAATATGTAGGTCCGATTGACATTCGTACAATAAATTTAGGGATTCATGGACAATTTTCCCAATATCTCGAACCTAAAACAGCTTCACCATCTTTTGCACACTTTGCTGGGCATATGAAACCTCAATTAGGACGTCCCGACTCACGTCCTTGCGCTGACTCCAAGTCTTTTCGCTTTCTTTGAATGTCTCAGACCTTCGATCTCGGGTCAAACCCAAATCAGACCGAGCTACGTTCCGACAAATCTCTACCTTGGGGAGAATTCCAACTTCAAGCTAAATGATCATTATCACTCCCAAGGCTTTTCATGGGGGCCCTCAAGACGTCGATCAAGCCTAAGTAATGCTCGAGCTTGTGGGGAATAGACTTGGTCTGCACATCTACTCTCGACATGCCATCTGTGGTGCAACAGTGTCAATCATCACTGCTTTCGAACAAAAGGTATACTTACACATTTGACTTCTTGAATGTTGAAGGGCTTCAAGACTTTCATCACGTAACTTCCTCGAGTCACTCACAACTCCTCAGTCATCGTCTCTCTTTGGATATCCATATCTGACGCTATGTTCGCCACCCAAACTATCCACCTCCAAATCTGCATTTTATGTTCACTCAAATCATCAACTTTTGTGGACCGAAAGAATTGTTCAAGAAAATCCTAAACATGCTGTACTTTTGCCAATTTAGTCATAAACCTTTTAATTATTTTAATTAGGTCATAAACCTTTTCACGTTTTGTTAATTGAATCCATCCGACCAATTTTGATTAGAGATGATTGACATGGATGGTGATCGTCTTATATGACACGATCAACACCGATGTGGATAATTTTTAATAATACTTTATAATTTGTTTGATTTATTTTTATTTTATTTTGTTTGTTTTTTTACCAACCATGGTCGGTGAGGTCGTTGGCCCACTAACGTGGGCCACAGGAGAGGGCCATCGACCGTCACTTGGTCTAGGTGAGGGTCGTGGGCCCTAACCTATGACCGGTGATGGTCGCCCAGTGTCGTTGCCGGCCACGATTGCAAAATAAAAATATATATGTATATTATAAAAAATTATCCACATTAGCGTTGACCGTGTCACATAGGATAATTGCGACCATGTCAGCCATTTTTAATCGAATTGATTCGATGGACTCAATTGGCAAATGTGAAGAGATTTAGGACTCTATTGGGGCAATTAAAAGGATTTGGACTGAATAGGCAGAAATGCAACAGGTTGAAGACTTTTTAATAATTTTTCTTGTACGGACCACCTCAAAACTTCACACTGAGCTCTTGTCTCGAAACATCTGTCAGTTGGCAGGGAACCTGTAGAAATTGTCATACCTCCAAAACTATCCTCATCTCTATGCTTTCCCTGAAGCTTAGGTTATTTTTTAACACCATCCAGATTTTATTCTGCAATTAATCCCTCCTCTTTTGAAACTGAGCAAATTTATTGAAGGTGACCTCTCTGATGATAACACACCCGAAATCCTCGTCTGCTCACCGAAACTACTATCCTTTCACCCCCATGTGCATATCCTAGGAGTTTGCATTTACACACCCTTGGTTCCAGCGTGCCATCATTCACACAAGTAAAAGCAATGCAAGGAACACTTTCAGTTTCGTGTACTCAGCAGGCTTAGTTGACGTATCTATGACGCATAAGTGATATACCACCAAAAAGATATGTTTAAGGTTAACAGGTAGTGTAAAATTAGTTATAGTTCAAGAATATTATTAGGTCGTCTAATAGCTGTAAAAAAAATTACATGATCATCATTGAATGTAAGACAGTAGATCTTTCATTCCTAGAAAACCTAATTAATCGGATGGTTGATGAGATCTCAACTAATGATATCTTAAACAATTGATAATATCTATATGGTCCTCATTGCTTAGAATGAGTACTATCCTTGTGCATCAATGCGCATGAGCTATGTGCAATGCGTGGGAGAACGAGCTCATTTGGTTCATCATCAGCGACGAGAAGATATCATCTGGATTTGGTTTAAAAGACAAAATGAATCGCGCTTAGTAAATGGTAGAACCCCCGTTAAGGCTCCGTTTGTTTCTCCAAAACGAGTGATTTGAAAATTATTTTTCCTAAAAATAATTGCTTGTATCACATCTAATCATTAGTCAATGAAAAATCATTTTCCTTATAGACAATATGTCTAAATATTTGCGTAAACGATGATTATATTGTGTGTTTTTTTTTTTCATTTTTGCCAGCGATATAATTGATCATTTTTTATGAAAAATAATTTTCAAGTCCTTCATATCCCGAGAAATAAACGGAGTTTAAAAATTAATCAACCAAAATGAATTCTATATGTTAAAATGAGATTGAGTCTCAAGCATTATCCTCCGAACGAGGATCAATAAATCAATGATGGACTAGTCAAAGTATACGAACACCAAACAATTTGAAACGAGTAGAGAATTGGGTTTAATCAAATGATTTTGATCGAGAAGCATTGCTAGGAATTGTAAATTGCAAATCCCTATTTGATCTTGAATGCATGAACAAGGTGATCTCTTCCATCTTTCTCTCAAGAAACACATTGGCGTTCCGGATTCCAATGTTAATTTATCTTGAACGAGAATTATGAGATGATGGTCATGTGATGTCTCCGAGGCCTTCAATTTTTATTAACTAAAGTAATGATAAAGAAGAGATAAGAGAAAAACACAAAAGAAAAGAAAAAATAAAACACTTCACACTATGCCTCGAAAGTATACGTTTCATGAAACCCTAGGTTGGATGCACGTGCGCGTCTTGCTTTGCATGAATATTACTTCTTTGCTTGTGTCATACTCATATTCCTTCAGTCGAAGAGCAATTTTCCGGACGTAATGCTATCTAACTTTGGTTAAATTAAAAGAAAACCGTCACACCATCTGATATATGAAGTTCTTCAAATGTGAATATAAATAAGTGACAAAAAATAGGAAAAATATCACAAAAAATCCTAAACCTATTACATTGGTATCAATTCGGTTGTAAATTTTTCAATTGGACCAATTTAGTCTTAAACCTTTTTGTATTGGTACCAATTTAGTCAATTTGGCCAATTTTAGTAGAAAATCACAAGCGTGAACGCCGGCCATCTTACGTGGCATGGCAGTCGGCGACGTGAATTTTTTTTTAAAAAAATTATTTTTCAATTATTCCAAAGAACCCTCGCTAGCCACTACACGAGGGCCAGCATGCCTTCGACGGCATGCTGGTGAGGATGGCTAGTCCTCAATGGTCACTGCTGAGGATCGCCTTGCCTGTGACAAGTGGAGGTAGTGAAGGTCCAGGGCTAGCACCTTCATATCCTCGCACGCGGCTGCTGGTGAGCAAGCCCTCATCAAAGTGAAAGAAAAAAAAAAGAATGAAGAAAAAGAAAAAATAATTAAAAACTAATTTTTAAAATAATTATTAAAATATCTACATGGGTGTTAGTAGCTCCACGTAGGATGACCAAAGCATCACATAAGTGATTTCCAGCCTAAATTAGTCGGATGGGCTAAATTGGTACTAATACAAAAGATTTAGGGCTAAATTAATTCAACCGAAAGTTTTAGAACTGAATTGATATCAATGCAATATACTGAAGATTTTTTTGGTACTTTTTCCCAAAAATTAGAAGGACAACGAGATCGGATGGTATGTGTGGGCATATATAATCGAATGCCCATGTGATCAATATTATAAAACGAGAATTGATGTAGCTATCAGAGGGGTTGGCCGAGGTTGCAGAGCGTTTGGGAAGTTGATATCTCCAGAAATGTGAGGTTTCCAAGAAGCCATAGGTCAAATATGTCCACCACGACTGTGTACAAATTGGAGTGACCCCCTTGAGGGGATTGATCCTCTATGCTTGACAAGAAATGAGGAGGAGATTTTGAAATGAAAAGGGTGTCCATCGAATTTCACTAGAATATAATGATTTCCGCAAAACTTGCAAGTCGATTCAGAAAACTATCTGCATCCCATCAAAGCACGATACAAATCATGATTGCAATAATTTGGTTTAGACCCGATCACCGATCTTGTGATCCACCGAGCCTGATTATTTGTACTTTGACAAGCGAGCTCTGAGCTCGGGTAACGAGTTATGCCTGGCCTTATATAGCCTAGCCTGGTCTGGTCCAATCGCGTCGACTGATCATCTTGTTGTGGAATAATAAACTCAAACTCTCCCGGGAGGTTCCACATTCCAAGACGACTTCACTTAAAACTAAAATGAGGCAACAAACGCAAGCACCATGTGAGGATACTTTTGCGAGTACCCACCACCCCACCACCATCACTGCCACCATCGCCGTCACCATGTGGAAGCATTGTGATAACGCACCACTTTCTGGTTCCAACTTGGGCGACGATCTTGGAATTGAATCGTGGACGGCGTCCCGACAAGAGCATAGTTGCAAAATCTCAGGTTCCAAGAATTGAAACCCATGTGTCATTTTTTTTCTCTTCGAGCTTTTCCCATGCATCGAGAAGTCATCATCAAGAACCCACCATGCATGTTCATGAGGGTGTTGAGACTCGGAAGGTGAAATCTTGGTTTTGAAGCGTCCTCGTAGTCGGTAATTGAACTTGATCACCTTTGTTTCTTTCACATTTCTTGGAAGCTGAGTTGCCGATAAATACTTCTCCGAATAAATGAAGAATGCACAATTAACTATTTGGGGGAGGAAAAAGGAAAATAGATGAGAACTCATGGAAGGGCATGATTGGTTAAGTGTTGACTTATTTTTTTTTCCTCTAGTTTAAGATGCAATGCTACATATGCGTGTCTGCTATTGGTTCGCTTTGGAAAAAAGCCTTTGGAGAAATGCAAATAACTTTGAGTTAAAGGGGCTTTTCGAAATGCAAATTGTATTTGTTAAATTGTAATCTAAAAGTCCATTGTCAAATAACTTGGGGGTAAAATAGTGTTTGGAAGAATTCTTTATGCTATTTTTTATTTAAAAAAAGGAAAAAAAAATCAAATCCGTCGTTGGCTCGGTGATGGGCTTAGGCGACCGTTGAGCCGATCCGGTGTCGACGGCTATCGTTTGAGGTCGTGTGACCACGAGACGGTCTCGCGTAACTCTTGAGGGAGCTTTATCAGGAATCTATATGGAGAATATGAATAGTTCTAACAAGAGCAAAATTGGAAAAAGAAAAAAATTGGAGATGTTAGTTTCGAAAGATTTTTTTATTATTTATTAATTCTAGGAAATGGCTTTCTGAAAATGCTAAGAGCTTAAGGCAGGGCCTGCCTTGGGCTTTCAGCTTGCCAATACCAGCATTTGGTCAAAGGGGTCTAAAACATTTGCTAAACACCCCAAAATTTCTCTCTTAAAAAAGCTAAATTAAATGCAGCCATAGTATTAGAAATACATGTTGGTTACTGCTTTTGGCTTTAGTCCTGGAGGTCCAGTTCGACCTTGGCCTTTTTGCCTTTATAAGAAATTAAGTGCAATTTAGATGTGCCATCTTATTAAGAAAAAACCCAATACCCCTCCACAAATTTAGAAAACATATGGAAAACGTAATTGCTTTTATTGATATTTAGAATGCATCTCTAATAGAGAATTAGGGATAAAAAAGCAAGATGGTATCAGCCTCATAACTCTTGTATGATGCCCACTTTGGTACCAAATTTTTTCAAACATTCTTTGAGTGCCACAATTTTGAAAGAGCGATCTCTACTTCATTCCGGTAACGGAAATTTGATATGACTCATAATTCATAAGGTTTTGGTATTAAAGCAATCGGTTTTAAAGTTTTGACACAGATACTTCAAAATCACGGGGCACAAAATTTATGCATCGAAAACGTGGTTAAATGCATCATTTTTTTACTAATTGAGAAATTAGATTAAATTGGTTCTCGAACGTCTTCCAGCATTGATTCTCGCAGTTGGTCACGAGAAGTGGTCTGTTTCCACGGGGCTCCAAGTTACGTTGTTAAATCTCAAAACAAAGTAAGGTTAGAGAAGCAACGGAAACAGCTGAAGAGAATTGCACTTACTTTCCTTTTTCTTAAGGAAAACAAAACGGTCTTCTTGATTCTAATTGAAATTTTTTGAAGGGTGTTTGCTCAATGGTATTATTTTTGAGTCTCACGAAATAAAGGAAAATACTGGCAACGTTAGAATACTTGCTTGTGATATTTTGATTTTGGCTTCCGTCGCAGCTTAGTCAAATTCCTAGTAACGGAAAAAAATAAGGAAAGAAAAGAAAGAATAATAACAAAATAAAAAATAACAATTTGATTCTATAGAATGAAATTCTATATCATATGAATGGAAAGATCCGTTGGGATGCCTGTGCCCCTAAGAAATTGTGAAGCCACCCATTAATAGTGATGGAACGCTGCGCAAAAGTTTTCTCCCATGATATGAGTTATCACTTCTTGTTCTCTTATACTACCCCAAACATTTTAATAATTTTAGAGAAAAATTCTTAAAGTGATTACTTTAGCAGGGAAACTGTTAGAATATTAAATATTAAACTACGCATTTATCTAACAGCTTAAACTTTTAGAACAGTTGGCAATGATCTCATATATTTCATGTAGTATAAGAGCCAATGTTATCCCTTTCGCGAATGTGCGTCCACTCCCTATTCGTTAAATTCCAATGGAGAGAGTGTATATTTATTTCCATGTGGTCTCCCTCCACTTATAAATTTAAGCTTTTAGATTGGACTTGGGAGATATATGAGACTACTACCAATTGTTCTAAAAGTTTAAGCTATTAGATGAATGCGTGATTTAATATTTAATATTCTAACAAAAACTTCATGAAAGATAATTCTAATGTCAAGTTTTTTTTTTAAAGCGTTCGTTTAAGTAACTCCGACAAGGCACTTAGATTTTCCTGCAAACTAGGGCACCAAGCGCCACTCAAGTGATTATTTTTTGCAAATTGTGATCCTTAAAGGATTACTTAAAGAGTTTTTGAATCAAAATAGGCGCCGCACAAAAATTATGACTATGATGTCGTCCAAATCTCGAGAAAATTATTATATTTGTTTTTCCCTCGTTTATTGAATCCCCCGCTGACCGAGAGATAGGAGATCGAAAAGCCAGACATTCTTCGTATAGTAGTGTGATGAATATATTTTTCTAGAATTTTTCCAACTAATTTGTTTCTTGTTATCACATTTTTATGATCTGTGGAAATGCGTAGCCGCTGGTTACGGAGCCCAACTCCCGATGCTTCTTTGGGACTTGAAGTGGAAGAGAGCTACTCCTAAAAATCCTCCATTTTTCCCACAATTCCTTTTTTTGGGTTTGCTATCTTTTGTTCCCGTGAACAGAATCAATTTTTTTCACTCAAAATAAATAATGTGAAAAAAATATTTTCTTTAAAATATTGTTTGCATCGCTTGAAATAATTAATTAATAAAAATTTATTTTTTCATTGAAAACAATTTATAACTAAATATTTTCGTAAATGAAAAAAATATTTTCGTTTGTTAATTTTTATAAGTGATATAAGCGATCATATTTAGGAAAATATTTTTCAAATCATTCACTTTTAGAGAAACAAATGGAACTCGTACAGTTGGTTTATACTTTATATTCCATATAGAGTATACAGTTTACACAAACATAAAGAGGGGAGGAATGACTTACGCTATAATCCATAAGCTCGAACAAGGGAAACACCCTCAGAGATAATTTTTCATTTTCTTAACGCTTCGTTTATTTTAAGGAAAATAAATGATTTAGAAAATATTTTTTTAAAAAAATCGAAATCAATTAAAAAAAATTTTCATTATCAACGGTAACTTATGCCCAAATACTTTTTTGGATGATGAAAATTTTACTTGTTCATTTATTTTTGTATGCGACAAAACGATTATTTTAAAAAATATTATTTAATCATTTATTTTTTGCAAAATAAATGTAACCTCTCTCTTCGGAAAAAAAAAGGTGTAACCTCTCCACCCATATATGAAATCTTTATCTTAATAACGATCGCGTGAAATCCGTAATGATTTCTCCCTTTCAACATCTTTGTACGACTAATAAACTCTTAGAATTCACCCTTTTGAAACAATGGACGCACTAATTCTACCAAATTGAGCTTAGGGTCCAACGACCCGTCCAAATGGACATTTGTCCCATCGTGCGATATATGCCCGGTAAATAGAAGCTTCTCTTTCTTTTAATTTGTTATCCTTCCATGCAAGAACAAAAACCTACTAGTACACTTTTCATTTCCTTGATATATTGTCATATGATGCTGTCTTGTATTAAATAATTCTTCCAGTTAATGAGGACATTACCCAAAACGCTTGAATCATAAACATTTGGAATTCCACATTCTAGCCCAAGTGACTTACCTTGTCTACGAATCTGAAAGAATGCCAACAAGTGGCCCTAAGACACTAAAAAAATTTGCTGAAAGTGGAAACCATACTACACGTTTTCACGACCAAAAATTTGATCGTGGCAAATTGATGGTCAAAGGTTAGACAGCACAATCTCTGCGACCAAATTTTCAATCTAAGCGCCAGAGGAGATATCTCACGATGAAATATTTTGGTTGCCAAAGAGAACTAGGAAATTTTTCCCCGTTGGAAATGTATGGTTGCTAGAACACATCTCTGGCGATCAAAGTACCGGTCAATATGTTATCAATATTTGAAAAAAGAGATGACTTCATACTAGTTTTGCTTAACAAGTGTCCCGAAGAAACTTGTTACGACTGTACATTCGTTATATGTCTACCCCACTTCCTAATAAAGCCCATTTTGCCAACTTCACCTTTGATTTGGCATTCTTGGACCATGAACCACGCCTTTTCAGCTTATTTAAGGTCAACCACGATTCAATGTGGATTTGGCAAATCTACTCAGCAGATTCATAGGACGCAGGACGTAATTTGTAAACCATGCGAGTTGATCAACCTCACAAGTTGTGCCCCTCGAGAAAAGCATTTTCTTTGCCAAATGATCAATCCCTATCAAGATTAATGATTCCATATATAGAAGCAAAATGAGTACTAGGACTGTAACCTAGATGCGTAGAAGTCACAAGTTCCTCAGGGAAATGCATTAAGTGCAAAGATTAAAATCGTTGACAGAAAGCTTCTGGATGATGGTCCCATGTCTCGACTTTTCATAAAAGTTCAACTTGAAGACCTGAATACGGACACTCCTTTTTTGATTTTATTCTGATCGTTAGCTATTAAAGTTTCCTGTAATGATACTCCTTGATGAGGGGTATAAGTTAAGGCCATGTTTTTTCTTCATCTTTAGCTGAAAGTCACTTCCTTCGATCATACTTTTGATTGATGAGTTACATACATTGACATCACCTAATTTAATTACATTTGGTTAAATTTATTGAAATGCATGCATGAGTTGTATTGAAAAAATTCTTACAGGAGAATTGAATATGGTGTGGAATAGTTAATATATGCTAGTTGGCGCCTAACTCATTAGCTTAAGGTTTTTAGTGAATATGTGTCCAGCTATACATATTGAAGGATTTGGACTTGAGCTCCTCTTGAGAATCTTCTCCGAATGAAGGTATCGGACTTCTATCGAGCGTTATCAACAAATGGTCTCAAAGCCAATGGTTGATTGGTGCCAAAAGAAGAAATCTGATCAATGTGATTTCCGGGTAGCCTTCATGGTTCGGTCTAAAGAAAGAGACCAGGATGAAGGTGGGCATTGGAGTTTTAAGTTGGGTAATGTTGGTGTACAAAGATACCTAAATTTAGGGGGAGCAGACCTAATATTGAGCTCACATGTGAGAAGGAGATTGTTGAGATACGCGTATTAGTTGTGTTAAAAGAATTCTATTATGTGATATGAATTCATTTTTATAATCAAATTAGCTCATAATTCATTGATTTAAACTTTTGAGTGAAGGTATATCTAATTGAATATGCTCACGGGCTCGAACTTGGACTCTCTTTTGGCAAGACCTACCATGGGTGAAGGTATTGGAAAAAAATTTATGCTCCTAACGAAGTTTCCATGTGAGAGACATCCATAACTTACAGTCCACCAATCAAAGTCAAGTTACAAGGAAGTTTTTTCCAATCTGAGATAGACGTAAACATTGCCTCTAACTCAATTTAAGTATGGATGAATTTCATAATCGTAATCCACTTTCCCCCGACAAGAGATGAAGAAAAACCTAACCCAACAATTCATCTTTCTGTTTGACGTGATTGTCTTCACATTTTGTCTAAGTACGATGGTATATCAGGGCTTCGAGGTTTGCTTATCTTTAGACTTTCTTATCATAGAGACTAACAGTGCAATTTGTACCCTTTGTCATTTTCGAATACCTTATTTTTGTAGGATAAACAAATATTAATAGAGTAAAGATAGAAATGTTCTGATTTTATTATTTCATCCTAGAATCTCGAATCTATCATTGAATGTATTAGCCAAATCATTGCCAAGAATGTAGAAAACGTAACTTCACGAGTCAAAGACGATGACCTACAGGAAGAGAGATACGGTACAGATGGTCGGACAAAGGCAGAAAATGAAACACGTGTGTCTCTTTTCTGACTCCATTTTCTTGGATATCGGGTCCGTATATAGTTATTTTGAATTGCATTCATAATATGTAATGATTGCAGAACCATCTTTGGACCATTGAAAATAATAGGAGTTTAAATGGTAAAGCAGACTAGAAAGAAGTTATTTTCCTTTGTAATCTAGCTGAAACATAATCAGAGAATGACTGAATAATTAAGCATCTGTTTTGACTCAGCAAAGTAGAGTTTTAATATCATATTGTACTCGGTGTTATCTTAGGTGTCATGCCCTGAATTCAGTGTGTGGAATCCTATCTAACGCAAATGGATCGGATCTTCTACATGCATTTCTAACTATTGGAGATTAAATCGTTTAGCCCGACACTCCGATAATACTGTCGATTGTTGACATCAAAAAATAAAAAATACCGATACTGAACGGGCAATAGCATTATTACGTCCCGAAGTTCGGTAAGTTGGGAGTGATATACCGAACAGGCAAAAGTGTTGCTACGTCCCGAAGTTCGGTAAGTTGGCAGCAATACACCGAAGGACCGTAGGGTCGCTAGATCTCAAGATTCAACAAGTGGAGGACAAGGTTAGTGAACTTCAAGATTCGACAAGTTAAAGATAACTTATGTTATATATAGCAATATCACCTAGAGGGGGCGAATAGGTGATTTTTAAATAATTTTGACTAGAAAATACGGAATTAAAAGAATCAAGTCAAAATGTATAATGAATTTGAATCGAATATGTGCAATTTTGATTTTGAATACGTGTATACAATTTCTAGATATGCAGATTCAGAATATGAACGCCAATATGCAATATTCTATCAAACACAATGATAAGAGTTTAGAAATAGATAATATTACACACGACGATTATGGTGGTTCGGCTTAGATCAAGTCTCAGTCCTCTTTCTCATCTTGCGACAACCGATTGGCTAGATTCCACTAGATGAATCAATGGAGGTTTACAATAAGTGATGATACTTTCTTTGATAGATCACACTATTCTTTCTCAATCACTTTTACAAAGCCTCTTAATGATTATCGTATAAAGCTCACGAGGACAAGTATGAATCGAATAATTTTAGCATCTTGGAATTTATGATTCTAATCCTACACCGTAGTAGCACATGGATCCAAAGTAGCCGTTGGATAGGTCTTCAAAGGATCGCTCTTTAATCGTTGATTGGACCCCATCAATCTTGATTGAATGAGACCGTATCAAGAGAGATTTGGTGACCATTGGTGTTGAATCTAAACCCCTCGGATTCGGTCGCCCATACAACTCAATCTTCAATTTTCATAAGTGGAGTTCTTCAAATATAGAAGTTTTCTTGTCCCATGGAAGGTAATTTCCAATCAAGGATATTTCATCAATCATGTTATAGAATAATCATGTCAATCAAATATTACAAACTTCCATAAATACCTTAGTAGCAATGGACATATATCCGACGTGAGTCTTCATAATCTGGAATCAATATATCTCGCAGCTTTCGAACAATCTTCGAAACGGACTTCTTCGTAAGGGACTTGAAAATGTAAGCGTCTTTGTATCTCGAATACTTCGTTTTGTTTGAATAGTCTTCATAAATAAAACCTGTCTTGAAAATGCATAATTTAAATGCAAAATCTTGAGCTCCATCTTCCTGGTCCATCCAAGCGTATTGGCAATTACAGCTCTACCTCGTTATTCACCTATCTAAGATCCTTCCAAGATTTATCGAATTTCCCATTCTAAGCTTATTCACCTTCTACTTAAGTACCTCAAACTTGTAGACACTTCTAAGCTAAATGCTTTGTTTACCATTGATAGATAACTCATGATTGTCGGGCGTTCTATTAATTCACCTTCTGCATAATGGCTTGTGCTTCTTTAACCTGGTTCTACTCAACCAATAAACACATTAGTAGCCTTTGATTATTTTGTTAGCTTCAAAACATCATAAGGGATTTTCTCTAACATCTTGGAAGCTTACCGAAAGAGTTACAAAAGGTTAGCTATGACAAAGCAATGGAGTTATAAGCCAAAAGCGAAAGTAGTGAGCACGAGCAGATCGTGGGAAGTTATTTAAGAAGATTCAAATTTGAATTTGTTGTGGAAGTGATGAATCAAGAAGGATCATCGGAATTTTGGCGGACAGGCAATGAAGAAAGTGGGCAAAAAGAAATTATTGAATGCGCTAAGATTCAAGATTTGAAAACATGGAAGTAACCGATTGAATAGTTACAAGGTGCGAGAGAGTACAAGTATGCAAAGGAGATGAGAAAGAAAGAGATTGACGGAACACTCAAAAAACACACTTATCTTTTGTGCAGTTTAACTTTTGTCGTCATTTACGTTTCCCCGCACTTTCAGGTTCAAGTAGTCAATTTTATTTCCTAGTCATCTATTATTTTTTTAGGAGTATTATAATGTAAACCGTAGAGGTTTAACCTCTTGTTGATCTCACAATCCATATCACATCCATTTTCATCCAATCAATTTTCATAAAGCAAACCTCTTATTGATCTCACAATCCATATCACATCCATTTTCATCCAATCCATTTCCATATATTTGCTTTATCAAGTATTTCTTGCTAGAATTCTCCTCGATGATTGAGCTACGTAACCCTCTTAATAAAAATTGAAAAACGAATTTCGGTGAAAGATCTTTCTCATCACAAAACGAGCGAGCACAATTATTCCCGACCATACGATTTCCTAATCAATAAGTATTTTATGCAAAACACACGATGATGGTGTATGGATATATAATTATACTGTCCCTAACAGATGCCGTCGAGGGAATCATTTCCCTAAATCGAACAAAAAATTTTGAATATCCAAACTGTAACAGAAGAAAACCTGCTAAATTGAGAAAACCTGAATCCGTTGAGCTCAATTAATTGAACTTATGATACACACCATGAAAGCTGACTGTTTTCTAATGCAAACCAAAGTAGAGTCTTTTTCTTTTTTGTGGCCATAAAAGCAAAGTAGGGTTGAAGTGGGCTTATGGAATATTTAAATAGATAGGAAGGAAGAGGTCTTGAGCTTATCATTGGCCATAAAAGCAAAGTACCACTTCCCAATCCTAATCACATGCTTCTTTCTGGCCCAAAGTTTCTTCCCTATATATACGCACCCAACCCACTCTTCCACTCTCCACACCATCACTAATTTAGCCAAACAACGATAACATTCTCTCTCTCTTGTCTCTTGTCCCATTCCTCTTTCTGCAACATTTGAGCTCTCTTTCTCTTCCTTGTTTCTTCTCTCTCTCTTTCTCTCTCTCTCCATTCTAAGCTTGCAAAACACAATTTTCTCCCTTCACCCTTTTAAGCACTAGAAGCACAAAAACTGTCCTTAATGCCCAACCACAGCACTTGTCTCAGCACACCAGACATGCTCCAAAGCCTTGACTACGGGACCTTCTTCTCCCGCCGGTGCATCTGGGTCAACGGGCCGGTCATTGTCGGCGCGGGCCCATCAGGCCTCGCGGTTGGGGCCGGGCTCAAGCGGCAGGGCGTGCCCTTCATCATCCTCGAGAGGGCCGATTGCATTGCCTCTCTGTGGCAGAACAGGACCTATGATAGGCTGAAGCTTCACCTTCCAAAGCAGTTTTGCCAACTCCCCGCCTTCCCGTTCCCTGAGGACTTCCCTGAGTACCCCACCAAACACCAGTTCATCGCCTACCTTGAGTCCTATGCCAGGCACTTTGACATTAGTCCTAACTTCAATGAAACAGTGCGGTCTGCCAAGTACGATGAGACCTTTGGGCTCTGGCGGGTCAGGACGGTCCTGGCGGGAGGGCCTGGACCTGGCCAGGTCGAGGTTGAGTACATCTGCCGGTGGCTTGTGGTGGCCTCTGGTGAGAATGCAGAAAGGGTTGTCCCAGAGTTCGAGGGCCTGGAATCTTTCAGGGGTGACGTCACGCATGCCTGTGACTACAAATCTGGGGAGAATTTCCGTGGAAAGCACGTGCTGGTTGTTGGGTGCGGGAATTCGGGAATGGAGGTTTCTCTTGATCTCTGCAATCACAATGCAAGCCCGTCCATGGTGGTTCGCAGCTCGGTAAGGCTGAAACCATATTCAGCAACATTTAGCAACATCGATGTGTGGCAAAGAGAAAGTTGAATTGATAAAACGCTTACGCTCTGTTTTTGATCAAACAGGTTCATGTGTTGCCAAGGGAAGTTCTAGGGAAATCAACCTTTGAACTGGCGGTCTTCATGATGAAGTGGTTACCACTTTGGCTTATCGACAAGATCCTCGTATTCCTAGCTTGGTTGATCCTCGGAAATGTCGAGAAATATGGTCTTAAAAGGCCAAAAATAGGGCCTCTGCAGCTCAAGAATGCTGCAGGGAAGACCCCTGTTCTTGACATTGGTGCACTCAGCAAGATCAGATCCGGCAAGATCAAGGTGGTTCCGGGGATCAAGAAGTTCTCGAGCTGTCGGGTCGAGCTCATCAACGGGGAAGTTCTTGACATCGATTCCATCATCCTCGCCACCGGGTACCGCAGCAATGTTCCTTCTTGGCTCAAGGTAAGGCTTTAAGTATTTGATGTTGTTTATTGTCGTACTCTGTTCATCGCTGTCACATTTCAGTCGAAACTGTGATTCTGTCGCCAGAAACTTATGGAATGAAAATCGCTTGAAGGTGTTTCTTTTGCACTGATATGGACATTCTTGATTCTAAAAGCAACCATTCTTGTCACTTTCTTTTCTGCTTTATCCTTGTTTTCCTCTAGTAGCTGTCACTTATTCTGTTTTTGACGGTTTGAGAATTTAAAAGCTAGAAAACCAAAAAAAAAAATGCTCCTTTTTCCTCCAAGCAATCCTGCTTCTGGTACTGACCCCAAATTCTTTCCCCAGATTAAGCAACATTTCTGTAATTGTGATGTCTGCAGGAGAATGAATTCTTTTCCGAGGAGGGGATCCTGAAGAACCCATCACCAAACGGATGGAAAGGCCGGGCTGGGCTCTACGCGGTCGGGTTCACGAGGAGAGGCCTGTCCGGGGCATCTCTGGATGCAATCAGTGTGGCTCATGACATTGGGAGGTCATGGAAAGAGGAAATGAAGCAGAAGAAGCATTCTGTCACGGCTCGCCACAGAAGATGCATTTCGCACTTCTGAAACTAACATTAAAACAGCCTGAATGCTCGAAACGGAGGGTATTAGTTCGGTTTTCGTTCTCCATCAACTTAGGATCTGTGGATTGGTAGATGGGAAGTGTGTACCTAAATGTCTTGGATCTGATGAAGGACAAAGAGTCTTCATAGAAAGCGGCCCTCTCCAAAGAAAAAGAAAAGGATTCTCAGTTCAGAAAATAAGAGGGATTTTTGTTGTCTTTTGTAAAAAGGAAGATGAGGCTTTTTTTTTTCTTTTATCATCTGCCTGAATGTCTGTTGACTCGCTCTTGTTGTAAGAAATTTGTTATGCATTAACGAATCCTGAATGAAATGACACTTCTTTTTTCTTCCATAAATAAGAGCAGATCATGAGAGTCTGCAAAATGTGCCATTGGAGAATATGACAGGAGTTTAAGCTCCAAAGTCAAAGTGAAGTTTGAAGTGTTGACTAAAAAAATCAACCTTTTCGTCCATAATTAGTGTACTTAATGTTTGAGAGAGTAGAAGTCCAATACTTTCATAAGAGAGATCGCCAAGCGAGATTCAAATCTAAGCCCGTCAATATATTCACTTGAAGCTAAAATCTTAAGTCAATGAGTTATAGATCAATTACCGTAATAACTACTCCATACCACACCGAGATGTGAGATTCTTTTAACACAACTCATGCGTGCATATGAACAACGTGCATATGAACAATCTCCTGTTCACATGTGAGCTCGGCGCACATCGAGAATGGGTGACCAATCAATCTCAGCTCCGATATTATTTGTTGAGAACTCGCATCAAGAGTCCAATACCTTCACCTCGGGGATTCGCTAAGAGAGAGCTCAAATTCGGGTTTTCTTCAAATTATCTAATAATACCCATATTCACTCGGAAGTTTAAGCCAATGAGTTATGAGTTAACTGAGATATTTTCACTATTCCACATCACAACAATTCTTCATTACATTTTTTTAACACAATTCACATGTGCATTTCAGTACTTAGGTCTAATTATCCGACCCAATTTGAAAAAAAGAAGGTGACCGTTTCGAGAGGCATCTTGTTCATCAACCATATACAGTTGTGTGACTCACATGATTAACGGTAGTGATGAATTCCGTGAATGTAGCTTCGAATTTAAGGAAGTTTCTTTTTGTTTCCCCTTATTTAGGTTCACCCCATCTTGCCTATCAGCGCTCTCTCCAGTCAACGTGATTCAGTTCATTCATGATCTAGGTGGGTCAAGTGTCCAAAAGACATGTTCTAAGCCGCGAGGATTCTATATGGATCTCTCTATGTAAATATTAATCCACAAGCCTCATATTTATTCACAACTATTTTTTCAGGATTATTTCATCCACAAATAAGGGAAGGACTTTATTCCTAGTTTATCACCTGTTTTTTTTTTTAAGCAAAAAAGAAGAACAGAGATCTAGAGATCAGCAAAAAAGATGGGTAAACCTTAAAACTGTCCAATCACAATTATTCCCTTTAACCAGAGATGGTTTTGTCGTTGAAGATCTTAATGGAAGGACAAGAAATTGAAGCCACAAACGTGAGAGGACAGCCCACATGAGCACCCACACCCTTTTGTTTGAGCTTGGAACTGCCCCAACATGCAAATTCAAATTTAATATTTGAAACCGGGAGAGAGTCAGTTCTTCTCATGCATAAAGTAAACACTGCAATGTCAAGCAAAGCAAAGCACTCATTGAGTTTGTTTTTACTTATGTAATTACTTAATTTCCATGGCACAAAGCCCGCATGTAAGGGGGACCAAGACCGACCGATTGAATCGGGAATAGCCTGGATCGGACTCAACCGACCTGTTTGGTCTTGTTCCTAGGGGCGCTACTCTAGTTCCTAGTTCCATAAAATTGGAACCAGTGATTTTTGATCTAGTTCTTGATTCCGGGGGGCAATCGAACAGCTCGGACCGGATTGAAATTTATTTATTTTATTTCTTAAATGTAAACCTAATAATCTAGTGGCTAATTTTTTATTTCTTAAATGAAAACCTAATTCTAATTAATATATTAAAATTAAAATCCCTGTTGCTCACCGGCTCCATTGAACCGACCGGTCGGTCCGGTCCAATCTAACCCCGGGAACATTCGGCTCTATACCTGGTCCCAAAAAATTGGAACCGATCCTTGCAATCAAGTTTTCGATTCTTGGGTGGGGCCGAATTAGATCGGAAACTGATCACCCTTTCCTGCACATATTTGCTCTGTCCGGTTCTCGATATCATGGAATTTTTTGAGATTTCTATGTAGACACTACTGCCGCTAAGAAATGAAAAGATGCATGGGCTTGGCCACCACCTTTTTCCAATTCTTGGTTCCACACAAGAGGCCCATCTCTCTATGTTTCTTCTAAGTTGTGTCTTTGGCACGAGGAGGATAATGAGGCATGCACTTATCATAAGTATGCTCTTCTAGCTAAGATCTGGAAAAAATAAAGCAAAATGGCATTTGAACAACTAATTTGTACACGTGTCGTTTGGTCCGGAATTGGTTAGTTGTTAGCAAGTACACATTGTGTACAAAAAGTAATTTTAGTTATCTCTTTCGATAAGGTGAGTGGATATGCATTTCACCAATAGTGTTGTTGAGGTTTTGTTTGTTTTGTAAAAAATGAGCGACTTGAAAAATAAATTTTTAAAAATAATTATTTGTATCTCTTATAAAAATGATTGAGCGAAAAGTATTTTAATCGTCCACAAAAATAAACAGACATAAATTGTTGTCGGCGGTAAACAAAATTTCGTTGACCGATTATTTTGAGCGATATAGTGGATTATTTTTAAGAAAATATTTTTAAATTATTTATTTTTCACGAATCAAACGGAGCCTTAACTTATTTTTCAATTGACAAATGTTTGGAGTAGCTTTTTATGGTGAACTTAAAAAGAAAATAACACCATTGAAAGGGTAGAAAACTGAAAGGTCATGGATGCTATCTTCCTTATATCCTACTTTTTATGGAAATTTTTTAGAGCTTCTTGGGCGATTCTAGTGTTCCATTTCCGAAATTTTTTCCACGTTGATAGATTTTTGAAATTCATGATATGTGTAAATAAAAACTGTTGGTAAAAGCCCCGATTTCCTAATAACTTGTCGGTGGTAGAAAGAAATGGGAAAAAACCACCAAAATCCTAAACTATGCCCGCTGTGACACATTTACCCCAAACTTTTCTTTGTGACACGAAAAATCCTAAATTATACTCATATGACACATTTACCCCAAACTTGTGCTCGTGTGACACATTTGTCCCAAACTTTTTGTTGTGACACTAAAAACTCCAAACTTATATGCATGTGTCACATTTATCCCAAATTTTGAGGTAAATGTGTCATATGGATACAAGTTTAGGATTTTTGATATCACAAAAAAATATTTTTGGGGTAAATATGTTACATGGATATAAGTTTAGGGTTTTCGATGTCACAAGAAAAAGTTTGGGGTAAATGTGTCACATGAGTAAAAGTTTGGGGTTTTTGGTATCACAAAAAAAGTTTGGGGTAAATCATGTCACAGTTGGCATAGTTCGGGGTTTTTGGTGGTTTTTTCCAGAAAAAAAATTCCTTTTTCATTTCAATTTTAGAAAGCCAGCGAATTGTTATTGGATATCGAGGAACCGACTTTTTATGAAAATACCATTTATTTCGACTTGTTGACAAATCATTCAATTTTCTTATTTTTACCAATTTTTATTTGTCTTTCTTGAAAACAATTCACATAAAATTTTTTTCTATGAATTGTTAATCTTAATTGCAATAATTTAGCAAATTTTTTCCAATTACTCCCATTTCAATTTAGGTCACACACAATACTCATTTGAGATATTTATCAAATTTTATTTGATTATTTTATTTATCAATTTTTTTGTCGTTTATGAACTTCTATTTGTTTTTCTTACAAAAGCCTTTCATTTATCACCTCGTGTGAACTTATCAATGTTTACTTGCGTGGTTTTACTGATTTTCTTCTCCCATTAGGTTATCAACCAGTTTTTAGTTACTAGCTCTCATTTTAGTTGTTTATCAATGTTTATTTGTTCTTTTCTATGGAGTTATCAATATTTATTTGCCCTACTTATGATCATTTAAATGTACCGACAATTTGTAGAATCTATCAACCATAGTAACAGTGATCACCGACTTCCTATCTAATTAAGTTACCAACAAATTTTATGCTACGCATTCTTATTTGAGCGAATTACCGATGTTTATTTGCTTTTGTTAAGAAGTACCAACTTTTTTGGCCTTTAATAAAAGAAACTTCTTTTACCTTTTACAGATTTTATTTAAATTTCTTACGAAAACACTAGATTTACTAACAACCAGATGATACTAATAATCTTCGTTTGAGGTAATATTTGGCTTTTCTCTAAATAAGTTACCCACTAGCTTAGGTTGTAAACTCTTACACGAGTTGCTTCCTTACTATTATTTTTTTCCAAATTGCAAACTTTTCTAGCGAGTTGCCACTTTTATTTTGCTTGATTACGAACTTTTTGAACTTGCCATCTCTTATGTTACTGTATTTGTTACAGAGCACCTGGGCAGAAAAGATTGGCCCCTAGAAAAAAAAAAAAACCAAGGATGAAACAAATTAACATGATTTTTCTCAATATAAGAACACTTTTTTTTGTATCTTATTGCGTATGAATAGGTATGATACGTATTTTTTTTGTGATAATTAGTTTGTACGATACACATAGGCTTCATACACTCTTGCGATTCATTAGTAGGAGATGAGTGAATAGCATGAATTGACTTGATAACTCCTCTAATGCTAGACAAATACTCAATCAGTGTGATCACTTCTTCATATATGCCCATTAAGTATTAACTAGCCATCTTTTTTCCACTCAAAGGAGGAGATTACAATATTATCTCAATCATAGCCGAATACCAGAGTATTACAAACAAACATTTTAGGATTCCAATGAGCCCGCGCTGTCTCCATCCTCTTAGGTTGTGTTTGGTCATTCAGATTTCTAGTCGGGATAGGATTTGGATAGGATAAGATAAAAAACCTAAGGATTTTGTCATATCATATCTACTGTTTTGTGAACTACGGATTTAAAATTGGATAAGTAGAGGCAAGATGCGGATGAGATTGACTCTTCCCGAAACATTAGGATGCTTTAGAAATTATTTGATAATGAGTTTTGATTAATGAGTTATTGTTGAGCATAGGTTTTGGTCATCCGAGATTCGGGCACGACATCAATGGAGTAGACCCTATAGAAGGGGGGTCTTGATTTGGAGTCGAATCCTTTGAGAATAACCCATTGGCCTTGCTTATTGTCTTGTTGAGTAAGTAAACAAGTGTTGAACAATCTAATTATTGGTCTCTTTTCACACATTGAAGATGCACTTATGTAGGTTGCCCAAGAGAGATACCTTAAAAGTCGAGGATCAAGCTCGAGTACTTCATAATATTCCAAGACCTCTTTCGAATGTTGAAAAATGTTCATGCAGCAAAAGAATGAGGGGCATAATCTTATATCAAGCCTAAAAATCATTTAATGAATAAGGTCGTGGAGATACCTATCTTTGCGATCGGAAACCCTAGCCGGGAGTTGCCGAGAGGCGGCCATACTTGACGGTGGCCACCACTTGGAGAGAAGGCCAGCGTGTCGGAGATGTGGCCCGGCGGGGCGAAGGCGGCCCAATGTGGAAGAGAGGCGGTGGTTGTGAGAAAAATTTAGTTCTCCTCATGTCTGCTCTCTTGAGAAATTCTATCCCTGGTCTATCTCACCCCTCCCTTATGATAGTTTTACCTATGCTATATCCCCTCTATATTCCCTTTTATCTTATATTGGACAGCTACCAAACATAGAATATGATAAAATATATCATGTCCTAGCTTATATCTTGACGACAAAAAGTAACCTTGTTGGCTCCGAACACCTACTTTTTGCATTGAATTGATCGCATTGTGCCTTACGGGTCACACTTTTATTTATCTCAATTTTTTTTTGGTGACACAAAAAATTTCCAAAATTGTATCCGTGCGACACAATTTTTGGTGTCACAAAGAAATAATATGCGGTAAATGTGTCACATGGATAAAAGTTTGGGATTTTTGGCGTCACAAAAAATTAGAGTACATGTGTTACACGTAGAGGTAAGGGTGGTGCGGGTGGGCGACTCCCACCCTAGAACCGAAAACCGCCTACTAAGATCCGCTTTCGAAAAATTAAAATTGGGAACCTCCCATTGGTTCCATGGATCCACTCGAGAACCAAACCGTCGGTTTGGTCCAGCTCTTAGGTGGGTCCATGGAACCGGTCTTGCCAAGTAAATGGGGGTGACTGAAAGCATGAGAGGGAGATGATGAATGGCCGGAGGCATGGCCGTAAGTCGATGGGAGTTGAGAGTCGATGTTGTGAGTCGAGAGATGAAGGCAAAGAGACCGAGGTGAGAGTGAGACATTGAGAGAGTAGGTATCAAGATGAAAGTGAGAGTTTGAAATGAGACGAGCGAGTTTTAAATTACGGATTTAAGATTTTTCAATTTTTAAATTGTGCATATATATATATATATATATATATATGTCGTTCGCACTTGATTTGATACCCGAGTTGGTCTAGCCTTAATTGGGATATATATATATATATATATATATATATATATATATATATATATATATATATATATATAATTAACACACACACACACCTCATTCAATGCTCAATATACTGTATTGAATTGATACCTCCAATTATGAAGATATGAAAGCAGATGCATGCTATGAAAAGAAATAAAATGCTGAACATAAAATTATAAAGAAGGGTAAAACAATAAGAAGAAGTAAGGATATAGAATAGATGCAAAAATTATAAATTGACTAGGATAGTAAATAAATTGATTACCACCATTGGCTCCGATACCATATGTTTACAAGATCTTGGGGTCGAATGCGAAATGCGTATTCTTAGTTTTTATTAGCCTAAAGTAAGTATGGAAGAGTTCTTCAACTGGAATAACTAAATAATAATCAAAATAATCTATGAAATTACAAACGAGTTTAATAATATACTGTATTGAATTGATACCTACAATTATTATGAAGATATGAAAGTAGATGCATGCAATTAAAATAAATAAAATGCTGAACATAAAATTATAAAGAAGGGTAAAACGATAAGAAGAAGTAACGATATAGAATAGATGCAAAAATTATAAATTGACTGGGAAAGTAAATAAATTGCTTACCACCACAAGCGGTTGAACCTGCCGATTGTGGGGTATATTAAAATTAAATTATAGGTAAATTAAATAGATTAAATGAAGCTTTTGAATGCCACAAGGGGTTAAACCTGCCGATTGTGGGTCATAAGCCTTATTATGGAAATATGAACCTTTATTGAAAGTAACAAAATGATTACAATATGAAAGTTGAGTAGATCAGTAGATATGGTGTAAAAAAAAAGAACTATAAAATCCACAGATCATGAACAGATCTATAACTTTTGAGATAAAAGTAGGAATATCAAAGAAAGATACTTACTGGATCTGACTCCAGGAAGCAGGTATGTAAGATTTCCACGATTCAAGAAGGGCTATTGAAGATGTGTATGGGTATTCAAGGTTAGAAAGATTTTGTAAGAGTAAAGATAGCTCTGTCCGAGGCTTTGAGGACTCTGGTTAATCTATTTTGTGGCCTTTGAGTTTCTGGATCTTGAAAGTTCTACCTTCCTCTGAACTAGGATAGGTTATTTAAGAAAATATGAAAGCACTGTGGCTACAGTGTATATAAAACCGCTACGATGTACGATGGTACAGTGAAAGTCCAAAGTGCACAATGTATAACGACTACGGTTTACAATATGCAAATCTTTGTCTAATCCGAGTCTTCATCTCTTGTTAGATTAATGCCATAACAATCGTCATCATTTGTGTTGCCACTATGATGGGAAGACGTTGAGACTCTTCTTAATCAGCTACGGCCTGTTTCATGAGTTGGTAGAAGTCTTTCTCTGTTGAAGCTCCAGCCAATTTGGAAATAGCAATGGACCAATTACGTAAGAAGGGGTGTTGACACCTAAATTTGGACTAACCTTTTAATCATTTATTTTGCATAAAAAATCAGGAGTTAAATTTTAGTTCCTACAAAAAATAATTAACTTAGTTTTCATATTTATTTTAGCATACTTTGCATTCACATTTTCATCGAACGGCAATGAATGGACTAAATTCAAGGTTTTGAACTTAATTGAATTATTTGAATTGATTTTGTGCAGAAATTTTTAAGGAATATGAGCTGATTTGAACTTAAATAAGTGTGATTAAGTCTTTCAGGGCTTAATTAAAAAGGTCTTGCGATTTGGGATCTATTTCTCAAAGAGCCATAAGTTAGATCCCCTAACTTGACCTAATTTTCCCTATATAACCATCCTTGTGCTTCACAAAGGACGAGGCCAGACAAAAATTCAATACACGGCATATTTGAGAGAAAAAAAAAAAGAGAAGTCAGGGAGAGGGTTCACGGCCTGAGAACTCACGTTCTCCATGGGGGGAGCTGGCCATTGAAACTCATGGCAAAGAAAGGGAAAGTGGCGTACAATTTAGAAAGGGAGAGGTTTTTACTGAAGGAAAAGGCAAAGAACCTAGCCAAAGTCTAGACTTTTCTGCTGCTTTTCTCATGTCCAGAGCTTGGTGACTATTCGACACCCGAATCAACGCAGTTTGAACATTACTGAATCAACGACCTTGCCGATCTTGCTTGCACAAAGTCTCGACCTTTGTTGATTTGCTTCATCCGTAATTCAAGCGGTGGTCAAAGGAGCTTAATCGGACAGGTAGCAAAAGACCACCCGTTGTCCATGGATTCCATCATGACAAGTCAGGTTGCCTCTTCCAATTAAGCTTTTAATTTTTTTCTTCTTTCCCTTTTGATTGTTCCTTTATATTGTCCTTTTCTAGTTTTGTTTGTTGGTGACTAATATGCAGCTCCGGTAATCTTTCTTGACGTCGCCAATCTGGGCGTGTTCCAAGTTTTCTCTCTAAGCCTTACCGAAGAGCAACTCTATTTCAACTCAGTTGTGATTTTCTCAGTGGTCAAAGAAAAGGCCAAACAATGGAGTCTCACTTCTAGAGACAAAAAATAATATAGAGACAAGACAAAAAGGGAGAAACATGAAGAGAATTCCTTGTGACAGTTGTCCAAAGTAGTCACAGTTTTCATGATCTTATTGCAGTAGTTTTCGGTGATATTTGGTGCACCCATCCCTCACCATCACTCACGAGCCATGCGTAATTCACCAAGAAATATCGAGTGACATAAATCACTGGACCGAAGCCTGACGTCGCAGCGAATTCGCCGGTTGATGAGCTCGATCTCAATTCGATTCAAATTTGGAAAGGCGATATCTCAGGTATAATTTCTGATCTTCAATTGATTGAGTTTTTTAGACATCTTGCCTATTTTGAATGGTTTGATATCTACCACAAGATATAAATTTTTGATTGGGAAATTAAATTCTTTGGCATATCTTTTGAAATTCATTAAAAAATTCTAAATCTAATTTAGGAAATAAAAATTTCCTAATAGGCAACATCTGTCATGACTCGAACCCCGCGAGCCGTCGACATCCCACCCGGCCATGACCGTATACGATTCTCCCGGGATCCAAAGGCCAACGAATACAACACTTGCGGAAGCGAAACAATTCCCCGTACGAAACCAATTAACATCACGATGACTTGAGACGGTAAAACAAACTTATGTACATATATACATAATTGTCACAACCTTCAAACCTAGGGCTTCAGAGGTCATCTGTACAAGCATGTGACCACTTATAACAAAAGATTACGTGGTCGAAACCTGCTATGCTTCCATTGTAAAATACTCTACAAAAGCTCAAGAGACCAACTACCCTAGGCCTCGTCCTCGCTATCCGGTACTATAACATCTCTCGCCTCCAACTCATTCTCGTGAAGCTCGGGTGGTTGTTCCGCATCCGATGGCTCTACAACCTCCCCATCTTCTCTTGGTACCATGAACTCGGGAAATACCGAATCTCCTGGATGGATCATTCATTGTTGAGGCAGAGTATCCGAAAAATGAGAGCCCACGACGGAGTGAGATAAAATCTCGGTAAGAAAGCCCCTAACCTTAGGTTAGGGCTCTAGTGCCTCTAGACATGTCCTAGGCGAGCAATTTCCAACAAATCCTCCGACAATAAAAACAATTCCACAAATAAATTCCTGAATATTCCATTCTTTCTCCAAAAATTGCCACACCTTCACAAATATTCCACGTTGCCCCCATATCGATATTTCACGTCTCGAGACTGGAATAAAAATATTCCACGTTGCTCCAAAGCCCGCGTTCCACGCCTCAGGCTATCATATAAAATTCCACGTTGGTCCAGGGCCCGCGTTTAACGCATCGGGCTATATTATAACCGGAGCGGACCCACGTAATAATGCTTCAGGCCATTATAAATATTCCACGTTGATCCGAGCCCGCGTTTAACGCATCGGCTATCATATAACCGGATAGACCCGCGTAATAACGCATCGGGTCATTGTAACCCGCGTAATAACGCATCGGTTAATATCTCGCGTTTAACGCATCGGGATAAAATAATAAGCGCAACCCCGCGTTTAACGCCTCGGGGTAAAATAATAACGATAGAGCCCGCGTCATAACGCCTCGAGGCTATAATTACTCAATTCAATAACAAAGCCCGCGTAATAACGCCTCAGGCTATATTTCCTCAATCCAATATTAGAGCCCGCGTCATAACGCCTCGGGCTACATACTGTTGACACCTAAATTTTGATTTTTAGAAATTCATTTATTTACTTCATAAAATGAGAGTTAGTCATAATTCTCGCAAAAATTAAATCCTCATACATTGCATGTTTATTTTCTGTCGGTCATTGCATTTAAGATTAGGTGTGAGTCAATTAAGCCCGGACAAGCACGATTGAACCCACATGTCAATAAAATTTGGCTAGCCCATGCTCTATTTCTTCCGGCCGAAATTTTTAAGAATGTTAAAGGGATAGGACTTTTAATTATCAGAATTTTTAAATTCTACGGCTAAGAGTTGATCCTATTAGAATTCCTAATCTAATGGTCTAGATTGAGTCCTAGTTGTATTAGGTTTAGGAGAGCCTAAGTTCTATAAATATAACACTATGCCTAGGGTTGTGTAGGGATTTCCACACGATCAGAATTTTTTCAGAATAGAATTGAGAGGCGAAAAGCTAAAGGTTGCGACAACGAATCATCTCGTGGCTGCGTTTTGTTCCTCCGACTGGTGATCGCTTCCTGCACACTCCAGTGTTGGCCCCATCTGCTGACCTTGTGATACCTTTAGCCATCACTGTCGTTACTACCGAAGGTTCAAAACCCTAAGTCTATGAGGTGGGTTCTATTCCTTTTTGATTATTAGGCTAATCAAAGTCAAAGATATTTAGTCAAAGGTTTCTGAAAAAATGCCACTTAGAGGGCCTTTCTGGGATGGCATCCACTTGAGCGACACTCCTCTCCATGTGCACATGAAGAACTCCCAGTAATCAACAAATCAGAACCGCCATTGTTCAAGGATTCCGAGAAAATTTTTTAGCGTCTAATCTTACAGGTCACCGACATTGAGTTTTGAACCATTGAGTCTTATCGAAATTGAGACCATTGGCGTCAACAAGCTCTGTTCGTGAGTTCATCCGCAAGTCCCATCCATAAGACGGTTCGGTGAATACCAATTTAGGGGACAATCTCAGGTAAGTCTCTTATTTTAATTGTCGAATATCTTGATTGCTTTGGCCTGTTTGTAAAGATATAGCATATCGATGTGAGCTTGCATATGTCCATGATCTTCCCTCGAATTGAAACGTCTTTTACTAGTAAGATGGGAACCATGAACCGTTTCGACGAGCATTGATTCTCGAATTTTAATAATCAAGGTAATTTTACAAGATCAATCCAAAGTTTCAATTTTTATCAGATGAAGTTCTAAAAAGGAACGTTTTGAATTAGATTATCATTGGACATGTTTTCAAAAAAAAAAATTTCCTAAATCTGAATTAGGAAATTTTATTTCCTAATAGGCAACATCTATTTTAAGTTGGATAAACTTATCCGTCGCCGTTCGGATACGACCCTCCAACTTAGTAAGGATGGGAATTTAGCCAATATGATCTATCGCCGTTTAGATCTGATTTGCTATCTTCAAAAAGCCAACTTTAGATTTATGAATATCCTTTTAAAAAAAAATGCAAGATGATAGGGTTTGATTTGATGTGGATCGCTATCTTGGATTATTTGATTGGGTTGATATTCCGTACTTGATTGATATCTAGTTTGATTCAAATTTCCTGATAAACTTTTAAAAAAAATCCTAAAAAATTTTAGTGAGATATGGTTTCTTAGAAACCATGTTTGATTAAATCTTTAGGAAGATGAGGTTTCTTAAAAACTTTGTCTCATTAAGTTTATCTTGAAGATTTAAATCAAGAGAATTGAATCAAGGATATTTCTAATCCGGTCGAAAATTGCATCAAAAAGAGGATAAAAAAATAAAAATAAAAAATTCTGCATGTCCTTACGCGTGGTTCGAATTATCATGTCTGCATATCTTGCACATTCATTACATATTTTCGAGTATCACATTTTGCATTCCATATTTTCAAAATGCCATGCATATCTTTGATTTCATGCATATCTTATCTTATTCACACAAAAATACAATAAATATATATATATATTTATATATATATAATTCGTCGCATATCTCGTATTTTTCATGCATATCTTTTGCATATTTTGTACGATCTTATGTTCGCTCGTCATATTATACCATGTCGCATGTCATCATATTATAGCATATCCATGTTTGCATATTTCTTAAGCATGACATCTTCATATATCATTTTTTTCGCATATGGGATATTTGTTTGCTATATAGCATGATTCGTTTTCACATGTTGCTACGTCATATCCGTTTTGCCATTATACCTGATTGCACGTCATGTAGAAATCATGTTTTAGGGTCATGCATTTTAGGATAGTCAATTTGGATGACATGTTTAGGTTAGTTAATTTTGAGCTTGAATTTCTCTAAATGGATGTAATTTTGGCATGTCATTATGTTTGCATCGCATATTCATATGTGGTCCTATTTGCATGATACATAACTTTCGCATGTTCTTATGTTTGATGTTGCTTATTGTCATTTATTGATTTTTGCATATTGCTAGAATAGATAGTCATGTGTTTTCATATCATGTCATCTTGCATGTTTTAAGTTGGTTAGTTAATTTTGCATATAGGTTAACGTAACAGTAAATTTGTATGTCTCGCATTGCATCCTTTTATTTAGTCACCTATCATGTTGTTGCATTTGTTTTTGTTCATTCATGCATTCATTGTCATTCATGCATTACATCTAAGAAAGCGAAAACACAAAAACACCTCGTTCGCGCTTAAAGTGAACTCAATCAAGCTTGGGTTGTCGACGTAAGATATCTCACGGAATTAAGGTACCAAAAGGGCATTAGTTTTAATTAGTTAATGTAATCAAGTTCCCGAATCCTTAATCTCTGGTTCGTAGGAATAAAATAGTCCTCCCGCTATTTTTATTTAGGTTTCTAATCAACCTACCCAAAATGGTTAGTGGCGACTCCAAAGTTAAAATCATTTGAATTAACCAAAGTTGCGAGTTGGTAGGGCTTGGGAGAGTCCGTATTAGGCTAGTCTCTAATTAGTCTAATAATCCATTTACCTAAGGTCTTAACTGATTTTTAGGTCGCGACACATACGGTCTTATAAAATACGAACCCCGCGTCATAACGCTTCAGGGTGAAATTCCACATTTCCTCTCAATTATCCCACTTAAGACCATACACCACAATAATTCCTCGATCGCTCGTCCGATACCACACGATCACTTAAATATTCCCGATCGATCAATCTTCGCTACGTGATCTTGCTAAATTCCCCGATTAGCGGATCGAGACCATCTGGTCTCACCAATTTCCTCTAACGACAGATCGGAACCACACGAGCTTCTCAATTATTCTCCAACAAAAGATCGGGACCACACGATCTTTCTAATTTTCCTCAATTGCCCAATCGAGACCACTCCATTAAATTGTACTGGGCAAATACTCGATCGAAACCACGTGATTCACTCACGTTAGAGAATTAATAATTCGGGATCACCCGATTAATTCACGCTAATCCAAAGATTAATCCATACTACCCGATCAATTAATACTACCATAGTATCCAATCCACGTCATGCGACCATATTACGCTAATGTAGCAATATATGAATAACGTGCAATTAAAATTATACTAACGTGGGAATTTGTCGGGACCGAACAATATTAATTTTCTAACGTGCAAATAATTCTTCTATAGTACTAAACTATAGTAATAATGCCACATCTAATTAGCACCATGGCATAACAATTTATTGTCACATAAAAGTAACTCTAGTTAAGATATAACTAACCATGGTTCAAAATTAACTAGAGTCAAAACTAACCTAACTATGATTAATAAATAGCATAAAGTAACTATAGTTGGACATAAAGTAACTAAAGTTAGTAAAGTAACCATGGTCCAACTTTGACCAAACAATTATCCTCTTGCATTTACTATTCATTGCAAGAACACTAATCCTCTCTCTCTCCTCTTCATCCATTTTCGGCCAAGGCATGAAAATGGCAAAAAACAACCAAATTTTTACCCAAATCTACTCATTCTCAAGTCTATTAGCATCCTAGATACCTAATCTAAGGTTAGGAACCAACTTACCTTGATTTCTAGCTAAATCCTTCATTGAAAAAGAGCTGGAAACCGAAGCAAGGAGGCCCTCTCTCAAATCGGGTCAGATTTGCCTCGTCCGGACCTTTGTCCCTTCAAACTGACCTACGGGAAAAATACCGGGCCAAATTGAGGTTATAATATGTCCCTGGAAAGCTAAGACAATAAGCTTTCAAATGGAAGTGGTCTTACCTCAAAATAGTATTGGACAAAAAGTTATGGCCGGAACAGTGGGGCTGTCAGAACAGGGCAGCGAGTTCGGCGAGAGAGAGAAGTGAGAGAAAATTGTGTCCAAATGAAGAAGATGAAGATGGTGGATAGATAAGATAGGCTAGGATATTTTGGGATGAAAATTTTGACTAGAATTCTTGGTCTTAGAAATGATGAGACAAAGACTTGTGGGTCCCACCAATAATTCATCTCCTTTCCCATATCTAGTCTAGATTTCACTTTTCTCGAACACTTTGGGGCGAATCGTGAAATACACATGCTCGGGATGAGGCGACGTCCAAAATATTAGTATTGGAACCCCTGAAGGTTCGACATCTAATTTAGAAGTTAAATTCGCGATCAATCTTGATCAATTGAAATTTCAGCGTATCTCAAACTAACGTACGGCTTTTAGGAGTTATGCGTATTGACCCGTGATTAATATCACGTTTAAGAATTTTTCGAACCATGGCAACTTTGGTTGTCATTCAATTGCGAGGGTCAATCACTAGTCCCGATGGGCATGATCATTAGAAAATAATTTAGGGACGTTCGGAACTCATACGAGGTCAAACGGAATCACCCGTGATCCAACCGTAGGGCATTATCCAAATCGTTCCTTAATCATTCTAGGATCGGCCTATATTGGTCCGAATATTCTCTCGACAATTTTCATGACCAAAAAGTCAATCCAGGATCAAGTTCTTAGGTTCACATACTTGATTTTCCTAGCTAGCCATTCCCATTTAGTTAGTCCGCTCAAGAGGGATCAACTTCGAGTGAGATTAGACGAAATACATCAATGAGATATTTCATTCATTCATAGCTTCGAAAGTGGGTTGGAATTCGGGATGTCACAACATCTATATTAAGTTGGATAAACTTATCCGTTGCCTTTCGGATATGACCCTCCAACTTAGTAAAGATGAGAATTTAGTTAATATGATCTATTGCCGTTTAGATCGATTCGCTATCTTCAAAAAGCCGAATTTAGATTTATGAATATCACTATTTTCGAAAAAATATAAGATGTGGATATTTATGTCGATCTTGATGCAATCTTTCTTTACTTGAAATATGCTCTCTTGGTTGATATGTCTTAATTTAATTCTATATATTTAAGATACCTAAAAATTTAGTAGATACGGTTTCTTAGAAGCCTTATCTAATTAAAGTTTTAGGAAGATATGGTTTCTTAGAAACCTTATCTCATCGGATCTTTGTTTTTGAAGATTTAAATCAAGAGAATCAAATCACAACATCCTTAATCTGACCGAGAATTCAAAAGAAAAGGGACAGAAGTCGAGAAAATTTTGTCTTGCATATCTCGCATTATCTCATTGCATATTAAACATATCTTGGATATCTCACATCATTCTCGTGCATATTTCGAATTTTATGCATATCTTGCATATCCACTCCATATTTTCGAGTATCACATTTTGCATTTCATATTTTCAAAATGTCATGCATATCTTTGATTTCATGCATATCTCATCTTATTCATAAAAAAAATACAAAAAAATATATATTTCGTTGCATATCTCGTATTTTCCATGCATATCTTTTGCATATTTTGTACTATCTTATTTTCGCTTGTCATATTATATCATGTCGCATGTCATCATATTATAGCATATCCATGTTTACATATTTCTTAAGCATGTCATCTTCATATATCATGTTTTCGCATATGGCATATTTGTTTATATAGCATGATTCGCTTTCACGTATCGCTACGTCATATCCATTTTTCCATTATGCCTTGATTGCACATCATTTAGCATATTCTTATTTTCTTCTATCGCTCTATCATTGCATATTTACATTACATCCTGTCATTTAGAATATTTTCATATCATTGCATCCACGTCATTCATGCAATCGTCTAAAAAGTGAAAACACAAAAACACCTTGTTTGAACTTAAAGTAAATTCAATCAAACTTGTTTTGCCGACGTAGGATATCTCGTGGAATTAAGGTACCGAAAGGGCATTAGCTTTAATTAGTTAATGTAATCAAATCCCCGAATCCATAATCTCCGGTTCGCAGGAATAAAAATAGTCCTCCCGCTATTTTTATTTAGGTTTCTAATCAATCTACCTAAAATAGTTAGTGGAGACTCCAAAATTAAAATCATTCTAATTAACCAAAGTTGCGATTTTGTAGGGCTTGGGAGAGTCCATATTAGGTTTGTCTTTAAAATTAACCTGATAATCCATTAGCCTAAAAAATTATTTTTATATCGTGACAAGGGGGTATTGGCAAGGGTGGTTGCCCCGCTATGAAACCATTTGCATACAAGCGCTTTAGAGACTTTCTCCCGAATGAGAAGCCATCCCATCATTTGGTTTTATATCTTCTTACTAATATGAAAATTTAGGGATCATAGGGAGATTTTTCATGACCAAATTCCCATGCCGACACCCAAGAAAGATGAAAGTTGAATGAAAATATAACAAGTGGAGAAAACGGTTCCTCAACGGGTAAGGGTTTGTATTTTTTCAAAAACAATTGGTATTCTTCTTGAACACATGGAGGGAGTATTTCGGAATAGACACAAAACATTGCCACCATCGAAGAAACCAATATGGAAGATGAGAGATATTAAAATTCTCTTCGAAATAGAAAAGCCAGGTATGACGGAAGTTGGCATTTTGCTCCGAAGAAAATATTCCACCAAGCCTATTGGTAGTCAAAGTACGTAAAACTTGGGCGATATGAAAGGGTTTCGATTAATTTGATATTGAATTTGACCGGAGTGAAGGGGTTAGTATCCCACTCTTCAAGATGAATGACCACGACTATTTTCGCGGTGGAGTGATTTATGATTCCAAGATTATTCGGATCGTGGATGTCATGCCTTGATCCCCGGGAGCGCAATATCCCTACCAATTCTTCTCGGGTCATAATGATGACGTTTCGTGTACGCTATCGACCCATGATAGTATAATTTGTATACGAAAATGAGTAAACTCCCAAACAAGTAAAACAATAGGGATAATCAAATACACCAAAGTGATAGTAGGATATCAAAATACATAACCATCAATACAATACTAAAAGTAGATCATAGTCGGCCCTACGGAGGCACGAAGTACAACTCCACACTTTGGAGCGGTTCTCTAAAATTATTAAAAAGGAACAAGGGTCGAGGTCGGGTCGGTCATCCATCCACTCCAAAAAGATACTACATCAGCATCCTATCAAAAGCCTACGACATTGGTGACGGCCGGTCTGCGCCGGAGTTAGATGAGGGCATAGGAGCGTAGTTAGGGTCCGTCTAGTTGGGGTCTACTATCTCACTATCGGGGTTATCCACAAAACTAGAAGGATCCCAATAGGGGCCTAGAACGCGATCGCCATCACGAAAAACCCACGTTTTAGAAGGATGAGGTACCAAATCCTCCAATCCCTCCTCCACGTAAATCATCATAATGCGTTCTTCCCAAACCTTATCATGCCATCTTACCTTGACCCTAAAAAATGTTAACCACGAAGGGGTGAGATATAATCTCGGTGAGTCGACACCTAAGCTCGGTAAAGACGTTGATTCGTCTAGAATGCCCTATCAATCAATCATAAACCCCGAATATACACATTAATCTCAAGCAACTTACCTCTTAGGATGTCAAGTGTAATGTACCGTGAACATATCATGGTAACTACAACAATTTGATCCAACCATCAAGCCATACAATCACTCATGATGCATCACCACATCATCCCCACACTTTGGATACCACACGAAGTCTGTTTGTTAATGATGAATCACATGATTGGTAAAATTCGACTCGAGCAACATAATACTAAAGTTGATCTACGCAACACAATGTGTCATCCGATAACTAGGTATCGTCCCATTTTCTCTCGGCGATGGCAACTACAAATGATAACTCAATATCACGAGTAGACATCTACAAGTGATAACCTAATACCACGAGTAAGCATCGTTCTGTCACAAGCTGCGACCGGCATACGACAATCTAACCATACTCCGTACTCATCGATATAGTACATAGAGAGTCGTGCATCGACAAGTCGTGTGGTTTGCACTATAGGGATAATACGAACTTAGCAAGCCACACATCATCGTTCGATTATGTGATCAATCAACTCACCTAGCAATCAATTCGTTCTTATTTTTGAATTTAGTCGGATGCTCGCACATTCGTGCTTAAAGACTCGGCTCTTAGCCATTTTTATGTTAAAACATGGAATTTAAGTCACACCAGATTATATGGATGCATAGTGCTACCCCCATTACTTTGCATGTAAATATATGGCAAGTAGTTACAATTGACCGTCCATTTCAACCACCAATCAATCAAAACACACAATCACATAATCGAGGTAACCAAACGGTCGACATGAATAGCCAATTCAATAGCAAATATATGCACTTTGAGAACCAACTTCATTCCTATAAAGTGTCTCGGAATCAAGCAATCGAGTCTCAAGCAATTGTAATCAACTAACCTCCTTAATTAAGGCCATTTATCCTAAATCAAGTTTCTAACCTAAACCAACCCTAATCAATCTATCTAAATGCCTAAATGATCTAGTCACACTAATTACAAATGCAATTAGTGACTTAACCAAGTCTTAGAGGTTAACTCACAATCGAACGGCTTGAGATGACCAAAACGATCCCCGGTGAGCTCTCGGCTTCCTTGGTGAGATTCGGCGAGCAACGAATGTCGGCTCGGTTCAACGATGACTATAGCTTGAAGTCAAGACCTAGTAGAGAGTCACCGGGGCTGGTACGATCATGGCGAGCTCCAAAGAGTGGTGACCAGCAAACACCAAGCCGAGCAGGGGAATAGAACGGGCACAACAGGAGCTGTCCTTGTCCATTTCAAGGCTGGTTAGGTGGCTACGGGAGACAGCGCGAGTTCGCAACAGTCTAGGAAGGTTGAGAGAGGTCTGAGGAATGTCGAGGAGGCAGCAACGGGCTGTGGGAGAAAGCAGGAGCCTCGGTTTCTCAAACAAAAATTGAAGAAGCGAGCAACGGCTTGAACAAGGAAACCAGTGGGTTTCCTGGCCGTCCGAGGCCGTGCGGCGCTTTACGATAGTTAGGGATGAGGGAGGAGGATCGGTAGAAGTTGTGGGATGACGTCGGGGTCGACCCTTGCAAGAACGACGCAAAAAACTAAACACGACAATAGCGGGAGCCGAAACAGGCCGGTTAGCTTCCTAAAGCCGTTCTGCGATTTTTGGGGCTGGTTTGGCCGCAATGGCGAGGAGCTAGAGATGTGGCGATCTGTGGTGGTGTCATGAAGGTGCTAGTGGTGTTGTAGGGTGCTCGGCTCTACAGAAAAATTGAGAGAGAGAGAAAGTGTTTGGGAGAGAGAGCGAGAGAGATAATAGAGAGAGAGAGAGGCAGTTGGTGGGGGGACCAAGAGATAAGGTTGGTGGCCTTCCTTTTTGACTAAGCGAAAGGAAGAGATGAGGTGGAGTCCACCTCATTTAATGTTTGATAGAAACCCTATAGGCATTTTTGTTATTTAAAAAATTATCGAGGGTATTTTGGTCATTTGTCAAACCAAGGGTAGATTAGGCAATTGGCATTTCTATGAAGGGTATTCTTGTCCAAACTCAATCTAGTTTGGTTAGAACAAAGCCTAGATATAGGAATTTCAATTCTAAAACGAGATGATCAACCAATCGAATCCCTAAACTAATTCGATCGACAATTTGTGAAATTCTCAATTTCCATCGCTTCATCCTCAAGAATTCAATCTCGGGCAACAAATTGAAATTTACGGACAACCCATAAACTAAATTCTATTACCAAAAGAGGTCGGATTCCCGGAGCGTCACAACTCTCCCCAACTTAAGAAATTTCGTCCCTAAAATTTACACTACTACTAATTGTCTTCAAAAAGATCCGGATAAGTGCGTCTCATAATTTCCTTACTTTGCCATGTGGCTCTTTACGTCCCGTGATGTTGCCAAATCACTTTGACCAGGGAATCACCTTGTTTGAGTACTTTTTCCTTTCGATCCATGATTTTAACTGGACGTTCCATGTATGATGCTCGTTCATCCAAATCAATTTCCTCATAACTCAACACATGAGCATGGTTCGGTTAATACTTTCTCAATATTGACACGTGGAATACATTATGTACTTAAGCAAGTCTTGGCGGTAACGCAAGACGATACACGATTCTCAATCCGTTCCAAAATCTCGAACGGTCCAACATATCTTGGATTCAATTTTCCTTTCTTGCCAAATTGGGACGTTCCTCTTTTGGGTGATACCTTCAGAAACACATGATCCCCTACTTAAAATTTTAAGGGTCTACGTCTTTTGTCGGCGTAGTTCTTTTGACGACTTTGAGCCGCTTTAAGTCTATTTCGATGATCTTAACGGCTTCCATTGATTGTTGCACTAGTTCGGGATGGTGATTTTCTTTCCCCAACCTCATCCCTACATAAGGGAGTCTTGCAAGCTCTACCATATAAAGCCTCGAATGGCGCCATCTAAATACTATATTGATAACTATTATTATAAGCGAACTCAACTAAGTGTAACCTGTTCCTTTCGATTACCCTTAAAATCCAGAACACACGCTTGTAACATATCCTCGAGTATTTGAATTGTCATTTCGAGATTGACCGTCCGTTTGTGGATGGTAAGCCATACTGAATCGTAATTTCATTCCTAGGACGGTTATTAGGCTTTTTCAAAATGTGACAAGAAACTTAGGATCACGATCCGAAGTGATCGTCATTGCGACTCCATGTAGCCTCACAATGTGTCTTACATATGGATTTGCATATCTGTCTAAGGCAAAATCCTTTCTAATGGGGATAGTGTGCTTGACTTCATCAATCTATCAACCACGATCCAAATTGAATCATACCCCCTTTGACTCCTTGTTAAACCCATCGCGAAGTCCATCGTGACATGTTCCCATTTCCTTTTTGGGATTTCTAAGGGTTGTAGCAGTTCTCCGGAGTTTACTGATTGCGCCTTAACTCCGCCGACATGTCAAGCACTTTGCCACGTATTTAGCTATGTCCGCTTTCATGCCACTCCACCAATAATGTTGTTTCAAATTCGATACATCTTCGTACTCCCGGGGTGGATATTATAGGTGCTACGATGCGCTTCTAACAAGATATCCTCCTTTAACTTTTCATCGTTAGGTACCACCAAACGTTCTCGGAACCTTAGCATCCCGCCATCGGCTATCCGGAAGTCGGCGCTTTTCTTAGTCGAGTCCTCTTGAAGGATCTTTTCAACGGTAGGGTGCGTCGATTGCAAGGTCTTAATCCTTACTTGCACTTCAGGTTCGATCCTCAAGGTAGCAATTAAACTTGACAGACAACTAATCTCAAACTTGAAGTCGAAATCCCCAACTTCTTCTAGTAGACGCCATTCTTGCATACGTAATTGAGTAATCATTGATTTCCTACTCACAAAGATCTGCACCTTGTTTGCCTTACCCGGAAGGTATAAAATCTTACAATCGTAATCCTTAAGCAACTCCATGCATCGGCGTTATCTCATGTTCAGCTCCTTTTGTGAGAATAGGTACTTTAGGCTTTGGTGGTCTCGTATACACTTGAAATCTTTCTCCAATCAAGTAGTGCCTCCAAATTTTAAGGTAAATACGATTGCAGCCAATTCCAAATCGTGCGTTGGGTAGTTCATTTCATGAGGTCTCAATTGGCGACAAGTATAGGTGACCACTCTTCCATATTGCATCAAGATGCAGCCTAAACCTTTAAGTGAAGTGTCGCTATAGATCTCAAATCCTCTAGAACCGAATGGAATCATTAAAACAGAAGCCGTAGTTAGCTTATGCTTAAGCTCTTGAAAACTATGCTCGCATTTATCTCTCCATTCTAACTTCACATCTTTTTTTTAAGTCGCGTCGAAGCGAGGCTACAACTGAAAATCTTTCTATGAAAGGTCTATAGTAGCTGCCAAACCTAAGAAACTTTTGACTTTAGTTACTATCGTTGGCCTTGGCCAATTTACGACTACCTCAATCTTAGATGGATCTACGGCAATACCTTTTCCAGAAACTACGTGCCCTAGGAATGCCACACTAGTTAACCAAAACTCACATTTGCTAAACTTAGCATATAGGCGATGCACTCCGAGAGTTTCTAACACCGTCCTCAAGTCTTGTTTATGATCCTTAGGACTTCTTGAGTACACCGAATGTCATCTATAAACATAATCACAAAACAATCCAAAAACTCCTTAAGTGCCCTATTCATCAAGTCCATAAAGGCAGTAGGAGCATTTGTCAAGCCACATGGCATCACAAGTAAATTCATAATATCCATAACGTGTCTCGAATGCCGTCTTCGGGATATCCTCCTTCTTGATTCTCAATTGATGATATCCCATCCTAAGATCAATCTTGGAAAATACTGAAGCTCCCGCAACCGATCGAACAAATCATCGATCCTTGGTAATAGGTATTTATCTTGATCGTCACTTGATTCAATTGCTTATAATTGATGTGAGATCCATTTTTCCTTTTCACAAATAGTACAGCTGCTCCCCAATACGATGTACTAGGACGGATAAATCCTTTATCCAAGTAACTCTTGCATCTGCACCTTGAGTTCCTTGAGCTCAAACAGTAACATACGTAGGGCGCCTTAGAGATTGGCTCTATTCTCGAGATTAACTCTATTACAAACTCTATTTCCCTTTACGGTGGTAGACCAGGCAATTCCTTAGGAAAGACATTGCGAAATTCTCGCACAATCGAAATGTCTTCCAACTTAGGTTCCTCAACGAAACATCAACTACGATGCCAAATAACCTTGGCAACTATTTTCTAGCAAACGAGTGGCCTTAAGTGACGGGATCATCACCTTCAAGGTTCCCTCTCGACTACCCACAAACTCAAAGCTAGCACCATTCAATGGACTAAACTAAATCACTTCATGATAACAATTCATTGTAGCTCTTTGCTTCTTTAGCCGATCCATTCCAAAGAATCACATCAAAGTCATACATTTCTAACATAATCAAATCTATCTTATCCTCATGTCCTCCCAAAACAAGTTTGCAATCGGGGCAACCTATAGCGGCTATTATACTATCTATTAGGGGTGTAGAAATTCTAAACACAGTACCCAATTGTTTCGGACTCAAACCAATGAGTTTAATAAATTGTTCCTCCACGAAGAAATGCGTAGCACCGGGATCAAACAGAGCTTAGGCAACTTAGTTATGTAAGAGAATTGTACTGTAATGGTTGGCGAATCCTTCGCCTCTTCTCTCGTGACCGCAAACACCCTTCCTTATGCCGGAGGTTGGTTTGGAACGTTTTTTGGTGCGTATCCTCTAGATTGTCCTTTCGGTAGCCTATTTCCCGATGTTGAGGGCAATCTCTCACCCGATGACCAAGGTAGCCGCATCCGAAACGTGCTTCAATCCTCATGGGGCACGGACCGTGTCCATGCCTTCGATGGCACATACGACACTCCTCATTTTGGAGATACGTTGGTGTCGCGACCCAAAACAAATTTTTAGGCTAATGGATTATCATGTTAATTATTTAAGTAACCTGACTCGGACTCTCCCAAGTTCATACCAAATTGCAACTTAAGGTTCAATTAACATGCAATGTATTTTAATTTTAGAGCTGCCACTAATCGTTTACGGTAGGTTGATTAGAAACCTAAATAAAATAGCGGGAGAACTATTTTATTTTACGAACCGAGAGATTAAGAGTTCGAGGACTTGATTATGTTAGATTACTCTAACACCTTTTCGGTACCATTTTATTTCAAGAAAAATCATTTGAGAAGGCAATATTAATTGATTTTAACCTAAGTCACTAACAAAGGTTATCATGCGGGTGCATAATCAATTAATGAACATCCAGAAATCAATATAATCAAGGGAGCATGCGCCACACAAATTATTTTATTTTTTTTATTTTATTTTTTATATGAATGCATATGATGCATGAATTCTATCCTAAATAATGCAATGTCATGGTTTAGATGCGAAGCTAGGCTAGATGCCATGCAAATTAAATTAAATGAATGTATAAGTGAGACTACGATTAAATTAACTACGTGGCACATAAATTAATTAAAACCTAGACATGCAATTCTAATATGCAATTCAACCTAACATTCAATCTAATATGCATGGCAAGAATGATGACGTGGCATAGATGACATGGCACAGACGACGTGGCAAGTATGACATGGCATAGACGATGTGGCGATAATGACACGGCATGATGACGTGGCAATGATGACGTAGCAAAGATGAATGACTTTTTTAAATTATTTTCGGATGAATTTATTCCCTAAAATAGAACTATGTCAAAACAATATTTATCCCGCATATTTTAGAGTTTAAATTGACCTAAACCCTAATATATTGAAGATAAATTATTTTAAACATAAAATTCTATTTAAACATACAACTCTATCCTAAATGCAATCTAATCTAAATATTCTATAAGAAAGATTAGACATGTAATTTCCTACATGATGCAAATTTTTAAAAGATATGCAATTTTCAAATATGGAAAATGGATGAATGCAATTTTTTAGAATTTTCAAGATTACATCATGCGACGGATATATTCTACGAAAAATGTGATAATCAAGCAATTCATATCAAATTAGGAAAATGAATATGCCAATCGATGTCAATCAAGAAAGTGGATATATCAATCAAGTTTTGAAATATTTCGCGAATATTTGAGTCAATCTTTAATTCGTAATCTTACGATTAACGGTTGAACCCAATCCTTGCCTAATCGAGTATTCCATCAATAATCTTAAAGACGGACGTTCTCAATCGTATGACAAGTTGCGGACTAGGAAATGAAATTTTCCTAATCAACCTGTATTTTGAAAAATTATCCACTTCTATCCAATATACAAGATATGCTATGATATGTCAAGTTATGCAAAATTTTCAAATTAAGCAATCAAATATTCAATTTCAAGATAAGAAATTTACCTTGTTCTTCGAAATTGAGCTTTCCTAATTTGAATTTCATGTGAAAATCGCACTCCAATCTTTGTACCTTCGGACCGATTGACTATGGGGACAGGCGAGGCTGGAGCTTGATCTACAGCCGCTTGACAACATGGATGATTGCTGCAGGATCAGTAACTCAAATAGCATGTAAATGCAGTGGTGACCAATAACTCCAATCGCTAGTGTAGGGATCCAAAATTGAATTGAGGCCACAACAATATTGTGGCGTCTTGGACAGTAGTGGGCAGCAGCAAATCACTTGCAGAAACAGCACTAGAAGACACGATCAACAGCGGAAAAATTCTCGAGCAACATCAAACCTTTAACAGTGACAAGATGGGGAAGGTGCGGTAGCAATATTAGGCAAAAACAGTGGCTTCTATTCACGGTTGTGTCTTCTCTAGGACCGCAGGAACGTCAACTTTAAGACTCGTGGTTGGATTGGTCCCGCGACTAAGATAGACCGCCAAGGAAGATCGTCGAGAAGGGACAATGGTGGTAGTGGAAAAGGAATCCGCCGAGAGGAACTTGGGCAAACTCGTTCAAACGAGGCCTTCAATCCACAACTCTCGCTCTTTTGTCGCTCGTGCGTTTCTTACGTGAGCTCTCGAATGGAATTTTCCTCAGTGCAATTGCCCCCCCTTGAATGTGAACCCTACGTGTGTATTTATAATGGTGAGCTAGGGTTTACGTTTTATTTTCAATATTTGCAAAATTGTCCCTCAACTTGTGATAATAGCAATTTGATCCGGAGAGAAAACATATTCGTCCATGAAGCCCTTTTTTTCTCAATTAATGGATATTTTTAATTAAAAGGATTTTTCCCAAATTAAACATTAAATTGGCTGATTTAAGCTCAAAATTATTCCAATAGCCTTGTTAATTTTCGGCACACACTCCCTCTTGATTGCCGAAAAATCCAAACTAAGCCTAGTCCAATTCTCTCAAAATTGAGCTCAATTGTTTCGCCTCCGGTCCGAATGTAATGATATGCATGACTGATAAAAAGTAAATATGCGAAGGCATGAGAAATTAAATTTTGTGAGAACTATGATAATTCTCATTTTATACTTAAATGAATGATTTACTAAAAATCAAAATTTAGGTGTCATCGATTGGTTTGTTGATCGTATTTGCCCTATTTAGCGGAATGTGGGTTACGCTTAGTAGACATCGGCCTCTTTCCTTGCCTAACATCCCTCTTGTTTGAACATGTAAACCATGGTCTAGAAGTGACAGCCCTTTCCATCGATTCCTTTCCACCAATTAGGCTCTTTCATATAGCTCATTATAGTCATTTAGGTTGAAAGGCACCAACACATCTTTTATCTCGGGTTTCGGACCATCCAGAAAATCTCCTAGCTTTATCTTCGGGATTCTCAACCATTCTTGGAGCGTATTGACACAGTTCAGCAAATCTTGCCTCGTACTTATCCACAATCATCTGATTTTGACGCAAGCTCATGAATTCATTCAACTTCTTTCTCAAGAGCAGTCCGAGAAATACTTCCCATAGAAGGCTTCTACGAATGTATCCCACCTCGGGGCCGTGTCATCGGGGAAGATTCGTCCCTTGGATGCATCCCACCAATTACTAGAGTTACCCCGCATTTGATGGACAGCCAAAGTGAGCTTGTCCTCATCGGTGCATCTTAACAGGGCAAACGCTTTCTCAAGTTCCTTAATCCATCGGGTAGCAACCTCGGGATCTTCTTCTCCCGAAAACTTAGGTGGCTTTAACTTAAAAAATGACTCCACTAACTCATGTATCTGCGTGCCTTCACTCACGTTCACGGCTAAAGAACTTACTTGGGGTTCCTCAATGGCGGCGACATTCGATTTCGTGCCCGTTGTTCTACCAAGTCCCCAAGTGGTTCAAGGATGTCATCGATCATCCTCGGATCCCGTTTAGGAAGTCCATGAGACGTTTCTTCACATCTTAAGGTTATATTGACCCTTGGATTCTGCCGGATAGGCCTATCTCGGGGTGTTCTTCCACATCACTCGCTCATTTTGCAAGTATCGTACGGAGTCCTGCTCACCCCATAGCAATGTGTGATAAAAAGGCAATCCGAAAACATTAGAACATAAGCAGCAAGTATATGCATAATGCGTAAAATTCTACTAACTATCTCATTTCCCATCGCTCTTTATTACTCCGGACTAATGACCGGATGGATCACGTCGACCTTGCTCGATACTACATTGGGCGGGGATGTCACGCCTCGATTCCCAAGAACGCAATATCCTTTCCAATTCGCCTCGGGTCATGATGATAACATCCCAGGTACGCTATCGACCCATGATAGTATAATTCACATGCGGAAATGTGTAAACTCATAGACAAGTAAAACAATAAGGATAGTCAAATACACATGTGATAGTAGGATATCAAAATATATAACCATAAATACAATACTAAAAGTAAATCACGGTTTACCCTACGGGGCCACGATCAAGTACAACTCCATACTCTGGAGCGGCTATCTAAAACCATAAAAAAGGAACAAGGGTCGGGTAAGTCGTACATCCACTCCAAAAAGATACTACATCAGCATCCTATCAAAAGCCTACGATATCGGTGATGGCCAATCTACCGCCATAGTCATATAGGAGCGTAGGAGAGTAGTTAGAGTCTGTCCGATCCGGATCCACTATTTCACCATTAGGGTTACCCACAAAATTATAAAGATCCCGAGGCGGGCCTAGGACGCTATCGCCATCACGAAGAACCCACGCTTTGTAGGGATGAGGTACCAAATCCTCCAATCCCTTCTCCATGTAGATCGTCATAATGCGTTCTTCCCAAATCTTATTTGTGCCGGGAACTGGGTAACGTATAACCCGAAGCTCGTGTAAGTAGGAATCCCAAATCCGACCCCCAAATCCGACCGGACACTTGTTGGTTCGACATCTTACATTAAACCCGAAAAAATGTTAACCACGAAGGGGTGGGATATAATCTCGGTGAGTCAACGCCTAAGCTCGGATAATGCGTTGATTCATCCGAACGCCCTATCGATCAATCACAAATCACGTAATATACACATTAATTGGAGGCAACTTATCTCTTAGGATATCAAGCGTAATACAACATGAACATATCATCAAGCCATACAATCACTCAAGATGCATCACCACATGATCCCCATCTTGGACACCACACGAAGTCCGTTTGTTAATGATGAATCACGTGATTAGTAAAATTCGACCGGTGCAACACAATGCTGAAGTCGATCTATGCAACACAATGCGTCATCCGATAACTAGGCATCGTCCTATTTTCTCTCGGCGACGACAACTACAAATGATAACTCAATATCACGAGTAGGCTTCTACAAGCGATAACCCAATACCACGAGTATGCATCGGTCCGTCACAAGCTGTGACCGGCATACGACAATCTAACTATACTCCATACCAGTAGATACGGTACATAGGGAGTCGTGCATCCGACAAGTCGTGTGATTCGCACTATAGGCACAATACGAACTTGCCGGGCCACGCATCATCATTCCATTATGTGATCAATCAACCGACCTAGCAATTAATTCGTTCTTATGTTTGAATTTAGTTAGATGCTCACACATTCGTGCTTAAAGACTTGGCTCTCAAGTAATTTCATGTTAAAACATGCAATTTGTATGTCACACGAGATCATATGGATGTACAAGATTACTCCCACTACTTTGCAAGTAAATATAGGGTAAGTAGTCCCAACCGATCTGTCCATTTCAGCCACCAATCAATCAAATCACACAATCACATAATCGAGATAACCAAACGGTCAACATGAACAACCAATTCAATAGAAATATATGCACTTTCAGAACTAGCTTCATTCCTATAAAAGTGTCCCGAAATCAAGCAATAGAGTCTCAAGCAATTGTAATCAACCAACCTCTTCAATTAGGGTCATTTAGCCTAAATCTAGTTTCTAGCCTAAATCGACCCTAAGCAATCTACCTAAACGCCTAAATGAGCTAGTTACACTAATTCCGAATGCAATTAGTGACTTAACCAAGGATTAGAGGTTAACTCATAGTCGGACGGCTTGAGATGACAATAATGATCCTTGTTGAGCTCTCGGTTTCCTTTGTGAGATTCGGCGAGCAACGGATGTCAACTCGGTTGAACAATAACTATAGCTCGAAGTCAAGACCTAGTAGAGAGTCACCAGGGGCTCGTACGATCATGGGGAGCTCCAAAGAGTGGCGACCAACAAGCACCAAGCCGAACAAGAATAGAACAGGGGCACGTCAAGAGCTGCTCTTGTCTATTTGGGGCTGGTCGGGTGGCTACGGGCGACGGCGCGGCTCCGCAATGGTCTAGGAAGGTCGGGAGAGGTCCGAGGAATTTTGAGGATGCAAGGCAGGCTGTGAAGCAAGTAGCTGCCCCGGTTTCTCAAACAGAAATTGAAGGAGCGGAGCGGCGGGTGGAACATGGAAACCAATGGGTTTCCTGGCCGTCCGAGGCGTGTGGCGCTCTACGATCACCGGGGGATGACGGAGGAGGGTCGGTAGAAGTTGTGGGATGACATCATGTTGTGTGGTGCTCGACTCTACGAAAAGCCCGAGAGAGAGTGCGTGTTTGGGAGAGAGAGCGAGAGAGATAATAGAGAGAGAGTGATGCGGTTGGTCGGGGGGACCAAGAGATAAGGTTAGTGGCCTTCCTTTTTTACTAAGTGAAAGGAAGAGATGAGGTGGGGTCCACCTCATTTAATTTTTGATAGAAACCCTAGGTCATTTTTGTCATTTCTAAAATTATCGAGGGTATTTTGGTCATTTGTCAAGCCAATGGTAGTTTAGGCAATTGGCATTTCTAAGAAGAGTATTCTTGTCCAAACTCAATCTAGTTTGGTTAGAGCAAAGCCTAGACATAGGAATTTCAATCCTAAAATGAGATGATCAACCGATCGAATCCCTAAGCTAATTCGATCGACGATTCGTGAAATTCTCAATTTCCATCACTTCATCCTCAAGAATTCAATCTCGGGCAACAAACTGAAATTTATAGATAACCCATAAACTAAATTCTATTACCAAAAGAGGTCGAATTCCCAAGGCGTCACATTGGAAGTGTTTGAATTTTATTGAACTAGTTTGTACTAGAATTTTCTCATAGTATGAAACCATTTTGAAAAGATCATGAAGAGTATAAAATCTATTTTCTCCAAACATAGTTTTTGCAAACACATTTGGATCCTCATGGTAGAAACCTTTTTCATTAGAAAGTCCTTTTGTTTTTATGGAAGAGGGGGACCGTACCTCTTCGGCTATCCGAATATTGGTTCCTAATGATTTTCGTAAATCTTTAGGGATGTTTTCTAGAAGTATTGTGGTTAGCTATGATATTGGTATTGAAAGAGATTATCGGTGTTAATACACGATTTTTGATCGCTAGTTTTTCATTAAAATTTTCAAAATTTCATAGAAAATTCATAAAAAGTCAAAATTACAAAATCAACTTTGAAGACCTTAGCCAAGCCTAAGGAACCATTTTTACACAAAATTGTTTTTTCATATTTTTCGCAATTTTTAATATTTTTCAAAAATAGAGAAAATACTTGAAAAATCCAGAACATAGCATTTGAGGTCAGAAAAATATGTAAAAATAGTCTATATTTTTATTTTAATATCCTTTTCATTTTGACCTCCCATAAATTCAAAATTCTAGCTCAGGCCTATGTGTTCCTTCATTACTCAAAAGCTTGAATTAGGCCAAAAAATACCATTTGAGTCTTTTAATTTGTAATGGTTGCATTTTTTGAGTCCTAACATTTAACTTGATTATCCTATATTGGAATTAGGTCCTCATATTTTAAGAAATTGCCTGGTTGCATGAATTGGACATAAATGCATAAAAAATCATTCAATTTAATCCCTAGGTTTCAAAGAAAATGAAATTAATCAAAATCTAGAGACTGCTATGGCAAAGTAAGACCACTACCCTATAGTTTTTGACTTGCTGAATCGATTGGGAGGGGTAGTTTGGTCCGAATTGGCCATTTAGGGTTTCAATTGTGCAAATCTTATTACGTGGTCAAAGTTCAAATTTGGGGGTTTTACATAATTCATTGCATATTTTTATGGAAAACCACATTTTTGGACAGAATTTGTGTCACCGAGTCCAATTTTAAAATTTAATTTGAAACATTTCGAGGACTTGGGGGTCAATTTGGCAATTTTTGGTCGGCCGAAGCTGGGGGGTCGAACTAGGTCCGACCCACACACTCGGGCGACACCTTCGTCCCCAAATGCATTCCCGCTCAATTCAAATCCATTTCTAGACCAAATTTTGTCATCAAAATTGGATAAGCACTTGGCGATAATTGATGAAGATAAAGGTTTGGGCATTCTAGTCCTCGATATCCCGAATCGATCACACCAATTTTCAAAGCCAATCATTGCCGGAGTTGTATAGGTGAGCCCGGTCAATGTTACCACTGCTCGAAAGTAAACATTGAGCCAAACCAAGCCAATTCACATCCAATTTGTGCACTCTGGAGATGTTAACGGAGTTGGACGAAATCTCAACCTCCTCCAACGTCGTCCGGACCATTTTGCATGTGTGATGGCATATGAGAGCCAAGTCGGTGAGGTCCGAGCTCGCGCCAATTTTTCAAAATGGAGATACATGAACCCATGCGGTTTTAGATCAAAAGAGGGGCTCATTCTATTCCTAGTAGGCAACGGACTAGAGAGAGAGTGAGAGGGAAGAGAGAGAAGCTCTCGACGATGCCATTGTTACTTCGTCGAGCTTGGATTGTGGAACTTCGGTCCGAGCATTATAGAGCAAACCAAACCTCGCGATCACTTCCAAAAGCTCACTTAAGCTACAAGGAGACGATCGACACTAGTCTCACAAACTCGACGACCTTTGAAATGGTGAGTTGGAGTTTCGAGCTCTATATTGTACATCAATGGCATCTCACCTGTTCGACCTTAATTGTTGAAATTCTTAGAGGCATTTTACTCCTAGAACACTACTAAGCTCGATTGCACTCTGTTTTTGCATTGATTTTGATTGAAACACACGAGTCAAACTGTCTTCCCTAGCCGAGACTGTCAAACAATGGCCAGCTAAATCCGGGGATTACGATCTTGATCGGAGTCTTTTGAACGCTACGTGATGTTGCTGTTTGAAAGAATTGAATAGTTATGCTCTATATTTTGTGATTGAAGTTGCCATGCCCCTACTGGTTCAAGCTTAATATCTCTTGATTCCACGAATGAAATGCTTTGATTCTTTGATTTGTTGTTCACCTGGATGAGATGAATTGAATGCAACAAATTCAACTAATTTGGTTGAGATTTGTTCGTCGATCAATGCTGAAAACTTCTCGGCCGTCCGTTCGATGGCTCGTTGAAGAAGACGAAGACTAGTCAATGTTTGAGCCGGCGCCGACGTGGCACCACGTGGCAGCTACGTTCGGGAGACGGTGGTAATAGATTATATTTTCAAAAATAAAAAATAAATGGATTGGATGGTGGGTGTGGCGCCACATGTCCCGATCTATTTTTTTTTAGCAAAATAAAAAATGATTTTTCGAATTAAAAATTGATTTTCGAAATAAAAAATAAAATGTTGATTGGACGATCGAGAATTAGTTTCGTCGTCGATCTTAGCCTTTGGTTTTAGTAATCGGATCGGATGGCCTAGGATTAGTCTTTGTTAGATTTCAGCCGTTCGTTTTAGTAATCGAATCCAAGGGTTATGGCTTAGCCACGTGGGCGAATATGGACCATAGGATCTAATATTAGATTTTAATATTCCGAGAGATAGTTTAAAAATTTAGAAAAATCAAAAAAATAAAATAAAAAAATGGAAACATCGTTGTTTTGTGTAGATCCGATCATAGTGATTTGGGTCGGGCATTCGTTTGGCTTGGACGGGGGTTGACCATATACAAAAAAGATTAAAAAATTAATAAAAAAATAAAAAATTTAGAAAATCATAAAAAATAGAAAAAATCATAAAAAATTAGAAAAAAAGGAAGAATTCCAAAAAATACAAAAATGAAAATGATCACTTTCAATTGGTTTTGACCCCAAATTGTGATTTTTGAATTTCCAAGCCTTCCAAAATGACCATTTTACCCTTCTAGGCATTTGGCTATCACATTTTTTGAACCAATCCCCGGGTTTTAATTAGTCATTCTCTAAGCTTGTAGGGCTATATTAGACATGCCATGTTGATCGATCCGATTGATTGATGCGATTTATCCTCATATGTCATTGATTCCTTGATATGCACACTCAATTTCATGATTATGATTGATAGGGTAGAAAATTCTCATCCGCATGATACCCATATGTCGTTAGAGCCTACCTCACCTACTCGAGCAACCGTATAAATTTTTAGGTTAGAAAAACACTCAACTTTGTACTGAAAGGGCATTGATGGCACTCTCGACGTAATAAAATCCCCGAACCTATTTCTCTGGTTTTCGCAAATCGACTAGTTACTCCCGATCAATCAATAGGGTTCCCGATTGTGGCGACTCCGATAAAGCACGTATACTATGCACATGCCACCCGACCGCACTAAGGTAGACCTCGATTTTAATTCCTTCCCGGCGTTGCGATTTAGGTAACAGGCCTTGGGAGGGGCCCCCGTCCGAGATCCACCTATTGCGAGTTGAACGACGATGGCCCATTACCCCTTCGATGGAGTGCTCCATCACATCCCAATAGACGGACGCTTGGGAAGAAGGTCGCGATAAACCGGCGACTCCACTAGGGATCATTCTAGAGGATTTGGGCCGATTAAAAAGTTACGTGTTTTCTAACCGTATCTTCTACGAGACGCTCGTGAAAATGAGGTAAGTCCCCTAACGAAATGTGTTAAATGTTGATGCGAGATGGGAGTTATAAGGGGTGGCGTATTTGTTAACATGTTTTATGCATATTGGAGTTTGGGTTGATTGTTTACTTTACGCACAATTGAAGCGTTGATTTGATTATGAATTAACGTGTATGACTTGCATATTTTGAGGATCACCACACTACATGCACAAACGCCTAAACCCAAGCCTCGAAACACCCCTAAGTCGCTATAGATAGGGATTGATAGGTAAAGCTCTTGCGTTTCATTGCTCTTGGGTTGACCATATTTAATCCTCGCTTACTATATGAGGTTGATGAATCTACCCATTTATTGTTTGATTGCGCTTGTGGGCGGCTCATTAAGTCGAATAGTGGGAATCTTTCGAGGTCCATACCCAAGCCATTTTTTTATTTCTAGAGTTGAAACCTTCACCGGTCTCATGCGCATGTGATCGGAAGGTTGGTATACCTAAAATAAAAAATCATAAAAAAGGTATTATTGGTTGGTAAGGCTCTTCAATTCAAGTTTGTAATTTCAATTCTTCATTTCAAATTGTACATATCATGCATCATTTAAAGCATGTCATGCATCATCATTCCGAAAATCATTCGAGTGATTGGTTCAAAAGCCGTCTTTAGGATAGATAGATGGTTTCCCCAATTCAAATAGAAGCTTCCAAGGTTGTCACCCGTAAGGAGCATCAAAGTGGCTCAAAGTTGGGAACGGCCAAAGAGAGCATTTTTTAGACACTTCTCAAGATCAAGAAACGTTGTCATGCAATCAAGACTACTCCGAAGCATTCCCGATCAAGAAAACCGATCGTCCGAAAAGGAGCAAGCATTCCGTGAATGGTGCATTAAGATAAGGAAACTAAATCGCAAATTTGGGATTTCTCCATATTACTCCATCAATGAGAGGAATGAAGTTATTGAAGATAATTTCCATTTCCCTGGATTGGTGGAAATATCATCCGATGAGGATTCTAATATCAACCAAATATGACTTGGGGCTTCTTTGTGGTTTCTAGAGTCTAATTTACTCATCTTTACATTGATATGTACTCTTATGTGAGATTGACTTTTCCGAGTATGTTTACACTTTCTTCATAGACTTGGATGTATTAAAGATCATTTGAGATGTACTTGCACCGTTTGAGTTTATTGGTCATATTATGTGATGATGGCTTTCCTTCCAATCATTTTAATAGTTCTAATCAATTACATGTCATCCTTAATTGAAATATGGTTTAAAACTCTTCATTTGATTCCTTTTGGTCAAATAAGAGCATTTAACCCTTATTTCACAAAAAATGGCATGAAATTGAATTAGTGCATTTACATAACATTTGCATTGCATTACATGCATCAAACATGAAGATCTGTGATAATTGATTCTAGGATTAATCTTTCATTCATTAGAGACAATGTGGGAACGGAGACATCAAAATCATCCCGGTCCCATGCAAAGAGCTAATACAATGGTGGAATCGACTTGATATGATCAATCAAGCTTATGTGAAGGCTATTTGGGAAGGTTGGTAGACTTGATCAAAGTAAGGTACCAACCCCCTCTCATTCAAGCACCAAGCAAGAGGTTGGGATCCCAATACCATGACTTTTAACTTTCAAGGGTTAGAGTTGACACCGACCTTGGAAGAATATACCGCCATCATAAGAGCTCAATTCGACAAGCATATATCTCAACCCCCTCTTGACATGAATCCTACTCAATCTCTATTGAAATTCCTTCATCTCAAAGTCTTCGAGATAGAAAAAGTTTATAAGTCCCATTCTGGTAAGTTTACCTTGTCATTTCTCTTTGACAACTATTCTTCATTCTCAATCAATTCTAGTCATAGATCGGGTAAGGTGTTCATTTTAGCATTCTTTGCGTTCATTCTATTTCCTACTTCTAGAACGACTTTTGATCCTTCTATAGTCCACATAGCTCAATAAGCATGTATCCATTGGGATTACTCTTATATGATCTTAGTTGAGACTTTTCTCTCTCTAAATCGTTTCCAAAGTAATGACAATGGTACCTTTCAAGCATCAAACGGACTTCTTCATATGTGGTTCGTTTCTCACATCAAAACCCTTGAACTCTACGTAGGTTGTTACCAGATTAGCGAGTATGTCCATCCCCTAGGATCCTTCTTAAAATGCCAATCCCTTGTTCCTACCTATTCATTCAAAGAATAGACCAAACTCCTTGAGAAACTAGAACTTGAACACCTACGATGGCGGTTGACTTGGGCGAGGTTACTTGAGGCTCATATCACCGGAGTGGATGGAGACCCGATTCCTCCGATGGGTCGGACGGACGATGTTACATACTACCCCATTCGAGTGGTTAGACAGTTTAGCGTACTTCGGGAGATCCAATCGGATACTCATCCTGGAGTTTTCTCATTTGACTTACCACGATGAGAGCTTATTGAGAAGACGAATACTCTTTGTCAAGTGAAGATTAAAAAGATTATTCATGCCTTGGAGAATACGCCTTTACAAGATGTAGAATGGCCAAATCATTTGGAGAAGGAGATGAACATCCACCGTGCTTCCAATGAGTACATAAAGAAGTTCAAGGAGTTTCGACAATCCTTGGTGGAGCCCTATGTTCCCGAGTGCATATCACCAAGGATAGCTGAAGTTGAGTCCTATATTCCCGGGTATATCGTGCCATATGTACCCGGAATAGAGCCGTACATTCTTGAGGACCCGAGCCACTACTTCTTGAGGAGGAAAAAGACCCTTATATGTGGGACTCGGATGGATCGGAGGAGCATGCATAGCTCAAGCGTCCCCGATATGCATAGATAGATTCCCCATTGGTCTTAACATGTTAATGTTACATTTATTGTCATTTGAACACTCTTGAACTATTTGGATTGTAATAAATGCATTCTATATTCATTTGAGCATTTCGACATATTCATCATGAGTTAGAAAGATCAATTATCACGGATTAATCTTCTTTTAATAGCATGATTATCCGTGATAAATGGCAAAAAGGCCATTTTGATGAAGGCAAGGCTCATCAATGGGCCTTTTTGCTCATTCATCTCAAATAAACATGGTATTGAAGAGACTGAAAAGTTTTAAGTCCTCGATATTCACTCATATGTTGAAAAACAGGTGATTTATCGTCACGAGGACTTGTAGTAAAATAAGACGATTGAGAATGGAGCAAGAAGATCTTGCTCCTTGTGTTCTTTGGGGTAGAGGCGCGGATGAATGCTATAGCTACGATAGTCGCCGAATTGAAAGCAATGTTGATTGCAACCTAGGGAAAATACACGACTAGGATAGAAGCTAGTGCTCAACCTAATCCTTCTCATAACCCGAATCGGGGTTATCCAGCTAATTCAAATCCAATGTTGAAGCACCATCTAAGGCTCCTCCTGTCGTTATTGACCTCGAAAAAGAACGAAAAGCAATCTTCTAAAGCTAAGGAAGAGGTCAAGAGGTCAGCCAAGATAGAGGAGTGTCTAGCTAGTTAAGGATACGAGCTATCTAGATTTGCTAAAGTGACACCGTTCACTAAGATCGAAGTTCTCACCGATTATAAAGAGCCCAACTTTGTGAGGAAATACAATGGGACCACATGTTCCAAGGTGCACTGAAGTAATATCTGCGCCGAATGGCTCAATACTAGAATATGACCCCATTGTTGGTAAACACTTTTCAAGAAAGTTTATCCGGTGCAGCCTTGGCTTGGTTCATTGAGCTATAACTCTGAAAACCTCGTCGACTAGGACAAACTTAACGATGAGTTCCTTCGACAGTACAAGTTGAACACATTGATCGTAGTTACTAGAGAAGATTTGCTAAGGGCATCGAAAGGGAAGAACGAAGGTATCCGAGCCTACGCTTAGAAGTGTAGAGCCTTCGTAGTTCAAGTAAAGCCACTTGTCCCTAAAGAGGAATTGATTGACGTAGTCTCGAAAGCATTACCTTTCAAGTTCTTTGACAAGTTAAATACCTCCGAATATCAAACATTTATGCACTTGATAAAGGTGGCGAACGTCATGAATGGGCTCTAAGAGAAAAGAAGATACCTGAAGCTGCATTCAAAGCGTCAATATCCCGTAAGAAGAGAAAGGGAGCAAACTGGAGATGTTGCCTTTGTTCCCAATTTTGTTAAGCCAAAGAAATTCTCGAGCTCAACTCCAACTCAAGGGAGTACATCCTAGACTAGGGCTAGGATGTACGAGCCAAAGAAGAAAACACCGGTTTTCACACCACTCCCATGTCTTCTATCGAAGCTCTTACTTATGCTTCTTGAAGGATGTTTGGTCGCCAAAGAGCTACCAAGGGTGAATCCTGCCAAGTTTCCTGGGTTCGATGAGACTCAATCCTACACATACTATATGGGTGAAAATGAGTGTAATGTGGATAACTGTCTTGTATTGAAATATAAGGTTCAAGCCTTGATAGACGGTGGAATCCTAGAATTCAACAAATCGGAACCGAACATACAACAAAATCCTTTACCATATCATTGCGATGTTAATGCGATATTTGAGGATGAGCAAGAAGAAAAGTTAGAGTTCATTGTGGACGTTAAAAAGTAGCAAGAGGTCCCGGACATCGCCTCTCAATATCCAAAAGAGGGAGATATCTCATTAGACCAAAAGAAGTTATGTCTCGCCAAACTAATCGGTTTAGGCGGTATCGAGAAACTTGAAGGCTCTCATTTTAAGGGAACCTACGTTACGGTAGACATTCTCTCAAAATAATTCTCGATAAGAGCCACGAGAGGGGAGCTGTGGAAAGTCTCTTACGGGTATTTGATGAGTGTTAAAAATGAAGAATCGACGAATCGAAGGGCGTATGAAAAGGGCTCGAAAGGGAGATAGGAGATTCCTACACAAGGCCTTACGCAGAGGAGATGGGGTTGATAATTTAGGCCATACTAGTGGAGGCTACAACTTTAAGGTTCTATATTCCGCTCCTCCGAGTTTCTTCATAGATTCAAAAGATATAGTCCTTGATGGATGGAGAGGAATGGACAACGTAGATGAAGAATTCGTTAGTACAATGGATGAAGAACCTATCATGGAAGATCCTCGAGATGAATCAAAGGAGTAGGAGACTCATATCATAATATCTAAAATGGAGACTTACATGCGCATTTGACAAATATGGTATCCGAGTTGACTCACCCGGCAACCCAACTTAATGACCATAAGGTTGAAGAAGGCATGCAAGCACTCGAGAAGCGAAGGGTGATTGAAATACAAAGTCGCCAAATGGCCGACTTACGGGGACAGTGTAATGAGCTATCTAGTAAGGTATCTGAATTGAGGGAGTTTATGATTCCTATCACTCGGGTAAGGAATATCCCACCTCAAGGGTCAAACTTGAGGGTGACGTTCTCAACGAAGTACGATGGTACTGGATATCCCCTATCTCACATATCGTATTATCATCGAAAAATGGTTGGATACCATGAGGATGATGAAGCCCTCATCCACAACTTCAAGTTCAACCCGACTAGATCCGTGTCTCTATGGTTCCAATCATTGATTTAGATTGGATTCCCAACTGGGAAGATCTATCGGAGTAGTTTGTATGACGATTCGAAACCAAACTGAAAGGATATGTCGGTAGGATGATCTACTTAATATAAGGAAGGGTGAAGATGAGAGTTTCGAGCTCATCTTCACCCGAAGATGGAAGAAACAAGCGAGAAAGGTGCAACCCCCATTCCTCGAAAAAGAAATGGTGGAGTACATCCCCGCGGAATACTTTGATTGCATGTGTGCTTATAGATGTCATTCTTTTGAGCACCTGGTCGATATAGGTATAAGGGTGGAAGGTTTAATACATAGAGTTAAGATGGAGCGTCAAAGCCGATTTGGCGAAAGAAAACCCGAAAGCTCCCTATGTGCTAAGCATTCTGCGAATATAATTATGAAGATATTCATGAGGATGAATTAGGCTATGTTATGTACCCTCCCTTCTCTCGCGAATATAATTATGAAGATCATTTCATGATGAATTAGTTGGAATGATAGAAGGTATAAGCATCCCTTCTTATCAATATAGATAAAGTGGATGCTATGAATATGGAAGAAGAGGAACTCTCTAGCAAATAGATGGTCATTAAGCTGAATGATGGTGAATCGGAGGAAGTATTGAAGGATCATAATGAAATGATCATATAAGTAAAGATCAAGATTCCACTAGTGGAATATGATCCGAAGGCGGTATCTTGGGACTATGGAACCGGGGAGATAGACACCATGATGAGGTCTGGAAGATGTTACACCTCGAGAGAGGGTGAACCTGAAAAGAGAATACCAACTAAAGAGAATGTAGAGGAGCTCTAGTCCATCGTGAAAACTAGCGAATATGAGGTCATAGAACAACTCCGAAAGATGCCCGCTTAGATTTCGCTCTTGGACCTCTTCATAAACTACGAGAAGCATAAGAACGCCCGGATAAAGGTGTTGAAGGAGATACATGTTCCAGAGCCTATAAATGAAGTCCAGTGGAGGACTTCATCGGTGCAATATTATTAAAGGATTAGATCTCCTTCTCGGATGAAGACTTTCCCGAGAGAAGGGAGGGTACATAACATAGCCCTATACATCTCCATGAGGTGTCAAGGAAAGAAGGTACCTCATGTCCTAATCGACAACAAATCTGCATTCAACCTATCTCCATTAAGTACTCTAAGGAGTTTGGGACTCTTCAAAGACATGATTAAAAAAATCGAAAGCAACCATCCCCTCATTTGATAGAGTCTCGAAGCACGTAGTTGGAAAAATTGAGCTGGATGTTATGGTTAGCGCGATCGATTCTCCATTCCATTCCAAGTGCTGGATATTTCAAATGCTTTCATAACGCTTTTAAGAAGGCCTTGGATACACGTATCAAAAGCGGTACCTTCAAGTCTTCATCAAACAATCAAGTTTGTGGTGAATGGAAGGCCGATCACCGTTCGTGGTGAAATAGGACAGAGAGGTCGTACCGATCGAGATGCTTCTATATCTCAAACCTTAGAAGGAAGAAGAGTTGAGCTATCATACCTTCAACATCGTATATGTCATGCATGTGTCGTCCGGAATCAAGGTTGCTACTCCCGACTTTTCAAAATATGCTATAATGGTGGGAAGGTACTCTTGATGAATGGATACTTTCTTAGAATCAGATTGGGAAAATACAATCAATGTATTACTAATCCTTTGAATCTAAAGTCAAACGATCACAAGGTTGGTTTGGGTTATAGAGGAGATATTGATCGTTATGGAGGCCGAGGTCAAGGTCGAGGTAGAAACCGTGGAAGGGTTAAGGAAGAATATTTGATAACTCTGCTGAATGGGGTATTCTATAAGAACACCAGGTGGCTCAAAGATGAAGAGTTTAACTCGACGAAGAACAAGACCTCTATAACCCGTTCATGGATGAACGAGTGCACGTGATCATTGAATAGCTCGAGAACGATGCTCCGAGACGATTCTCCGATACCCGAGTAAAAAGACTCCTTCGAACTCTCTCTTTAATGCATTTAGTACCTGCATTTAGTTTTCATGCAATTTACGATTTAGTCATTGCATTTTCTTTAGAGTACCCTTGGATCCTTAAATGTCTATCCAAGAAGTGCGGTATTGTCATGTCATTTTCTGCATCAATCAATTGAAATTCCAAGTTTTATTAAGGACATATGGAATCACAAATCAGTCCAATGATGATACTTGTCTTCATAAAAATTGAAGCTTGAAGCCTGATTTACCATATGAACCCTGGTTTCAAAAATATTTTGAGAACCAAGATATCCGATGAGACGAGGACAAGTTTTTTTTCTTTTTCGCAAGAAAGAGCTTGAAATGAATTTCAAAATGATTTTCATAAAATCATGCATTGTTAATAGTTGTTATGGCATACTAACAATATTGGTCACATTTCAAGCATATCATTCCACCCATGTATAACAGGTTATTATGTGACTCGAGTCATCGGGATGATTATTTTTATGAAATTACCAAGGAGTAAAGCAATCGAGGTAGATATTAGGCGAGATTAGAATCGTTATGAAGAGTTTAATCCATTCACCGCTGAGGGTACAATCATAGTTAATCTTGGGGATTCTAAAAATATTAGAGAAGTAAAAATTGGGGAAAGGTTAACTTCATCCGAAGCATCCAGAATGATTGATCTTTTAAGAGATTATCATGATATTTTCGCCTGGTCTTACGCCAATATGCTAGGACTTGGATCCAAATATTGTGGAACATTCATTGCTTACAAATCCGGAGGTTCCATCTAAGAAACATAAGTTAAGAAGGATGAAACCCAAGCTTCCAAAGAAGATAAAAAAGAGGTGATTAAACTCTTCAATGTAGGGTTCATCGAAGTTATCTCATATCCCGAGTGGATGGCTAACATCGTTTCCGTGATGAAGAAAGACGAGAGAGTTAGAGTTTGCGTAGATTATAGAGATCCGAACAAAGCAAGCCCAAAGGACGATTTTCCGTTACCATATATTAATGTTTTGGTCGATAGTACCGTCGGGTTCGAGCTATTCTCATTCACGGATGGATTCTACGGATATAATCGAATTCTCTTGAAAGAGGAGAATAAAGCTAAGACCGCATTTATAACTACATAGGGCACCTTTTGTTACAAGGTAATGCCTTTCGGATTGAAAAATGCTTTGGAGCTACATACCAAAAGGTAATGGTAACCCCTTTCCATTATATGACGAACAAAGAAATTGAGGTATATGTGGATGATATGATCACCTAATCCAGAGCTAGAGAATATCATGTCCAAGTATTGAGAAAACTTTTTGAGCGCCTTCGCAAATTCAAATTGAAATTAAATCCAACAAAGTGCATATTTGGAGCCAAATGCGGGAAATTACTCGGATTTGTGGTAAGTAATTGTGGAATTGAGATTGATCCTTCTCAAATCAAGGCTATATGGAGAATCGAACCTCCTACCATAGTCAAAGAAATAAGGAGTTTATGAGACGACTGAATTACATCGCCAAATTTATATCCCAATTATCGAAATCGCTAAACCATTTTTTCAACTCCCGACGAAAGCCGGGAAGGTGAAATGGGATGATGAGTATCCAAAAGCACTAGACAAGATTAAAGAATATCTTGTGCAACCTCCGATCCGGTACCTCTTATTCTTGGTATTTCCTTGACACTATACCCGATAGTCCATGATGAGTTGTTAGGTGTATGATTAGCTCAAACAAGTCCCAAAGACGGAAAAGAAAGAGCGATTTACCACTTGAGTAAGAAGTTTTCTACATCTGAAGCTAGCTACCCCAAAGTCGAAAGGACTTGTGTTGCATTGGTTTGGGTGCTCCATAGATTGAAACAATATACTCTCCATCTTCATCTCAAGCTAGTCATTGAAAATGACCCAATCAAGTATCTCCTTGAAAAGCCAGCTCGATTGGAAGAATGACTAAATGGTAAGTATTCCTATGTGAATTTGATATTAATAGTTCTTCCCAAAAGTCACCGAAAGGAAGAGCATCGCTGATTTATTAGCGAGAAAATCCTCAAGAGTATGAAAACTTTGAAGAAGGAAAAAGCGAGGATCGCATCTTGAGCATATTAGAAGATAAATGGATCATGTATTTGGATGGTACCGTAAACCTTTCCGAATTAGGAACTGGGGCATTTTTAATATCCCTAGAAGGTCAACATTACCTCGCTTTCGAAAAGTTGGCATTTCCATGCACCAATAATATTTCGAATATGAAGTTTGCATCCTTGGTCTACAATCAGCCATCTCAATGGAGGTGCGCAAATTACAAGTTTATGGAGATTCAATGCTTATCATCCTGCTAACACAAGGAGAATGGAAAACAAATGACTTCAAATTTTTGCCGTATCATGAATTCTTGGAGAAACGATCCAAGGAGTTTGATGGCATAACTTTTGAATATTTGCCAAGGATCCAAAATCACTTTGTAGATGCTTTAGCCACTCTATCATCAATGCTTCAAGTGCAAGAAGGCCTTGATATAGAACCCTTGAGAGTGGACATTCTAAATCAACCAACTTACTGCATGGTCTTTGAGGAGGGATTCGACGGAGAACCCTAGTATCACGATATCAAGAATTTCCTCCTAAAGGGTGAGTTTCCTTAGGACAATTTGCCAAGTGATAAGAAGTACATCACGAAGGTAGCCTCCAAATTCTTCTTCAATGGACAAATTCTCTAAAAGAGTTGTTTTGATTCAGTCTTGCTAAGATGCGTATACACTAAGGAAGCCAACCCGATTATGAAAGAGATTCATGAGGAAGAATGTGGACCACATATGAATGGCCATCTCCTAGCTAAAAAGATCATGAAGCTTAGTTATTATTCGATGACTAGGGAGTCGATTGCAATCAACATGTGAGATCTTATCACCAATTCCAAGTACATGGAACAAATTAATGCTCATCCAAATGAACTACATCGGATGTCTAAGGTTTAACCATGCTCTATGTGGGGCATTGATATGATCCGGCTAATCAATCCAAAGGCTTCAAATGGACATTGCTTCATCCTGGTAGCGATAAACTACTTCACCAAATGGATTGAAGCTAATTCATATACTAATGTTACAGCAAAAAATGTGGCAAAGTTTATCAAGAGGGATACTATCTCCAGGTGCAGGATTCCTCAAGCAATCATCACATACAATGGTTTAAACCTCGAACAACAAGATGGTTAATGACCTTTTGAGTCATTTCAAGATTCAACACCTTAACTCATCTCCATACCGCTCACAAATGAATGGAGCGGTGGAAGCGGCAAACAAGAACATCAAGAAGATTTTGTCTAAAAGACACCGAGAGATACCGAGATTGGCATGAAAGACTGCCGTATACGTTAATGACATATCGTACCTCAATCCGACCTTTAACTAGGGCAACGCCCTATTCTCCGATATATGGTATGGAAGCAGTCCTACTGTGGAAGTTGAGATTCCATCCTTAAGAATCCTATCTCAGGCTGAACTCTCGAGACCAAATGGATTTAGCAGAGCCATAAATAGCTAAATTTAATTGACGGAAAGCGTTTAAAAGCTATTTGTCATGGCCAAAGCTATCGAAGCAAGTGGCCAAATCCTTCAATGGAAAAGCTAAACCCGGGACTTTTGCGATGATAGATCTAGTTGTAAGAAAAACATTCCCAAATGCCCAAGATCCTGGAGGGCAATTTACCCCGAATTATGAAGGCCCTTATGAAATCAAGAAGGTTCTACCAGGAGGAGCGCTCATACTTGTAAATGCCGAGGGTGAAGAAGTAACAAGTCTTGAAAATGTGGACGCAGTCAAGAAGTATTATCCAAAAAATGAAATCAAAGGCCGATAACGTCGCCAATTTCTCCAAATGGACTCGAGTCACATTAGACTTATTTCATACATCTCATGCATACCCACATACATGCACACATGTGAAAATCTTTTCTCTTGCGGGTTCCTCAAGACAAGATGCATCGATTAAGTAGATTATCCTTGGAACACCGTGGGAGATTACCCGAAAGGTTAGTGCAAATTTTAATCTTTGAATATCTTTATTCATTCAATTCTATCTATTTTTCCCCAAGGAAAAATGCAATTCAAGTTGCCGTGGAATGAAGAAGTCAAATAATTCCACTCTCCTTTAGAAATTTAAATCATCTTAGAGCGTAAGATTCTTAGAACTTGAAGGTATTTGATTCTCAAATCCTCAAAGAAAAATCATTCAAATCTTCAAACTAGCTCATTTCGAAAAAAGCTCTTTTTAAAGTTGTCCAAACACATTTGCATATGAGCTTCATGTCTAAAATCTCCAATGAGTCCAATTTTGTTGAAAATGACTTAAGGTTTATCAAAGGAGATTGTTTTAATTGATTTTCAAGAAAAAAGTGCTCTCAAATGAAAGGATGCAAGCCTAATCCCAAACACGTCGCAAACACATTGAGTGACAAGTCATAGGTTGAGAGAAAAACCTTCATCTATGGGTATATGGATCATTCGCAGTGATTACATGAATTGAAATTATGAAAAGACATTTTTTCATTTTTCCTCAAATACTTGTTAATCCTTTGCAAACCCTTCCGAGCCAAAAAGGAAGATTTCGAATATAATCATGTTAAAAACCACTCCACATTGGGGCATATTTAGAAGTTCATGGGCGACGTTTTGGAGATAAAGATCAAGGTAAGATTTTATTGTGCTAACTTGCATCAATCTTTTTATGATAACTCCAGGTGATATCCTGTGGAAGGTTGAACCATCGCGAGGTGAGGAAGAGCATTTCATTTCTCTATCCCCAAACGTACCCTTTGATAAGCCAATTTGAGCTTTTAAATCTTCATTTATAAACCTTCGTTGGATCTCCTCCCTACGTTGGGGCAAAGCATATGATCTACCAATAGTTGATTGAAATCATGTTTAAAAATTTCTTGAAGATGAATTCAAAAAGAATCACCAAGCGTAGAAAAGTGTTGAGAAAAACAAGGGCTTACAAAAGCAAAGTGCCCTAGTAAAAGCAAGGCTAAAGTCCATCAAAAAATGAAATGAGAAAATGAAAAATTCTAGATTGAAACAGAAAAAGAAAAATCTTTAGAAAAGCTCGAGTGAAATTAAGCACAAAAAGGGGAATTTTGAAGTTCAAAGATGCATGTTTATCCCCAGTTGGTAGTTGGTAATGATGCCAAGGTGATCACTAACATTCATACTCCTCTTTCTAAAAACATGGCCTTTTTCAAAAGCCTACCCTAAACCAACATTACATCCCATCTCGAATACTCTTCTAATCCAGGATGTTTCGGGCCAACATGAGAGTTCGCACGAAAGCTACTATATAAAGAAGAAAGCATAATCCCGTCTTATCTTATTTTCGAGGTTCTTGACTTGTAAACCCGAAAAGTTGATTGTTGATGAACATTAAATTCTAAGCCTCAAAGTGCCAATCCTTTGTGAAACCTTTGACCTAGCCTAAATTACGGTCCTAGAAAAGACCTTTTCGGATCAATTAGATTGTACACACTGTGAATAATCCCGAAGTCCTAGATTTAGTAAGATAATTCGTGTTTGAGCTTCGCAAGTTTTCTGGCACCCCTAGATCCCGTAATGGCGCCCATATTGGCAACATAATTCGGGTTTGAGTTTCGTAGGTTTTATGGCGTCCCCCGATCCCAAAATGGCACCCATATTGGCAAATCCTTTCCTACGGGATCGTCTAATATTTTAAATCGAAATTTTAAAACGGATGTCTCTATCCTTAAGAGTCATTTTATGTTCGGATTTACCATACGGATCAAAATTTTAAAACGGCCGTATCCGCCCTTAAGAGTCATTATATGGTCGGATCCACCATACGAATCAAAATTTTAAAAAAAAACGAATGTCTCTATCCTTAAGAGTCATTTCATGGTAGACTCGGATCCACCATACGATCAAATTTTTAAAAATGGCTATCTCTATCCTTAAGAGTCATTTTATGGTCGATCCATTATACGGATCCAAATTATTAATCCACCTTATGTGTTCCTACGACGAATCCTACGGTCTTCAATTATCATTCATGAATCAAAGAACATTCATCAAGCCATCGACAGGTAAGAATCAAGGGAGTCTCTCCGATATTAAAAAAGAATGGAATGTGCTCATCTCTTTGATTAGACCTTACTTGGGTGGGTATGAAAATTGAATGCCATGGCTCATTTTCTTTTTCTTTTATTTTTCCCCAGTCAAGTCAATTAAGACTCAAGTGTCACATTGTCTTTGAAAAAAACCTCTACGAGACCCCTCTCAAAGAGGGATAGTTATTGACATCAGATTTTTTATGAGTAGATTTTCATTAAAATTTTCAAAAATTCATACAAAATTCATAAAATGTCAAAAAATTACAAAATCAACTTTGGAGACCTTGGCCAATAGGAACCATTTTTTAACAAAAACTAATTTTTCATATTTTTCGTAATTTTTAATATTTTTAGAAAATAGAGAAAATATTTGAAAAATTTAGAAAAGTAGCATTTGAGGTCGAGAAAAACATGCAAAATAGTCTATATTTTTATTTTAATATCCTTTTCATTTTGACCTCCCATAAATTCAAAATTCTAGTTTAGGCCTATGTGTTCCTTCAGTCATGTAAGCTTGAATTAGGCCAAAAAATACCATTTGAGTCTTTTAATTTGTAATTTTTGCATTTTTTGAATCTTCACATTTAACTTGATTATCCTATATTGGAATTAGATCCTCGATTTTAATAAATTGCCTGATTGCATGAATTGGAGATAAATGCATAAAAATTTTCAATTTAGTCCCCGGGTTTCAAATAAAATGAAATTAATCAAAATCTAGGGATTCTTATGGCAAAGTAAGACCGCTACCCTATAGTTTTTGACTTGTTGAATCGATTGGTAGGGGTAGTTTGGTCTGAATTGGCCATTTAGGGTTTCAATTGTGTAAACCTTATTATGTGGTAAAAGTTCAAATTTGGGGTTTTTACATAATTCATTGCATATTTTTAGGGAAAACCTCATTTTTGGACAGAATTTGCGTCGCTGAGTCCAATTTTAAAATTTAATTTGAAAAATTTCAAGGTCTTGGGGGTCAATTTGGCAATTTTAGGTCGATCGGGTCCGTCGGGGTCGAACTAGATCCGACCCACGGATCTAGGCGACACCATCTTCCCCAAATGCATTCCCCCCAATTCAAATCCATTTCTAGACCGAATTTTGACATCAAAATTGGATGAGCAATTAGCGGTAATTGATGAAGATAAAGGATGGGCATTCTAGTCCTCGATATCTCGAATTGATCACACCAATTTTCAAAGCCAATCAACACCGGAGTTGCGTCGATGAGCTTGGTCAATGTTATCGTGTCTTCGAAAGTCAACATTGAGCCAAAACAAGCAAATTCGCATCCAATTTGTGCACACCATAGATGTTAGAGGAGTTAGACGGAATCTCAACCTTCTCGTCGTTGTCCGAGACCATTTTGCACGTGTGATGGCACGTGAGAGCTAAGTCGGCGAGGTCCCAAGCTCGCGCCAATTTTTCAAAATGGAGATACATGAACCCATGTGATTTTGGATCAAAAGAGGGGGCTCATTCTGTTCTTGGTAACCAATAGACTAGAGAGAGAGTGAAAAGGAAGAGAGAGAAGCTCTCGACGACGCCAATGTTACTTCGTCGAGCTCGGACTGTGGAACTTTGGCCTGAGCATTATGGAGCAAACCAAATGTCACGATCACTTTCAAAAGCTCGCTTATGCTACAATGAGACGATCGATACCGGTTTCACGGCTCGGCGACCTCCGAAATGATGAGTGTAGTTTCGAGCTCTATACCGTGCATCAATGGCATCTCACTTCTTCAACCTTAATTGTTGAAATTCTTAGAGGCGTTTTACTCCTAGAATACTACTAAGCTTGATCGCACTCTGTTTTTGCATTGATTTTGATTGAAACACCTCGGTCGAACTATCGAACATTGACTAGTGAAATCTGGCTATCATGAGCTCGAGGTAAGTATTCTAAACATTTTGTGATGTTGCTGTTCGAAAGAATTGAATTGTTATGCTCAAAATTTTGTGATTGAAGTTGCCGTGCTCGTCTTGGTTCAAGCCTAATTTCTCTTGATTCCACTAATGAAATGCTTTGATTCTTTGATATGTTGTTTGCATAGATGAGACGAATTGAACGCAACAAATTTCAGCCAATTTGGTTGAGATTTACCCCTTGATCGGCGCCTAAAACTTCTCTGCAGTCCGTTCAACAGCTCGTGAAGAGGACGAATACCAGATCAACATTTGTTGAATGGTTAACGTCTGAGCTTGTGCTACCGTAGCGCCACATGGCAACCACGTCGCCAGGACGGTTATAATAGATTATATTTTTGAAAATAAAAAATAATAGGATCGGGCAGTGGGTATGGCGCCACATGTCCCGATCTAGTCTTTTTTTTTATATAGAAAATTTAAAAATGATTTTTGGAATTAAAAATTGATTTTCGGAAATAAAATGTTGATCGGACAATCGAGAATTAGTCTCGTTGTCCGATCTTAGTCTTTGGTTTTAGCAATCGGGATCGGATAGCCTAGGATTAATCTTCATTAGATTTCAATCGTCCGTTTTAGTAATCGGATCCGAGGGTTGTGGCTTTGCCACGTGGGTAGATCTCGGATCGTAGGATCCAATATTAGATTTTAATATTATGAGAAATAGTTTAAAAATTTAGAAAATAAAAAAAAAAATAAACAAAAGGAAACAACATCGTTTTGGGTAGATCCGGTTGTAATGGGTCCGGGTTGGGCGCCCGATTTGCGGGACGGGGTTGACTAGGTTCGAAAATTAATAAAAATTAATAAAAAATTTAGCAAATCATAAAAAATACAAAAAATCATAAAAATTCCATAAATATTAGAAAATAGAAACAATTCCAAAAATAAAAAAATCAAAAAAAATGGGAAATGACCACATTCAACTGGTTTGACCCCAAATGGTGATTTTTGAATTATCGAACCCTTCGAAATGACCATTTTACGCTTCTAGGCGTTTAGCCATCACATTTTCCATATCAACCCTTGGGTTTTAATTAGTCATTCCCTAAGCCTATAGGGCTATATTAGGCATGCCATGTTGTTATGATCTGATTGATTGATGCGATTTATCCTCACATATCATTGATTCTTTGATATACGCACTCAATTTCATGATTGTGACCAATAGGGTAGAAAATTTCCATTTGCATGATACCCATATGTCGTGAGAGCCTAACTCACCTCCTCAAGCATCTGTATGAATTCTAAGTTTAGAAAAACACTCAACTTGGTACCGAAAGGGCGTCGATGTCATTCTCGACATAACAAAATCCCCGAACCCATTTCGTTGTTTCTTGCATGATAGACTGGTTACTCCCGACCATTCGATAGGATTTCGATCATACCCTCTAAAAAATGATTGGTGGAGACTCCAATGGCACATTTACTATGTACATACCACCCGATCACACTAAGGTCGACCCCGATTTTAATTTCTTCCCACCATACCGATTTGGGTAACGAATCTTGGGAGAGGCCCGCATCCGAGATCCACCCATTGTGAGTTGGATGACGACGACCGTGACATTCCGAAATCCGACCCTTTTCGAAGCTTATGAATGAAGGAAATGCCCATCATGGTATTTCGGTTAAATCTCGATTAGACTTGATCACTCTTGAGTTGACTAACCAAAGGGGAATGACTAATAATAATTTAAGTATGTGAACCAAAGAACTCGATCATGGATTGGCACTTGACCATAAGGATTACCGAGGGAATATTTTGGACCATCATAGGTTGATCTAAGATTGGTTTTAGAAAGATTTGCTAGCGTTATACAATTGGATTGCTGGTGGTTCCGCTTAACCATAATATAATTTACAAATTTCCCTAAACATATTCTTGACGATCGCGTCCTTTGGAACTAGTGATTGGCCTTTGCAATTACATGACAACCAAGGTCGTCATGGCTCGAATAACTCTTAAACGTGACACTAATCACGGATCGATAAGCGTAACTCCTAAGAGCCGCCTATTAGTTTGAGATGCACTGAAATTACTATTCATGGATTTTGAGCATGAGTTGGACTTCAAAATTTGGATGTCGAATATTTAAGGATTCCAATAGTAATATCTTGGATGTTGCCTCATCGAAGTTAGTTAAATTCCAGGATCGTTCTTTAGTAACCAAAATAATTCGAGATAAAGACATTAAGTTGGAGTTTACTTTTTACCCTCGTTAATTGCTTTTCCCTCTAGATATTTATGAAGGCATATTGGTCTTTGGTCTTTTCCCCATGTGGCTGAATATCTAAGGGCATTTATATCTAAAGTGATCTTGAATTATGGATAAGAGACAAGGATAGGATTTTATGGGACCCAAAGTCAAACACCCATCCATTAGTCCTTCCAATGTGTCAATCCATCAAGCTTGTCACTCATGTTGCCCATCACTCACCCACTTGCATGGCTAGTCACGCAAGTTGTCATTCTATCCTTTCACTTGCAAAACGAGCTTCTTGAATAAGATTTAGAAACCCTTAACTCTCATTTTCTCTTTTTCCCTCATCTCTCTCTCTCTCTCTCACCAACTTTCCCTTTCCTCCTCTTCCCCTCTCGACGACACCACTATCATCATCTTCATCTTCATCTTCTTGCCTTGATCGTGAGATACCTCAAACCAACGCTACTCACTCATCTCCTCAAGCCGTGGTTGTGATCTCTTGAGCCGACCACTACCGCTCACGAAGCCGCGAGAGACCAAGCAAGCTACCATTTTCCCTGCACCAAAACCATGACTTTAGGGGCTATTTCGGAGCTGGTTTTGCATGTCCACAATGGTAAGATACCTCTAAATCCTAGTTTGGTATGTTAGGAGGTTAGTAGTGAAAGTTGTGAGCGGTTTTAATCGAGTTTAATGGCTCGTTCCTTAATGTTCTTCAAGGATAAACCAAACAAAGCTTGTTGTTCAGTTCTAGTTTTGAGGTTTCAACGCACTTCCGTCAGCTTTGCTAGCTTGAATCTTGGTGTAAGTTGCTCCTAAACTTAGCCTAGGACTCTAGGTTACTAATGGATGGCTTAGAATTGGATTTAGAGAGTTTGAGGGGCTGTTATCATACGAAAAACATCCTAGACCCGAGAGCCCGGATTTTTCGTTTTTCAATGCGCGTCAAAAGTAAAATGGCTCATTCGAAGTCGTCTGGAGGCCGAATTGAGCTCTGTTTTCTCCCACGCAACCATAAGACCATGATGAACATGAATATAAGGTTAGATTGCTAGAAAATGAATAAAATTATGTCTTTTTTACTGGAAGTAGGTCTGAACGTGGAAACCATTTGGGGGTCAATGTGTGCTTGTTTATTTTAGAGCTTAAAATGTGAAATCCATGGCTAAATTGTGATGCTTGGTACTCAATAATGAATTTTAATAAGGCAATAAATGGCTGAGTTGTGGCATGTGATCCAATGATTGAAATTTGAGACTTGGAGGTCGAATTGAGTATATTGGATAGTGAAATTTCATATTCCAATTGTTTGACCATTGATTAATTGAGTTATGAGCATATGTACACATTTAACCTTGATGCGTGTTTCGCGGGGTTAGAATTTATCCTGAAGCGTTAAACGCCGGATTGAGAATTGAGGAGTTATTACGTGGGTCGGGTAAATTATTGGCTTGATGCGTGTTACGCGGGCCTTGGTATTGAGAATTAAATTATGGTATACCATGAGTGATATGTGATTTGTGAATTGCCTTAGTATGAAGCTTAGTCATATTGGTGATTTGGCCTTTATTTGTGATTTAACTTGTGAAAATGTGCCGTGCCATTATACCATAACTTGATCTTATGTATCGTTTGCCATGTATTTACTTTTGTAAAGAACTGCATGTCTTTCAAAGTGTCCGGAGGTACTATTGGCCTAGTTTAGGTTTAGGGTTAACTTGTTGAAATGTATTCTCACCCCATTGTGGGACCACCCTTTTCGGACCCTAAACCTTGACCCGATCATCATGCCACCACTTTTTGGGATGCCGATGGACCTTGAGACTGTGACCACCGAGTATCCAAGTAGGTAGAAACCAGTCATACTATAGGAAAGCTAGTACTATCTCGGGTGGATGAGGGAGGCGATTCCTGGAGGCCTCTTACCTTTTTGGCTTAGACATACCGTGATGGGGACGTGCATCTTGGACCACTTAGAGAATGTGTCATCCCTAAGGAGGTGCTTAGAGCCGCGGATCAACTTGGAACTATCCCTCCCGTTAGCATGGTAGCTGATTTTGACGGAGGACTATACGGTACGGAGCCTTCGATGTCAATGACGAGTTTGAAGAGCCTTCGTAGTCCGAGCCCCAGCTGATGAATGAGTTCAACGCTCTGTTGGGGTCGAATACGATCCCGTGGTCGAAGAGGATGAGGATATGACTGTTGGTAGTGAGCCCGACGTTTAGGTGTAGTGTCACACCCAGTTCTTTTATTGTTATGTAGCCTATCCCCGAACCCAAGATGCGTTGATGTATTTTCTGTTTTGAGTCCGTGATGTAAAACTATTTTAATGTTATGCTATGTTTATGTTATCCTAAGTCATCTTGTTTTAATTTATGTGTATGGAGTTTTAGTTTTACGCTTTCACTTGTGCATATCATATTGCGCGTAAGATGTCCGCCATTGATCCCGGCAACCATTAAGGTAAACGGCCGTATCGGGATGTTATCGAGCCCGAAAGGTTCAGGCGTGACAACAACCCATTAACCCTTTGATGAAGCGCTCCTCTATATCCCAACGGACGGATGCTCGGGAGGAGGGTCGCGACAGATTGGTTAGGAGTTATTGAAGGTGAGAGCGGTATCAAAAATTTTCCCCGGAGACCGAGTAGCCTTAAGCCGCCTCGAATAGTGGTGAGAGTCCACTTGGATGGGTGAGGATTTGGCATTGGCCTTGCCCTTCTCTTTTTTTGGGAGGCATGATTTGTTCCCTACAAAAATTCTCGTGTAAGAAAATTTGGGAGTGAATTTGAAATGCCATTTATGAATTTAATATAAAAATCAAATACGAGACAATATGGCTTGCCATCTTGCACAAATCTATTTTGATGCAATATTTAGAACATCCTTTTGTAAGATATCTTTTGCGGATTTGCAATCAATCCGTAATAATTTTTTTTGATTTAACAAATCTCCTTGAAATTTTGATGTCGAAAGTACTATCTCAAGGATTTCTTTCTTGATAGTAGAGTAGTCTTCTTGGGTGTCATTCTAATGTTTGGAAATGAATTGCACAACCTCGCTCTTTATCATCATTTCTTTGTTTCAAAATTCCTTCATATCCTAATTCTAAAGCATCTGTTTCAACAATCCTAAAAGCAGATGGATCAACTAAGTGTAAACAAGGAATTTCTTTAATAATGGATTTTATCCTTTTGACAAGTATAAGTATGTAAATCGGTTCATGGGATCGGGTTTTTCGCAACCTTTGATGTAAAGGTTTGCGAGATGATATTAATGTTGGGTATAAAATCAATCACATAATTAAGACTCGCATAAGAACCTTTGTAATTGAGTTTTATCTTTTATTTCGATCCGGAAATTTATCAACGAATTGAATAGATCTCTCAATTGGAATAATGGTTCCTAGATGTATATAATGTCACAAAAATCTGATTTTGGTTTGGAATAACAATATCTTAGAAGGGGTTAATGCTAAACCATTCTTTTTTGCAATATTGAAAAAATGATTGATGTGTTTGACATGAGCATCAATACTCAAGGAATATACAAGCACATGATCAATATAGACAATTATTAAATTGGAGTATTGATTTAAAATGTTATTCATTATTCTTTGGAATTCGGAAGGAGCATTTTTTTAAACTAAAGGGCATCACCTTCCATTCATATTGTCCGAAAGGGACAATGAATGCAGCTTTGTATCTATCTTTTTCGGCAATTTGGATTTGCCAAAACCACATTTCATATCGAATTTTGCAAAAACTTTTGAATTATGTAATCTATTCAACAGATCTTTCTTGTTTGGCATTGGATAACGTATCCATTTTAATGCTTTATTCAAAGGTTTATGATTTATCACAAGCCTGGGTACTTCTCTTTCTAATTTAGCATTTTTGTTGACATAAAAAGTTGAACAACTCCAAGGAGATCGACTTTTCTTATCAAACCTTTATCAAGAAGATCTTTAATTTCTTTTTGACAGAAATTAAGGACATCTTGATTCATCCGAGTTGGTCTAGCCTTAGTTGGGATATCTTTTTCGGAGAAATTCTACTCATAAGGTAGATCAACAATATTTCTCTTCCTGGACCGAAAAGCGTTAGGAAGTATGGGTAGAAATATTTTTCAAATATTAGGAATAGCAAGGTTCCGTTCTAGCCTTTGGTATTCAAGTTCCTCCTTTAGATATAAAAGATGAGATTCTTTATCTTTTATAAGACAATTAATCTCGAGATATTGATTGTTCCTGTAACATATTCGACTCCGGGTTCGAGGTTTGGTTATAAAATGGAATGTAATTTTATGATTAAAAACCTTAGCCTCAATACCCCCTTGGGTTACCCCGAAGGGTTGAATTAGATTTATAAAAGGTGTCCCTAAAATGACATTTTGTTTTAAGTCTTTTACTAGAAGAAAAGACATTTTTAATGAAATATTGTCTTTAATTGCGAAAGCTTTTGGTAACTTATATTTAATTTTCAAACGGTCACCTGAAGTTGATTTCAATGCTTCAGTTGTTTTATCAAAATGCTTGGTAGGTGTAAGACCTTCTCTAATACAATTTAGGTCCGCACCTATATAAAAAAGAGCAAATAGTATTCAAAATAAATTCTTTATCAATTCTTATTGAAATGTCAAATATCCATTTTTGGCTATTATTTCGAAGTATATGAAGGAATGAAGAAGGGTTTGATTCATCAGGATCTTCTTTAGATTTTCCTTTTAAAATTTGTTTTTTAAATTCTAAGAATTCTTTTCGAAAATCTATTTGAGATATTTTGAGGTTTTTGATCTCTTTTTTGAGTTCATTAATCTCATGATTAATATCATTAGTACTGGGTGGGGCGAACTTGTAACTTCTTTCCCCTATTCAAAATTTCAGTGAGATTATAAGATGTGTTAGAAAATATAGAATGAGGATTTTGAATTTTGTTTATGACTTTCTCTTTTTCATCGGAATCAGAAATGTTATCGATTTCATCCAAAATATTATTTCCTTCTTTTGTGAGAACATGGATTTCCTTTTCCTCATCTTTTCAAGAATTTTCCGACTCAAACTCTAAGATTTCAATATCATTAACTTGAAGACCTTCTACTTCATTTTCATTTTTTGAAAAATCTGAAGTTTCATCTTCAGTATCAATCATGTTTTCATTTAATTGATATAGAGTTTCCTCATCAATGTCCCGATTCATTGATTTTCTTATTTAGTTTGCAGAATTTTCTAGTATGATCCTTTTTCCCGCAATTGTAGCACATGAACTTACTGAAATCGCTTTTTGCTACATATTGCTTTGGTTAAGATCTCTTATGAAAGTTTTTGTTAGTTTTTTATATATTAAATTTCATCTTTTTCCTATCTATTTATTCAAGAGGACATTTTCCAGAACATTTTGGTTTAGAAGACTTATAATTAGGATCATAATGTGCATAAAAATTACCTAATCCCAGTATATTAAGTGATTTTCCTTTTTTAAGCTGTTTTTTGAGCTTAGTGTTGTTGCACATTTGAGTCCCAGTTTTATAAACATATGCTTCAAGTTCTCCGTAAGAAAGTAGATGTGACACCCTAGAATTAAGACGTACGTAAGATAACTAGACTCGGTTTAAGTCTAACTGTAAATTTCAGTTTGTTGTATAAAATTAGATTTTGAGAATTTAAGTGATAATGGTTGGATATATTTTCTAAGACGTTGGTCCGAATAGATAAGGCTTCATTAGTTTAGTCTCGCATAGTAGCTTCGAGAATTGCACGCCCGAGCCTAATCCTAATCAAGCCCGAGTTGTGAAAAGACCAAAATACTCTCGATCGGTTGAGCCAAATGTCGAACCACTCCTAAAATATCAAATTACAATTTTACCCCTACCTTTATGCACATGTAACCAAAATATTCAAATTTGAGTTGACATGTGGGCCCCACTTTTAATATAATCTACCATCTACCCATCCAATCACCTTACCCCAAAAGTTAAAGTATCCAATCCCTCTTTTCTCTCCTCACTTTCTCTCTCTCTTTCTCCTCCCTCTTCCGCCCGAATACTCCTCCTCATTCTTGTTTTTCTTTTGTGCGACCTCCACCCCAATGCCATTCTTCCTCCTCCCTATCACCCATTGACGTGGGCTACCACCACTACCTCGTCCGCCGCACCGCTGCCTGTCGACCGTCCCACCGCTAGAGCAAGCAGCCCAAGGAACTACACGAGAGAACTAGCCCCGCTAGTTCGACTCCCTCTTCCTTCGCTTCTACTTGCTACTTGCCGCGCTTCCTCCTCCGCTCGCCGTACGTCGCCCCGAACAACCTTTGTCGACCGCACCCTACGGCTCGAGTGGTCGCCGATGAAGCCTAGGATCGAGGGACCCCATTGACCCCTTACTCCCTCTCTTTCCCTCTCAATCTCTCCCGCAACACCCCCTCTATCGACTTAGCCTCCCGTGACCCTCCTCCGTCGTTGTTGAGTCGCCGGTCATCATCACTTCCACCCGTGAACCTAAGCCACTATCGACTCCCTTGCCGTAGTTTCGTGATTCCCGAGGCCCTATCGAGCCGCCATTGCCCGTGCGACCTTTAACCGTGAGTCTCACCGCCGCCGTCATTGTTAGGGTGAATTAGCCCCTAATCCTTTGGTTATGACGCTAATTATGCTTAGGCATGGTTAATTAGCGTAATTAGTTTAATAAGGTGTTTATGTCGATTAATTGTGGTTGATTTAATTAAAAACTCGATTTAGGTTAAATGGCCACAATTAATTAAGTTAGTCCGATTAGCTACATTGTGCATGGCCGCTTGATATTAGGCTGGATTGATTCGTTGTTTTATTATATGATTACCACTGCTTGATCTCGAGCAAGCGATAGACTAGAGCCGAGTGGACGATTAACGGTATAATGAAATTGGAATTAATATTTACCATTGGAATAATTATGTGTTTAATTAGTCGTGGTAATTGATTATTTGTCCGGATGCTTTGCATTGACTATTGGATGTTGTGCATAAGATTTTTGGTGTCGATTACCCGTGTCGGATGCAAAATCTTGTGGATGAAATCATGCATTCATATAACTATGTGCGGAATCAAATTGCATATTTTAGTATGAAAATGACCTTGGGCCGATTCTTTGAACAAGTCTCGCATAAGCATCCGGCTAAAAGTAAAGATGAAAACTAATTGGTTGTCGAATGTGCCCGAGTAGTCACAAGATGGAATTGTAGTGAAATCCCTAACAAGTACGTACCGTGCCAATCGTGCGGAACCACACGACTTGTCAAATGCATGTCAATCCATGCCCGTGCTAGTTGTATGGATCACACGAATTGTCGGATGTCGGTTACAGACTTGTAACGGATCGACGCTCCTTATAGAAATGCCTCTCTGCCATGCCATGCCGGTCGTACCGGATACATGGTTTTCAGTCCACCGTCGCCGAAAGTAAAGGACGATGTTTGACCTTACCGGTAAACCTGCCGGTCGTAATGTTAGGCCACGTCGGTTGTGTGCACCGACCACGCCCGCAACGTGGGTTATCTATTAATAAATGGACTTCGTGTGGTGTCCTATACTTGCAAGTTGATGTGATGCATTGTCGGTTGATTGTTTGACGTGATTGTTGGGTCACGTTGAACATTGCATTATGTATGGGTGAAGGCTGGTAAGTTCTCATGTGATTGACGTATACACCTTGTGATTTTGTGATTGGTTAGCGAGGATGCTCGAGCGAATCAACGCCTTAGCCGGACTTAGGCGTTGACTCACCGAGATTATTCTCATCCCATTGTTTAACACTTTCGGGTCCTAGATAATGGAGAAACATGTCCGATTCGGCGTCCCCACCAATCGCCTCTTTTCATGTCATCCACCATCCTATCGTAGGCACAGAGCATGTCCAGGGAACACCCCATCACGACGATCTCAGGTGGACGGGGGTTGCCTCACTTAGTGGCCTACCTCTTCAAAGCTTCGTTCTTTTGTGACAAAGATCTTAAGTTTGGGACTTGGGTACATTAATTTTTCAATTAATGCCCTTTTGGCACCAATTTTAAGGAAAAAAAAGTTTGATTTGGCAATTTTGATCAATTCGACTTGAAGTTCCAAGGTGTAATTTTTGGGTTTTCTTTTTATGATTTCTTTTGTATATTTTTATATATTTTCGAAATTAAAAATTAATGAAAAATGAGAGTGAATTGGCTCAAGATCATCTTAAAGTTTTCTGATGTAATTCGCATTAAGCCCCAATTTTTTTTAAGAAAATCGTTTAAAACATATACTAATGGATTCAAAAGATTTTATTTACTGAGTGTAATCTGCAAGATAGGATTCTCTAGAAAAATCCCTTCTTACTAAAAATGATAAGGTATGGTTTTTAAGAAACCATATCTTCATAATCTTTTTTGTTTTCTTTGAGTTTCTAACATGAAAATTAAAAATGAGATATGAATGATTTTTATTTGTTTGTTTTTCCTAGTTTTTTTTTATTTTTTTTGGTGATTTTGGGTTTTTATGAATGAATTTTAATTGCAAATATTTTAATGAAAAGATGATTACCGTTGAATCTTTCTAATTAATTTTTGACCCGAAACCTAACGGATCGATCCTATAAATTCGAAATTTTCGCTATGGAAACAATTCCATCTAAAGCCCGATAGATAGACTTAATTGATCATATTTTGAAAGATTTTGAAATTGTCCGATTTTGTTCCAATAAAATATTTCAAACTAGGCAAGTCATATATTGTGCTATCCTAATCAAACAACAAAAATCCCGAGATATTCAATTTAGATACACAATTAATAAAATCAGGTAATCAAATAGTGCGATATTCTAAATGAAATAACGTAATGTTTAAGATATGCAATCTAATATTCAATCCATCCAAAATAGGCAACACAATATCATTAGGTTTGAAATTAGGAAATACCGAAATTTTCCGGATTTGATTTTCAACGAAACTCGACGATGAAGCATTGCATTTTTGAACAAACGGTGGGCTGAACCTCCTCGGGGGTAGCTCATGGATTAGCGGTAGTGGACTTGATGGTTAATAGTGGGGGCAGCTCGTGGATTAGCGGCAGTGAACTCGACTGTTAATAGCGGGGCCTACAAGAAAATTTATCCCCTCTCTTCTTGTTTATTACGGCTAAGGATGAGCAAAAGAAGGGGAAAATGGCGGCTATAGTGGGACCAACAAAAAAAAATGAACATAATGAAACTCAACGAATACTCCTCTGTGATCATGATCTTTGTGCCTCCAAAATCCACTTTTGTCTTTGTGTAACCTTCATTCAAGTCTAGACATACACATGAATCGACTGTGATGCTAATCTCACTAGACAAATCTGCAAAAAGACAATTGGAACACAGAGATGTAATCTGGAATTTTTATGATCAGCTAGAGTCATTGGCGACGAGACAAACGTGATGTGGATTTGGTGGCATAATTACAGTTCGCTCCCTAGCTTCAGCAAGGGAGTTTGCTAAATGGATCATGGTTCTAGATCGGGGACCGGTAGTGTGACATCCTCAAATTCGACCCAATTCGGGATGTAATGAAATGATTTATTTTAATTGATGCACTTGTTAGTAATTCTCGCTCCGAATTGATCACTCACAAGAGGCTAACCAAAAGGGAAAGGCTATTAAGCATATAGATACGCTTGACCTAAGAACTCAACTATGGATTGACAATTTGACCATAAGGATTGACGAGGGATAGTTTTGAGCCACTAAAGACCGATCAAGGAACGGCTATAGTCCATTTCGACAATAGTACACAATCGGATTGCGGGTGATTTCGCTTGACCATTGTATGGATTGTAAATGATCTTAAACCAATTCCTAGTGATCGAGTAAATTGGAACTAGTGATTGGCCCTCGCAATTACATGACAACCAAAGTCATCCATGGTTCGAGATAGCTTAAAGGTAGATTGATATCAAATCAACTATGGGTCAAATACGCGTAACGCCTAGAAGTCGCCCGTTAGATCAAGATGAACTATAATTACAATCGATCAATTATGACCATGAATTAGAATTCGAATGTGAATTTCGAATCTTCGAGGATCTCATGACTAAATTATTGGATGTTGCCTCATTGGACTATCAATTTATCGGTTTTCTCAAGACTCTTGAATTAGGAATCAACGAGTCGAGATTTGGAGACTACGAGAAAGCGAGCTGGATGAGGACACATTGGGCCTCAAGCCTAATGTGGTTTGGCCATTTTGGCTCAAGAGCAACCCGAGTGGGCCTAGTAAAGCCCACTATAGTCCATTAAGCATTCTAAAAACCGTTAAGCCATTTTGAAGCCCGAATTTTATTCATTTGAGCCCAATTTCAATTTATAGGAATTTGTACAAAATACTAGCTCAAATACGCGTATAGTACTTCATACTATACTTTGTGAAATTACCAAAATGTCCTTACCTTAGAAATGACCAAAGTACCCTTCTTACAGTATTAGCAAAAGACAAGAAGCTTTTAGTGAGAGAAGACTTTTGTAGCATGATCTTAATGAAGGGAAATTATCTTTCTCAAGCTTGTTCAAGAAGCCTTTGAAGATAATCTCTCTCTCCTTCTCTTTTCTCTCTCCCTTACCATTCAGCCACCTCTCTCTTTCTCGAATTTCTACGTGCGCTCGAGAAGAAATCACTCATTTGGACAATCAACCCTCATATCCAAATATCCCTTGATCTTACGGCTACGTAGGAGAAAACGGAGCTCGATTCTCCCTCCGTTTTCTCCTACGCGACCATAAGATCAAGCTACGTTTTCTCCTACACGATCGTAAGATCGAGGGATATTTGGATTTGAGGGTTGATTGTCCAAAAATTTGATGAAATTTCCTAGTTCTAGGCTCGACAGAGGCCGTCGGTGGAGACCCGATTCGTTTGGCCATCCGACATTGTTATGCACTGATTTCGACTAAACTACGCGTAGGCCTCACCACTACCGAAGCACCGGTGCTTCCAGATTCGAAATCGGATGAGTTATTGCCCTAATCCTTTGATTAGTATGTTAAAATAGATTAGGATGTGTTTAGATTAATCTAAATATGCTTAGTATTAATCTAATTGACCATGGTTGGGATAGTTAATCATAGTTGGGTTAGTTGACCATGGTTGAGTTAGTTAACCTTAGTTAGGCTAATTAACTTTTGTTAACCATGATTGGGTTAGTTAACCTTGATCGATAAGCTATCATGATAAGTGATAAGTGGACTTGATAAGTTATCGAAAATATGATAAGCTACCGAGATTTTGACAATACGCTATTGAGGTTTGGATGATAAGATATCGAGGTTTTGACGATAAGTTATCGAGATTTTGGCAATAAGCTATTGATGTTTTGACGATAAGATATCGAGATTTGGACGATAAGCTATTAAGGTTTGACGATAAGCTATCGAGATTTTGACTATAAGCTATTGAGGTTTGGATGATAAGCTATCGAATTATTTTAATAATAATTATTCTCTAATTAAGTAATTTAATTTTCGACAATTAGACATTTTATTTATTAATATGCTCTTGTAGATGTCGATATTGAGAATAGCCATATAAATTGGCTTATGTAATAAATTGATTAGCAATTCCCAATGATATATGGATAGGGAAGTATGACGAGTTGGTAATTGAATTGTGTGTATGTGAGCATGTGTAATTTATTTACTGCATACATAGCATGAGAGTTGCATTAATATGAAAATTTCCATATAAGTTGGAAGACCCCCATATGAGACGGGCATGCCCTATATCGGCTGTAATTGATTGAACGGATAAATCCCCGGTACAGTCGGAAGACCCCATAAAAAGACGGCGTGCCCTTGATCGATCGTGATTGATCGAATGAATAAATTCTCGGTACAGCCAAAAGACCCTTGTAGAAAGACGGATGTGCTCTCAATCGGCCGTGATTGATCGAATGGATAAATTCTTGGTACAGCCAAAAGACCCCTATAGAAAGATAGGCATGTCCTCGGTCGATCGTGATTGATCGAATAAATAAACGTCCAAAGAGAATCGAAAGATCCCCATATGAGGCCGGGCATGCTATGAGTGGCCATAATGATGAGAGTATGCTTGAGCGCACTATGCACGAGAAATTTGACATGTGTTCGTTTGTATTATTGAATTAATTGCATTGAATTGTGTACAAGTGGATTATAATGTGCAAGGCGCGTGCCGGGCAAGTAAGATTGCCTAAGATTGTGTGATATCATACTTATATATGTATATACTATATTACATTGCGAGCTCTAAATGCATCCAAGATGAATTGACCTCCTAATCGAGGCTTATGCCGTTAACTTGCTTGAGATTTTGTATCTCACCCGTTGTCATTAACCAATTTTTAATACCTTAGCTTGAAAGAGAGCGGTTAAATTTGTGAGAAGAATGTTGATCTCTTTTGGAGTAGGCGAGAGTAGAGTCAATCTCTAACCCCGATCCGGTACTTATGAGGATTGTAGGAAGTAGCCTTGAAATGGAGCATGTGTATAAATGTACTTCCTAGGGTTAACGAATAACTATTAATAAAATAAACTTTTGATGATGTGGATTGATGGAATGTCCTACTGTCGATCCCTATTTTTATGTTTGTATGGGGAAGAAGTTCACTTTCACGTGCATTTAATTGAAACATTAAATTTTAAATGGCTCGGTGGCGCGTCTTGGGACGTCACAACTTAACGACTGCGTTGGGATGTTGACGTATCGAAAGGTGTGGAGAGTGACATCCTAGTTTAAGTGGTATCGAACAAGGTTAGCTTGAACCATTTGGTTATGGCATGACATGAAGTGATAAGGTGCGTTGGATTTTGGGATAGTTAGTAGGATTAAAACCCTTGCATGTGATTCTTGAGTGACTTTTAGGTCACTACTCTTGAGTCCTCATTATGCGTTGTTTTGGGGTGAGTAGGGCCCGTAAGGTACTTCTTTGGATGAGCGATTTGTTAAACTAGATGGATTAGCTCACCAAGCAACAAGTTATAATGGATTATTACCGAAAGATAATTCAGTTGAATCCATTGAATTATACTAGTTACGAGTTCGTGGAAAATAAAAGAGGAACTTCAATCCCTTTGATTTCATTGCTCGAGGCAACCAAGCTGTTGGATGAAGGATTCCAAGGTTATTTAGCACTGTAGTTACCTCATTGGCTAAGAACTAAGGTTGGAAGATATAAGCGTGGTACGTAATTTTCCCAATGTCTTTCCAAAGGCATTGTCGGGATTACCACTTGAAAGAGAAATTGAGTTTGTGATTGAGTTGGTCCTAGGAACAGAGCCAATCTCTAGAGCGCCATATAGGATGGCATTTTCAGAGTTAAAAGGAGTTAAAAGTGCATATGCAATAGTTGCTAGATAAAGGATTCATTCGCCTTAGTGCATCGCCTTGGGGAGCGCCTATATTTTTTGTAAAGAAAAAGGATGGTTCGTTGCATTTATGCATCGATTGCCAACGATTGAATCAAGTGACTATTAAGAACAAGTATCCGTTGCCATGGATATATGACTTGTTCAACCAACTGCAAGGGGCTTCGATATTTTCTAAGATAGACCTAAGGACGGGCTATCATTAGTTAAGGATCGGGAAGGAGGATGTACCCCATTTGGTTTAACAAATGCTCTTATTGCCTTTATGGATTTAATGAACAAGATGTTCAAGGAGTATTTGGATCGATTTGTGATAGTATACATAGACGATATCTCGATGTACTCGAGGAGTTTTGAGAATCATGAGCAGTATTTCAAAACTATATTGAGGACCCTTAAGGAGCATAAGTGTTTGTCGAGTTTAGTAAATGCGAGTTTTGGCTATCTCGTGTAGCTTTCTTAGGTTAGTTGATTTCTAGTAAATGAATTTTTGTGGATCGGCCAAGATCAAAGTGGTCATGAATTGGCTAAGGTAGTCGATAATGACAAAAGTTCGAAGTTTCTTAGGTATAGTAGGCCATTACGAGCGTTTTTTGGAAATGCTCTTTGTAATAGCTATGCATTCAACGCGATGCTAAAGAAGGATGATAAGTCGTAATGGAAAAGATTTATCGACAGGCTTCACTTGGGAATATTGGTTTGTAATGAGACGATTGGTATTTGTGGATTATATAAGTTTGAACTTGTGTTGTGTTTTAATGGTTTTAGTTATCGACTTTCATTAATGGCTTTTAGTGGTGATATGATTGAGATTTGCAAGGAAGCTAACGAGAACCAGGAAGCTTGAAGCGTAGATTTGAACCGGTGAATATGCTTGAGGTTTAATGACTTACTTATGGACGAAGGGCTAATTGGATTATATGATTGTGATTTTGGATTGTCAACAATCAAACTTGAGGATAAAGTATAGTGATTGACAGTGGATTGGATGATAAGTTCGGAAGGAGAAAAGTTAAATTTGAATAGTTGGAGTTTGGTGGTTAGCTTATTTGCAATGATTGTGGAGATTGATAATTATAGATTAAAGATCTGAATTTGTATATCACTTTGATGGTTGAAGTTATTAGTTTTTATTGACGGCCCCGAACTGGTGAATATGTTTTAAGGGTTCGCAAGAAAGTCAACAACGAACGTTTGACTAAAGACCAGTGTGATTGAATGCATATAAGTTTTGTCTAGACAACAATCATACATGAAGTTATAGATCGATCTTAGGCAATTGACCTTTGAGATGTGATGGTTGCTTGTGGAGTTAGAAAGTTTCGATCGATTAGGATTGATGTGAAAATAAGTGTTGTGCGATGAGTAGTGTGGGTGACTATGCATTGCACGTGTTTATTGCATTAAAATGAAAATTAAGAAGTGTGCACGCATGAGCATATCATTATTTTGTCGGACTTGATAAACCGTTGCTTGGTATGGTACAAGCTGATCGGGATGCCATAAACCGTAAGACATGGTATGGGAAATGTCATACGGGACTCAACTTTGTAGATGTGTGGTTTAGGGAGATCCTGTAATGACACTGATTTAAAGAGGGCGGGCGTGATCGCCGGGGTAAGAAGGCCTAGGCAAAGTGCAGCTCTGGCGGCTTCTAAGATTGCGATGGGGGCGGGGATGAAACAAGCCATACGTTGAAAAAGGTAGGTCTAGGTATCGGGTTAAATCCGATCCTTATTAAAAGATACATTGCATTAAAGTTGGTTTAAAAAAATTGAAAATGCATAGCATTGCATTTTAAGATCGGAGTGGTGAATGAGAGAACAATGAGTAGATTGAAGTATCATGGTAAGGATGTAGAAATACCTAGATTGCCTAGTGGGAAGTTGATGGAAGTCGATGTGATACCTCTAAGGTTGGTGCCGGAGAAGATCCTATCCATGTGAGGGATATGTTGTTTGTATGTGCCTATAGTGATGTACCCTGTAGAGGTCTAAATTGCATAATAGAATGCTTAAAGATTGATTCTTAGAGATTCGAGGATTGTGTCGAGACTTGTTTGAAATTGTGTTTTGTCTAAGGATCAGAACCAACGAAACCACGGGCGAGGCTTGTGGAACGAAAAGTTGTGGAAATGAACGTGGAAGATTTATAATGACAAGTTATAAGTGGATGATGTGGTGGGGTTTACCAAATGAATCCATGAGTTACAAAGGTCGGTGATGACCTAGAATAGGATTAAGATTGTGAGATGTAGCGATAAGAAAAATAAGTGATTAGATTGCGTAACGAAAGTATGGCGGATAGATTGACGAAGTCTGCGCATTTCATCACGGTGCGAAAGGATTTCGCTTTGGATGGATGTGCAAAGTTGTATGTACGATATATAATACGTCTTCATGGGGTGCTAGTGAGGATCACATTAGATCGTGATCCCAAGTTCACCGCCATGTATGGAAAAAAAAGGGTTGCAGGCTGCGTCAGGGAACGAAGCTGTAGTTTAGTACGACCTATCAACGGTAGATGAATGGCTAGTCTAAAAGGACAATTCAGATACTAGGGGACATGTTACATGATGCGTTTGTGTCGATAGGGGAGATAGTAATAGTCTCTGCTGTTTGTTAATTAAGAAGTTATCGATCTTTAAGTAGGGATTGCTGATTTACGTGGTTAATTGTGGTTATAGTATGGCGATCGACAATTGAATTGGACGGCAAGTTCAGGATGGTGACAATTTCGATTTGAATCATTAAAGTTAGACGATTTAGACTATCTAGATGGATTGTGGATATGGAATTGTGAAGGATTGGTATTTGAGGATCGTAGGCTTGAATCCGATTTGTGTATTGATGATTGCCTTGTGATTTTAGTGAGCTGAACCGAGATAAGGATAAATATGAAGCAAGTGTCGTATGGCAAGCAGCGAGGAACATCGCGATTTGGCAAGAAAAGGGAAGTTAAGCCCGAGATATTTCAGACCATTCGAAATTTTAGAGAGAATTGGAATTTTGGCATATTGTTTAGCTGGCACAAGTACATGATGTCTTTCACGTATCCATGCTAAGAAAATATGAGCCTCACCTAACCTACATATTGAATTATGAAGAAATGACGTGAACGATAGGGTGTCGTACGTAGAAAGACTATGTGCGAATTGAAGACAAAAGATCAAGTGTTGCGGAACAAGACGATCCTTTGGTTAAGGTAATCTCGCAACATCATGTAATGGAGGGAGCTACTTGGGAAAGCAAGGAAATAATGAGATGATATCATCCCCATCTTTTTTAATAGTATAGTGGTTGTAAATTTCGAGAACGAAATTTCTTTAAGAGAGGAAGAGTTGTAACATCCTCAAATTCGACCCTATTCGGGATGTAATGAAATGATTTATTTTAATCAATGCACTTTTTAGTAATTCTCGCTTTGAATTGATCACTCACGAGAGGCTAACCAAAAGGGAAAGTGTGACATTCTAAATTCCGACCCTTTTCGAGTTTGTGAATGAATGAAACATCCATCAATGAATTTCAATTAAATCTCGCTTAGACTTGATCACTCTTGGGTTAATTAACCAAAAGGGAAAGGCTAACTAGGATTTAAGTACGTAGACTAATTAAACGTGATATTAATCACGGGTCGATACGTGTAACTCTTAAAAGCTGCCTCGTTAGTTTGAAATACACTGAAAATTCAATTGAGGAGTTTTGGCCATGAATTGGGTTCCGAAATTGGACGTCGGGTATTCTAGAATTCCAACATTGAGACTTTGGACGTCGCCTCGCCAATGTCTATTAGATTATGGGTGGGTTACGAAGAGTTAAAGGAAATTACCTTTTTACCCCCGATATATGCTCATTCCACTAGATTAGACTAAGGGTATTGTAGTCTTGTATAGTCCCCTAGTTAGCCGAAAATATGGGGGTAACTCGATCCATAATGACTCCCGATGGACTCGTGACAAAGTGATAGATGTTGTGGGGTCCATCTTGAAAACCCCATCAACCACCCATCAACTAGTCATTCCTAGTGTCATTCAACCTCAATCAAGTCCACCACATCTCCTAAAACCCCAAAAATCCCACTACCAACTACTCATATTCATGTCCTCTCCTAGTCATTCCTTATCCCTTGTACTTGCCAACCACTTCACCATCCCCATTTGAACACGTGTTAAAAACCTCAAGAAAACACTCTCTTCCTCACTCTTTCATTTTGCACTACAACTCCCCTCTCCCTTCTCTCTCTCTCTGTCCCTCTTTCTCTCGCCCGAGAGCTCACCGGCGCCACCATCCAGTCCCGATGCCATCGTGAGCTGCTGCTACCACCACCACACGCCATAACTACCCCTCTCCTTTCCCCTTCGTGAGCCGAGAACCACGAAAACCGCCAATAACCCGAGGCACCCCGAACAACCGCGAAAATCGCCCCTACAACAACAGTTTTGCGGTTTGATTAGTGAAGTTTAGGGGCTGATCTTTGTCCATCCTTGAGGTACGTGACTCTCTAAGCTTGGTTTAGGTCTTGTGAGGTCTTAGTTTAGTGTTTAAGTAAGGTTTAAGGGTGGATTAGTAGCTGAACTGGTGACATTTTGTTGAAATCGAAACGGCCGCCTTAAACTCCAGTTCTGGTTGCCGGTGTTTGCTGCTGTTTCAAGTGTTTGGAAAGCTTGCTTTAAGTGGTAAGTTGGCTCTAAACTCATAATAGGACTTGAGGTTACTAATAGACCATGTAAAGGTGAGTTTCGACGTGATTAATGGGCTATTTTGAATGGAATTGTGCTAAACCCGAGATTGAATTTTTTTTGGGTGACTTCTGCTTAACTTGTTAGGGCTTATTGTGGTTGAACCCTGGTTGTGGTGAAGTGTATAGGTTTGTTTGGGTAGAGGTCGTGAGGATATCCTAAGTGGACTAGCTCGAATCGACATTGGAAGGGTTGTTTGATATTGGTTGTCTTGGAACTTGAAACGCGGATCTCATGGCTATCCTAAGGAGGATAGGCTCGGTTATGGGTTACACACGAGGTGCCGTATATGCGTGGTATGAATTTGGGCATGGATGGGTCACTTATGCCCTTAAAACGCTTGAAATGAATTTTATTTCATTATGGAGCCACTTGAGCTAGTTGGATGCTTGATGTGTTCGGCCCCGATTGATCTTGAAAGTCCAAATTGACCAAATTAGAAATTGTTCCACATTGCATTTGGTCTTGAGTAAAGAAACGTGGATTAGTGTCCAACTTGAGAAATTGATATCGAAGTATGCTGAATTGTAGTTTTATATGCTCGTTTGGCCATTTGAATGAATTGTGTAGATGTGCATGCGAACACCCCGAGGCGTGTTAACACGGGGGTCTACCGTTGACTAAATCTTATGATATGAGTATTTATGCACATTGTACCACGATGCGATAATCGCGGGGTTTATGATATCCCGATGCGTACTAATGCGGTATGCGACACGAGGCATGCTAACGCGGGTCCGAGAATGACAATTGTAACCTGAGGCGTACTAACGCGGGTGCATTGTAATTTTATTAGCCCGATGCATATTAACACCGCCACGGCCATTAGAATTGAGAATTACAATGAGTTAAGAACCACCACATATTTATAGGTTTATGAGCCATCATTACGCTAAGTACGAAGTTTAACTTGATTGTCTTGTTTGACCCCAAATTGTGAACTTGACTATGATGTTTAAGTGCTGGCATGTCGCGATCTCATTTTTGTGTATCGGTTGCCATGTGTTCAATACGATTCGATTTGCATGTTGTGAGTGTCTAGAGGTACTCATGGCCTAGTGTAGGTTTAAAGTTAGCTTACTGAGATGTAATCTTACCCCATTGTGGGAGATCCCTTTTTTAGACCCCAAGCCTTGACTCGATTGCGATATCGCCGTTTTTTGGACTTCCGAAGGATTTTGAACTCGCGGTTACCACGTATCCGGTAGGACCTACATAAGTATACTATAAGAGGGTTAGTACCTTGTGGGTAGACGATAAGGGCGATAACTGGACGCTGTATACCTTTTCGTCCCGGACATACAAGGACCGGGATACCGTTTTTGGACCACCGAGGGACTGCGTCATTCCCGCTATGGTGCCGAGAGCTGCGGGACATGTTGAAGATGCCGCATAATTTGACGAACGCGCCGAGACGGAGCCCGTCGCCGAGCACGTACCTAAGCCGAGCCCATCGCCGAACTGTACCCAAGCTAGAGCTTCCTAAACCCGAGGACCCTAGCGAAGACGGAGAATTCATGGAGCTCGGGGATGCCGAAGATGACCCTATGGATACTTTCGAGTCGGAGGTAGAACCCGAGGAGTCCGAGCCCGAGATGGGGTTAGTGTACGAGAAGAGCGTTTCTGCGAGTATACCCCTCGGGTCGACGAGTCCACCGATGGAGAGACCGATCCTTAGGTATAGGTATAGCACCGGACCTCCGATGTTCTTTCGGGTTTAGGTAGTAGTTACCTATCGGACTTGTATCGCCTTCGTCGACTTTTGAGGTCTGCTACTTTCTATCTTGTTAGAAAATACTAAGTGTTATGATGTGGAGGTTTTCCTTGAGTCATCTGGTTTTAATAAGTTCGGAGTTTGTCTATTCTTCTACTTGTGCATATCATATCGCGTTTAGATATACATCGTTGGATCCCCGGGAATAAACGAAAGAGAACATGTGTGGCGGGATGTTGGCGAGCCCGAAGGGTTCGGGGCATGATATCCCCATTTAAGTGGTATCGGAGCAAGGTCGGCTTGATTCAAGTTGGTTGAGATGTAGAGTAATAAGGAGAGATGACTTTGGGATGGGTGGGTAGCGAGACCTTAGGGATTCGCTAGAATTAGGCACGATATGCATGACATGTAAATTGGCGCTTGTGATTGGCACACTTGATTTGTATCATCTTGAGTGATTGCTGGTATTAAAGCTTTATTCTTGGCTTTATATGCGGTTGAGCATTGGTATTTGTACTTAGCATGTTTGCTTATCACTTATTGCCTATCCGGTGAATGGGTAGCTTTGTGGTGGTATACTAAGTTGCAAATGCGTCTGGACTTGAGGTATGAATGCAAATCCTTGGGTATGGTACTTCGCTTGTTTGTGGTGATTGATTACCTTGGCTGTTGTTGTTGCCGTGATTTGTGGCATAGAACCGCTAGACTTAAGTAGTTGGCTTAGGTCTTTAATCCCTGGATGGAATTATATTGATTCGGGTGTTGTGAGAATTAGCAAGGATGAGTAATTGGGGTAGAAATACCGGAGGAGCTTCGAGCTCAAGAGCCCGGACTATGGAAGACCCAAGAGTAAATGGGGTCCCGAGAGCATTAGAAGAAATTGGAAATCTAATGGGTGGCGGGCTCAAGAAAGGGTTGCCGCTATTGCCCAAATCGTTGAAGGCTGCTTGTGGCCGTTGCCAACTTGGCAAATGGTAACCATGGGCATAACGAGAATGGTAACGGGGGTGGAACTGGAAACGGGAATGAGAATCGCCCAATTGGTCGAGTTGGTAGAACAATTCCCGAAATTGAGGCCGAACAAGTTCGATGGAAGAGGGGACCCCGAGATTGCCCCTCGTTGGATTGAAGGACTAGAGAAAGCCTACAAGGTTCTAGGATGTCTTGGAGCCGAAAAGGTGACCCTAGCGATGTACCAATTGGAAGGTACTGCCAATGACCGGTGGAAGGCCACCAAGGGTAGAGTTTTCCCGAAAAGTACGGTGCCCAATTGGACCGCCTTCTCGAGGTGTTTAATGGAAAATACATTTCGAAACTGCGCAAGAACGTAGCTGGTTGAGTTTCAGCGATTACGCCGAACCACTGTCAATTGATCGGTATGAAGCGAGTTTTCAAGGCTGTCGAAATACGCTCCCGAGAATGGTCGAGAACCCCTTGGATAGGGCACGAAGGATTAGGGATGGATTGAGGCCCAAACTCCACGATTAGTTCTTACTACCGAATCCGAGGAACTATGATGAGATGTACGTGCGAAGCCATATGATAGAACGAGACATGAAAGAAAAGGCTGCCGCTTCGGGATCGCGGTTTAACCCTGTTAGGGACTATCACCACTTTGACAAGAGGCCGATGACGAACAACCGATAGTTAATCCCTCTAGTTAAGAAGAATATTGGGAAACCTGTTCATCAAAATAATTGGGCTGCCGTCGGTGTGGAAGGAGGCATGGCAATGGACCTTGCCCGAGTAGGATGGGCGCGTGTTTCAAGTGTGGCCGATTGGGCCATCGAGATGAGGACTTGTCCAAATCCGGGCCTAGGACTGCAATTTCGAGCACAACGACCTCAAGTGGGAGTTGCCCCGCGAAACAGCCCGAACAGGCCGCCGGCTCAAGGGAAAGTTTATGTTGTGGCGCGTAAGGAGGCGGAGAATGCGCTTGGCGTGGTCATAGGTATGGTTACTTTATACGAACACGCTGCCTATGCATTGTTTGACCTTGGAGCATCGCATTCATTTGTGTTTGCCGACGGTCACTAAATTGGATGATATGAAATTGGAACCGTTGGGTGTAGTATTGCATGTTACCACCCCATTAAAGGATAAGATATTGGTTTCGCTAGGATGTTCAGATTATAAGATAGTAGTTAGCGAGTAGTAAAGAAAGGATAGATTTGGCTGTGTTCACCATGTACGACTTTGATGTTATAATTGGGATGGATTGGTTGGGTAGGCAAGGGCCCGTTATGGATTGTGGGAGCAGGGTGATCGGGTTTCACCAGACCGATTGCCCTAGATTTGAATTTGTGGGAAGTCAAGGAGGAACCTCGATTCCCTTGATCTCGTCACCTGGAAGTGACAAAGCTTTTGGACGAAGGATGCTAAGCGTACTTAGCCACTGTGGGCGATCCGACGATCGAAAAACTAAAGTTGGAGGACATAGGCGTGGTGCGCAAGTTTCCGGATGTCTTTCCTCAAGAATTACTGGGACCGCTACTTGAAAGAGAAATCAAGTTCGTGATTAAACTAGCTCCTAGGACGGAGCCTATCTCAAAGGCATCCTATAGGATGTCCATTTCGGAACTAACGAAATTAAAGGTCCAGGATGCAAGAACTATTGGACAAAGAAATTATTCGTCCAAGCGCGTCGCCATGGAGAGAACCAAAGTGTTATTCGTGAGGAAAAAGGACGGGTCATTGCATATATGTATTGATTGTAGACAGTTAAACTAAGCCACCGTCAAGAACAAGTACCCGTTGCCAAGGATAGGCGACTTGTTCGATCAACCTGCAAGGGTGTCGGTATTTTCTAAGATAGACTTGAGGACGGGTTATCATCGATTAAGGATAAAGAATGAAGACATACCAAAGATGGCATTTAGGACGAGATATGGGCATTATGAGTTCACGGTTATGTCATTTAGGTTGACAAATGCCCCAGCCGCCTTCATGGATCCGATGCACCGAGTATTTAAGGAGTTTCTAGACCAATTCGTGATATGTTTATAGACGACATCCTAATCTACTCGAGGAGTTCCGACGAACACGAGCGACACCTAAGTGTAGTTCTGCGGATATTAAGGGAACATTCACTTTATGCTAAGTTTAGTAAATGCGAATTCGACTTAATAAGGTAGCATTCCTTAGACATGTGATCTCCGGCAATGGAATCTCGGTAGACCCCTGCAAAAATTGAGGCTGTCACGAATTAGCCCGGACCGACGTCAATTACCGAGGTTCGAAGTTTTCTAGGACCGGCGAGGTTATTACGGGAGGTTCGTAGAGAAGTTTTCCTCGATAGCTACTCCTCCGATTGGGGCGACAAAGAAGGACAAGCGGTTCGAATGGACAAACAAGTGTGAAAGAAGCTTTCAAGAGCTGAAATATAGGCCGACGACCGCCCCATTATTGATGATACCATCCGGACTTGGAGGATTCGAAATCTACGGTGATGCGTCGCAAAAAGGATTAGGATGCGTTCTAATGCAGCATGGGAGAGTTATTGCTTACGCATCGCGACAATTGCGGCCTCATGAGATGAATTACCCTACGCACGATTTGGAATTAGCTGCGATCATTTTTGCATTAAAGATCCGGAGACATTACTTATGTGGAGAGAAGTTTCAGATCTACACGGACCATCGAGCTTGAAGTACTTATTTTTCCCAAAAGGAATTAAACATGCGGCAACGCCGTGGATGGAATTGCTTAAGGACTATGACCGTGACATTACGTATCACCCGGGAAAAGCAAATAAGGTTGCGGATGCACTAAGCTGGAAGTCTAGCATCGTGCATATGATGGTTAAAGAGTGGATTATGTTAGAGGGAATATGAGATTCAAAGTTTAAGTTCGAAGCATATCACTAGTCCAACCTGTTGGCTACGTTGAGAATCGAACCCGAGATTGAGGAAGGGGTTAAGGCCTTACAATCTACGGATCTTAATATGCTTGAAGATCCGATGGATTTCGTGATGGGGTTACCAAGATGTCGAGAGGTCATGATTCTATTTGGGTGATCATGGACCGACCGACTAAGTCCGCGCACTTCCCGCGGTGTGAAAGGATTTCGCCATGGATAAGTATGCTGAGTTGTACATGAGACATATAGTACGTCATGACGATTACGTCGAATAGGGATCCGAAGTTTACAGCGACCTTCTAGAAGAGTCTTCAGGGAGTTATGGGGACAAAACTACAAGTATAATACAGCTTACCGCCCTTAGACCGTTGGGAAATCCGAGAGGACGATTTAGACACTCAAGGACATGTTGCGGCGTGCGTTATAGATTTCCAAGGAGGTTGGAAAGAGCGATTACATCTGGTCGAATTTGCTTACAACAATAGTTACCAGCAGAGTATTAGGATGGCACCATTCGAAGCTTTATATGGCAAAGCATGCAAAACTCGGTATGCTAGGATAAATTTGGTGAATGAAGTATAACGGGGCCATAGTTAGTAGAACAGTCGGTTGAGGCGGTGAAAGTGATCGGGAAAAGACCGAAACGGCTCGGAGTGAACAGAAAAGTTATGCGAGACAAGCGGCGTAGACCATTGGAATTTGAAGTTGGAGATCATGTATTTCTTAAAGTGTCACCAATGCGGGGATTATCTCGGTTTGGAAAGAAAGGAAAACCGAGTCCGAGGTACGTAGGTCCTTTCAAGATTTTGAAACGAACTAGGACTTTGGCCTATGGCTTAGCCTTGTCACCAAGATTGTCGCGAGGTTCACAACGTCTTCCATGTGTCAATGCTGAGCAAGTATGAACTACACCGAACTCACGTGCTGGATCATGAAGTCATAGACGTGGATGACAGAGTGTCCTATATTGAAAAGCCGATCTGGATAGAGGATAGGAAGGAGCAAGTCATGAGGAACACAACGATCCCATTGGTAAAGGTGATTTGGGAGCACTATGGAACCGAAGGAGCTACCTGGAAAAGCGAGGAAACGATGAGGCGCCAGCATCCCCATTTATTTGAGTAGTCGAGTTTGTTGTGAATTTCGAGGACGAAATTTTTGTAAGGGGGAAGAGTTGTGACATTCCGAATTTCGACCATTTTCGAGCTTATGAATGAATGAAATAACCGTTGATGAATTTCAGTTAAATCTCGCTCAAACTTGATCACTCTTGGGTTAACTAACCAAAAGGGAAAGGCTAACTAGGATTTAAGTACGTGGACTAATTAAACGTGATATTAGTCAAGGGTCGATACGCGTAACTCCTAAAAGCCGCCCGTTAGTTTGAGATACACTTGAAAATTCAATTGAAGAGTTTTGGCCATGAATTGGGTTTCGAAATCGGACATCGGGTATTCGAGAATTCCAACATTTAGACTTTGGACGTCACCTCGCCGGTGACCATACGCCATAACAACCCCTTTCCTTTCCCCTTCGTGAGCCGTGAACCTTGGAGCCACCAACAACCCAAGGTATCCCGAACAGCTACGGAAACCGCCCCCGTAACACTGGTTTTACGATCTAATTAGCGAAGTTTAGGGGCTAATCTTTGTCCAACCTTGAGGTAGGTGACTCTCTAAGCTTGGTTTAGGTCTTGTGAGGTCTTGGTTTAGTGTTTAAGTAGATTTAAGGGTGGATTAGTGGCTGAACTTGTGACATTTTGTTGAATCCAAAACTGCCGCCTTAAACTCCAGTTCTAGTCATCGGTGCTTGCTGCTGTTTCATGGGCTTCAAAGCTTGCTTTAAGTGGTAAGTTGGCTCTAAACTCATAATAGGACTTGAGATTACTAATAGACCATGTAAAGGTGAGTTTTGACGTGATTAGTGGGTTGTTTTGAATGGAATTGTGCTAAACCCGAGATTGAATTTTTTTGGGGGTGACTTGTGCTTAACTTGTTAGGGCTTGTTGTGGTTGAACCATGTCCGTGGTGAAGTGTATAGGTTCATTTGGGTAGAGGTCATGAGGATATCCTAAGTGGACTAGCTCAAATCGACATTGGAAGGGTTGTTTGATAATGGTTGTCTTGCAACTTGAAACGCGGACCTCATAGCTATCCTAGGGAGGAAAGGCTCAGTTATGGGTTACACATGAAGTGCCGTATATGCGTTGTATGAATTTGAGCATGGATGGATCACTTATGTCCTTAAAACGCTTGAAATGACTTTTATTTCATTATGGAGCCACTTGAGCTAGTTGGATGCCGAAAGGCCTATGTGGATCGAACGTATGATTTACACCTTGAAACTTGTATGGTTCGGTCTTGAATGACCTTGGTGAACTTGATGTGGCTAGTTAGGTTGGATGCTTGATGCGTTCGGCCCCAATTGATCTTGAAAGTCCAAATTGACCAAATTAGAAATTGTTCCACATTGCATTCGGTCTTGAGTAAAGAAACGTGGATTAGTGTCCAACTTGAGAAATTGATATCGGAGTATGCCGAATTGTAGTGTTATATGCTCGTTTGGCCATTTGAATGAATTGTGTAGATGCGTATGCGAACACCCCGAGGTGTGTTAACGCGGGTCTACGGTCGATCAATCTTATGATACGAGTATTTATGCATATTGTACCCCGATTCGATAATCGCGGGGTTTATGATATCCTAATGCGTACTAACGCGGGATGTAACCCGAGGCGTACTCACCCGAATCCGAGAATGAGAATTGTAACCTAAGGCGTACTAATGTGGGTGCATTGTAATTTTATTAGCCTGATGTGTATTAACACCGGCCTGGCCATTGGAATTGAGAATTACAATGATTTGAGAACCACCACATATTTATAGGCTTATGAGTCATCATTACGCTAAGTACGAAGTTTAACTTGATCGTCTTGTTTGACCCCAAATTGTGAACTTGACTATGATATTTAAGTGTTAGCATGTCACGATCTCATTTTTGTGTATCGGTTGCCATGTGTTCAATACGATTAGATTTGCATGTTGTTAGTGTTTGGAGGTACTCATAGCCTAGTGTAGGTTTAGAGTTAGCTTACTGAGATGTAATCTTACCCCGTTGTGGGACATCCCTTTTCGGACCCCAAGCCTTGACTCCATTGTGATGTCGCTGTTTTTGGACTTCCGAAGGATTTTGAACCCGTGGTTACCACGTATCCGGTAGGACCTAAACAAGTATACTATAAGAGGTTTGGCACCTTGTGGGAGAATGATGGAGGCAATAACGAGACGTCGTATACCTTTTCATCCCGGACTTATAAGGATGGGGATGCTGTTTTTGGACCACCGACGGATTGCATCATACCCACCGAGGTACCGAAAGCTGCGGGACATGTTGAAGATGCCGCCTATGACGATGAACCAGCCGAGCCTGTACACGAGCCGGGCCCGTCGCCGAACCTATGCCCGAGTCGGAGCTTCATGAACTCGAGGACCCTAGCAAAGACGGAGAGATCGTGGAGCTCGGGGAAGATGGAGAGATCGTGGAGCTCGGGGATGCCGAGGATGACCCTATGGATACTCTTGAGTCACGGGTAGAACCCGAGGAGTCCGAGCCCGAGATGGGGTCGGTATACGAGACGAGCATTTCTTCTAAGTATGCCCCTTAAGTCGACGAGTCCACCGATAGAGAGACCGATCCTTAGGTATAGGTATAGCACCAGACCTCGATGTTCTTTCGGGTTTAGGTAGTAGTTACCCTTCGGACTTGTATCGCCTTCGTCGACTTTTGTGGTCTGCTGTTTTCTGTCTTGTGCTTGTAAAATACTAAGTGTTATGATGTGGAGGTTTTCCTTGAGTCATCTGGTTTCAATAAGTTCGGAGTTTGTCTATGCTTCCGCTTATGCATATCATATCGCGTTCGAGATGTACATCGTTGGATCCCGGGGAATAATCGAAAGAGAACGACCGTGACGGGATGTTGGCGAGCCCAAAGGGTTCGGGGGTGTGATAGAAAGGCTATTAAGGATATAGATACGCTTGACTTGAGAACTCAACTATAGATTGACAATTCGACCATAATGATGGACAAGGGATAGTTTTGAGCCATTAAGAACCGATCAAGGATTAGCTATAGAACGTTTCGACAATAGTATACAATCGGATTGTGGGTGATTCTGCATGACCATTGTATGGATTGTGAATAATCTTAAACCAATTCCTAGTGATCGAGTAAATTGGAACTGGTGATTGACCCCTTGCGATTACATGGAAATCATCCATGGTTCGCGATAGCTTAAACATAGATTGATTTCAAATCAACTATGGGTAAAATACGCGTAACTCCTAGAAGCTGCTGTTAGCTCAAGATAAACTATAATTGCACTCGATTAATTATGACCATGGATTAGAATCCGAATGTGGATTTCGAATCTTCGAGGATCTCATGACTAAATTATTGGACATCGCCACACTAAACTATCGATTTTCTCAAGACTCACGAATTAGGAATCAACGGGTCGAGGTTTGGAGACTACAAAGAAGCGAGCTGGACGAGGACACGTTGGGCCACAAGCACAATGTGGTTCGGCCATTTTGGCCCAAGAGCAACCCGAGTCGTCCTAGTAAAGCCTACTATAGTCCATTAAGCATTCTAAAGCCCGTTAAGCCATTTTGAAGCCCAAATTTTATTCATTTGAGCCCAAATTCAATTTATGGGAATTCATATAAAATACTAGCTCAAATACGCGTATAGTACTTCATACTATACTTTGTGAAATTACTAAAATGTCCTTACCTTGAAAATGACCAAAGTATCCTTCTTCCTTTATTAGCAAAAGACAAGAAGCTTTAAGTGAGAGAAGAGTTTTGTGGCATGGTCTTAATGAGGGGAACTTATCTTATTCAAGCTTGTTCAAGAAGCCTTCGAAGATAATCTCTCTCGCCATCTCTCTTCTCTCTCCCTCACCATTTAGTCACCTCTCTCCTTCTCGAATTTCTACGCATACCCAAGAAGAAATCGCTCGTTTGAGCCCATCCGGAGGGCAAATCAAGCTTCATTTTCTCCTACATGACCGTAAGATCAAGGGATGTTTGGATATGAGGGTTGATTGTCCAAAAGGTTGATGGAATTTCATAGATCCGGGCTGGACAGAGGCTGGTCGGTGGAGACCCGGTTCATTCGGCCGTCCGACATTGTTCCGTGTTGATTTTAGACCAAGCCAAGTGTAGCCCTCGCCGCCGCCAACGCACCGGTGCTTCCAGATTCAAAATTGGATGAGTTATCACCCTAATCCCTTGATTAGTATGTTAAACTTGATTATGATGTATTTAGATTAGTCTAAATATGCTTAGTACTAATCTAATTGACCATGGTTGGGTTAGTTGATCATGGTTGGGTTAGTTGACCATGGTTGGGTTAGTTAACCTTGGTTGATAAGCTATCATGATAAGTGATAAGTGGACTTGATAAGTTATCAAAAATATAATAAGCTATTGAGATTTTGGCGATAAGCTATCGAGGTTTGGACGATAAGCTATTGATGTTTGGACGATAAGCTTTCGAGATTTTGGCGATAAGCTATTGAGGTTTTGACGATAAGCTATTGAGATTTTGACGATAAGTTATCGAGGTTTGGACGATAAGCTATCGAGATTTTGACGATAAGCTATCGAGGTTTTGGCGATAACCTATCGAGGTTTGGATGATAAGCTATCGAATAATTTTGATAATTATTATTCTTTAATTAAGTAATTTAATTTTCGATAATTAGACATTTTATTTATTAATATGCTTTTATAGATGTCGATATAGGGAATACCATATAAATTGGCTTATGTAATAAATTGATTAGTAATTTTCAATGATATATGGATACGAAGTATGTTGTGTTGGTAATTGAATTGTGTGTATGTGATCACATAGAATTTATTTACTGCATACATAGCATGAGAGTTGCATTAATACGAGAATTTTCGTATAAGTCGGAAGACCCCGTATGAAACGGGCGTGCCCTAAATTGACCGTGATTGATCGAACCGATAAATCCCCGATACAGCAAGAAGACCCCGTAAAACGACAAGCATGCCCTCGATCGGCCATGATTGATCGAATGGATAAATTCTCGGTACAACCAAAAGATCCTAGTAGAAAGACGGGCATGCCCTAGATCGATCGTGATTGATCGAATGGATAAATTTCTGGTATAGTCGGAAGACCCCCGTAGAAAAACGGTTGTGCCCTCGATCGGCCGTGATTGATTGAATAAATAAACATCCGGTAGAACCAAAAGACCCTCGTGTGAGAACGGGCATGCTATGAGTAGCCATAATGATGTGAGTATGCTTGAGTGCATTGTGCATGAGAAAGTTGACATGTATTCTATTTGCATTATTTAATTAATTGCATTGAATTGTGTACAGTGAATTATAATGTGTAAAGCGCGTGTCAAGGAAAGTAAGGTTGCCTAAGATTGTGTGATGGCATACTTGTATATGTATATATTGTATTGCATTGCAGTGCTCTAAATGCATCCGAGATTAGTTGACCTCTTAATCGAAACTTAGACCGTTAAGTTGCTGAGATTTTATATTTCACCCGTTGTCGTTAAGCAATTTTCAGGCTCTTAGCTTAGAAGAGCAAGATTATGGCTCTAAGAAGGATGTGAATCTCTTTTGGAGTAGATGAGAGTAGAGTTAACCCCTAACCCCGATCTGGTACTTTTGAGGATTGTAGAAAGTAGCCTTACAAAGGGGGGCTTATGTGTATAAACGTACTTCCTAGGGTTAACGAATAACTATTAATAAAATAAACTTTTACCGATGCGAATTGATGGGATGTCATACTATCTATCCTAGTTGTTATGTTTTCCCGAGGATGTGGATCGCTTTCGTGTGCATTTAATTGAAAAATAAAAATTTAAAATGGGTCGGTGGCACGTCTTAGGACGTCACAACTTAATGGCCGTGTAGGGATATTGACGTACCAAAGGGTGCGGGGCATGACAGGCGGGGCTAGGGGTTCTCAACTTGCTCAAGGTAGTAGTGGTGAGGAGGTTCTTGTGGAAGTTACCACAAATCAGTGATGAACATCGGGCTGTTTGGAAGCTTCAAGTGCGTTGATTTTGACCAAGGATCTACTGAACCATTTAACTATCGAATGCTGACCAAGGTTCTTGTGGAAGTTACCATAATGGTGAAAGATTTCCTACGTTATTTTCTTCCCTATTTCTTTACGTACAGTAGCATAAAACCATCTTCATGGAAGTCAACTAGCGGCTATAGGAAGCTTGACCATCGAGTCCCTTTCTCTCGCCTCTCCTTGTGCCTTTCACATGTTTTTCCTCTCAGCCCAATTTCCTCTGTCAATATATCATATATACACAATCCATGGCAATAGATCTGAATGCTGCCCCCCCCAATTTTTCCGTGTGTTTAATTATGTATCACCTCCCTTGTTACGTAACCTAGAGGTATTTATATAGTGAAAACCGAGGGCATACTCCGATGATGCGGGCTTAAGCTTTGTCCTTATTTCGAATAATAAACTTTAATATGAAGGCCTATTCCGTAATTAAAATTTAGTGGGCTGAATTAAGCTCAAATTAGACCCCAATGCCTTGAGATTTCCAGCACTTGCTCCCTTATGATGGCCAAATTGCGCTATGTAAGCCCCAGTCCCTCTGCGTGTCAATTTAGGTCCAAATCCTATCATCAAGTGCAAAATAGTGCAAATGCAATGCATGCTTAAATTAAATATGATATGCATGAAAAGTTAATTTTTGTGAGAACTAAGACTAATTCTCATTTTATGCAAAAATATATGATTTAAGGAAATCAAAATTTAGGTGTCAACAATGCCCCTCTTTGAGTGGAGACTCATGGAGGTTTTACTCAAAGACAAAATTGAGACCTAAATTTTGATAATGCAAATGATGAATGATGAATTTTTTGTGGGAGTTTTAATCCCATTTTCTATGCAAAAGAAAATAATGCATGATATACGAAAACCATAAAAAACACGTGTCACGACTTCTCTCTTTTGGGAATGAACTAAAGAAACCTACACATAGATCGCATATGAAAATACCTGTTTCACATAATATCTCATAATGCTGATGATTCTTTCAATCTCCAAGCTTCTTGCGGATGCGAGGATCTCAAGGTATTGGAGTGCCTTATTTGTTACCAGAAATTTCATTCTAATACGAGATAACACAAGATATGTGTAGTGCTGAACATATGCTTTCCAAGATCACAAGAGCTTCGTCGTTGTGAATTGAAAAGAGGACCAAGACCACAAGAGGATCTTAAGGTACTATGGCCTTATCCGTTACTAGAGGTTTTCCCCTTATGGGGGATAGCGCAAGATATATGTAGAGTTGAAATGTGCTTCGAGATCACAAGAGCTACGTCATTATGAGTCGAAGAAGGTATAATCAAGATTGCAAGAGTTGCATCGTTATGATCGATTAAAAGACCAAAACCATAAGAGCTACGTCGTTATGATTTGGTTAGACCAAGACCACAAAAGCTACGTCGTTGTGATTTGGTTAAAATGGGATCGAGAATCATAAGAGCTACGTCATTACGATTTGGCAAAATGTTATCCAAATCATAAGAGCTACATCATTGTGATTTGGATAAAAGGAGACCAAAACCACAAGAGCTACGTCATTGTGATTTGAGAGGGGATCAAAATCATGAGTGCTTATGTCATCATCATTTGATAAAGGAGTCAAAATCATAAAAGCTACATCGTTATGATTTGACGAAAGTTCAAGATCGCAAGTGGATATGTCATTGCAATTTGACAAAGGTAAAGATCATGGGTGCATATGTCGTCATGAATCAATACCATCAAGATTGTATAACACAATTATAAAGGATATACCACTCGAACCGAATCGACAAATACAAAAGACATGTGTTGCTTGAATTTCACCAATGCAAACACGATAGGACAAAACGACAACTTAACTCTAGAAAGTTGTTAGTTTGAAAAGGGTTCATAAAACTTACCTAGATTTTTCGAATGAATGATCGTGAAACAAGATAAGTAGATCGTATCGTACATGTTCATTCACTCGAAATGGGATTTAAAACAACATGTGCCTAGACAAAATCAATGCTGATGCAACATGTATTACATAAAATCATGTTTCACCCGAAGAAAATGGATGCATGAATGATCATGGGTACCGATGCACTGTCATTATCTAAAGGTTTCCTCGGATGCGAAATGGCACGCAATGTGTAAAAAGTGTAATGAATGCCACCTGAGCCGATCGGGTGAAACAGTTGTGTAGAGGCATAGTCAATGCCACCTAAACTAATCGATTGAAGTATTTGTGTAGAGGTATAGTCAATGCCATCCGAGCTGTTCGGATGAAACATTTCTATAAAGGTGTAGTCAATACCACTTGAGCTAACCCGATAAAGCATTTGTGTAGAAAGATATAGTCAATGCCACCTGAGCCGATCATCTAAAGCATTTGTGCAAAGGTGTAGTCAATGCCACCCGAGCTAATCAGTAACGAATTTGTGTAAAAAGTGTGGTCAATGCCACCCGAGCTATTCGGATGAAGCATTTGCGTAAAAAGTGTAGTCAATGCCATCCGAACTATTTAGATGAAGCACATTTGTGTAAAGGGGTAGTCGATGCCACCTTAGCTAACCAGGTAAAGCATTTGTGTAAATGTGTAAAATTGATATGGTCAAGTGTAAGTGTACCGCAAGATTTTTTAGCGCAATCAAGAAACATACTAGAAATCTCCCGAATTGTCACAATAGCCAAGCTAAGTACATTGCACCTGTCTAAGGATTTGGAAGATTGCCTAGTGAGTATTACCAACATGGCTTGTTCATTTAATCATCCTTGGATAAATTTTGATACCTTGGAGGTAACTCATACTTAGGGAATGCATCTATTCAAACAATGTCGAGAGATAACACGTGCAAACATACATGCTGAATTTTGTTCAATGGTTTGACGCAAAACTATCACGCCAAGTTTCCAAAGATTACAAATAACATGTGTGTGAAGTCATGACTCCTAATGCAATTCATGCACAACTATTCCGTCAAGTTTGCATACCAATTCTGTTCGGGAGGTTATCATAATGTAAATACCTAGAATGTAATCCGAATGATGGACTTCTATTCGAAAGGGCTTTCTCTCACTCTCAAAAAAAGCTATTTATCCTGGTTGCAAGATTTAAGAGAAACCACTCGATCTTACCCTCATCACATTCGACAAGAGTCTAAGTAATCTCGTAATTGGCACGACCGAGCGATCCGGGAGGTCTTGATAAGGACCGTAATGAGGGCTAGGTCAAAGGTTTACACGGGGGACTCCACTCGAGTCACTAGGGATTGTAATGCAAGATGTGTATAAGGATGGCTTGCCTTTCATCATTCCTGACATGCCCCATTCCGTACATTTGGTGCATCATATGTAGTTTATACTCCCTATTCGGAGTTTTTAAATTAAATATGCAGAATAGCCAAGCATAAATCATGCAACGGGTGAACATTTTCACGCATGCAAAATGTGGCAATTTCAAACAACTTCTCATGCTTTGTGAAAACAGATTTGCTTGAGGAATAAAATATGTAAGCATGAGAAAAAATTCTTAGGAATGAGAGAATCTAAGTTGCCCAAAAACATGTGGGTAGATTAGATAAGTCGAGAATTTACTCCTCAAGTCGAGAACAAGCTTAGTCCGGTCTTTACCCCGGAGCAAGGAAAACATGGATGAACAAGATTAAGGTACACTAGTTACCCCTGTTCAATAGGGATAACCATCATGGTCGATCGCATGCACCCGCAAGAAGGGAAGTTTCATCTTGGAAATGACATAAGACAAGGAAATATACTCCCTTTTCCCAAGTCGGGTTTTACAATCGACTTGCCCCATTTTCAATCGGGAGGGGTATGTTAAATGATCATAGCTTTGTCAAAATACGGAATTGCCCCGGACATGGCCGAGTGTTGGGAACTCGATTTCAAATTTGGCAAATAATCTTTCTCACACTTGATCATTCTTCAATTGCTTGATCACCATGTACAGGACCGTCCAAGAATTGATCAAGCTAATGCATGGTCGAGTTAAGAATTGGCCCCCTTGCCCTTGAATTAATTTTGAAGTACATAGTAGATGGATCAGTAAGACAACCAAGATTAAATCATACGTCAGGCATTTCCAAAATTTTTTCATGAAAAACCTTTTGTTTTCAAAAATCACGGACAAGAATTCTTGAGAAGCCCAACCCTTAGTGCTTACCATGAATGACGGATTGTTCGATCATTGGTTATCGTCATCGGGCTTTGTTTGGTATACCCATTATGCACTCAAAATGTTTTTATAAAAAAAGACATGTAATTTCATTGACAATCTCAATTAATTACATCTTATTGAATGAAAAATGCAAACAATCCCTTAATGCGAGGAATTTGATCCTGACAATAAAACCCTAAGAATTGAAAATACAATTAGACGCCTAAAAAGTAAGGATTGTCCCACACAAGGGATGTGAATGAAATGAAAGTTCACTCTTCCGAGAGTTCTCAAATGATCGGCTGGATTCGTCCTCAATCGGGTGCGGATGGGCAATCCTTGACGATCCATATTCATCTACAAAGAAGTGAAAATGCAATGAGTATTCGACTTTGAAAGTGGTCGGTCCATGCCTAGCCTAGTCGACTTTGATTTCCTTTTCTATGCAAAAATCAGATAAGCCTTCCTTAGGAAATAAAATGTTTTTTTTCTTTTTGTGGAAAAATCTTCCTGCACATTACTAACTTGGAAAAATGTGATAAAATCATTTTGACATTTTAAAAAAATTTCTCAAATGATTTTCTTCTTTAATCACAAGGAATTTCCAAGGGTGAATTTGTTAGGAAAAGTCTTCTACACTGCATTAAGGAAAGATATAACAAAATCTTTGGTCAACAAAATTTCCCCGAGGGATTTTTCCGCATTCATCTTTTTTGAAAATGGACAACCAGTTTGGTTTTTTATATTTTTTGAAAAAATGACCATGATGTTAAGTTCAAAGTTTGATTGACACCTAACATGGACCCATCTAAAAAATAAAAATAAAATAAAGTTAGAGAGCTTACTTTACCTTGAAAAATAAAATGCTAATTACATAGACATGCACATGAATCGGAGTTTAAATCTTAGTCCATCCACTCTAAGGGCTTTTACAAATTGAAATGACGAACGAAACGACATGTCCTAGCCTTGTACACAGTCATCATGACCAGTCGCGATCTCGCGTATAATAGTCAAGTCGGGTCCAATCACTTCGGCTTGATTTGGTCGACAAGGGCAACCCCCATGCATCGTAGCCTCACGTGCATGAGAACGACCCTTGAGCCATTTTTTAGAAAAAAGTTTGGGATCCAGATGGGACAACCTTTAGCGAAGCCTTACCGCCAAGGTTAAAGAACCATCTAAATACCATCTTAAAACTATTGGTGTGACCCGGGTCCGGTCATGGGTTGTGTGTGGTGTAGTGCAAATACCGTAAATCATTCACAACAATTAAATGCAAACACCACTTCAATGGGTCAAAAATTAAATCACAATTCCAATTCACCAAGCTTACAAAAACAAAGGGTAAGCCAATCACTACCCCCTTATAACTCCCGTTCTGCAAAACGATTTAACACCCAAGAGATAATTCAATCAAAATTTTCCAAATCAAGTGATTTATCACGAAATATTTTTGGCATAAGTCCTCCTTAAATTTCAAAAAATCCAAGTAATCCCCCAATGAAGTCGCCAAGCTATCGCGACCTAAAAGTCGGGTTTCATTTTAGGTTAATGGATTACCATATTAATTAATTTAATTAATTAACCTAACTCGAACTCTTCCAAGTTCTACCAAATCGTGACTTATGGTTCAAGTGATTATCTTGCTAAAGATTTTTTATTTATTAGAGCCGCCACTAATCATTTCTTGGTAGGTTGACTAGGAACCTAAATAAAATAGCGGGAGAAAATTATTCTATTTCTCAGAACCGAGATCTTAAATTCAGGACTTGATTACATTAATTTTTCAATTAATGCCCTTTCGGTACCAATTTTAAGAAAAAAATAGTTCGATTTGGTAATTTTGATCAATTCGACTTGAAGTTCAAAGGTGTAATTTTTGGGTTTTCTTTTTATGATTTTTCTTTCTATTTTTGATGTATTTTGGCAATTAAAAATTAATGAAAAATGAGAGTGAATTGGCTCAAGATTATCTTAAAGTTTTCGGATTTAATTCGCTTTAAGCCCCAATTTGTTTTAAGAAAATCTGTTTACCCTATGTCTACATCTTTTAAAACCTATCCTAATGGATTCAAAATATTTTATTTACTCAGTGTAATCCACAAGATAGGAGTTTCTAGAAAAATCCCATCTTTCTAAAAATGATAAGATGTAGTTTTTAAGAAATCATATCTTCCTAATCATTTTTATTTTCTTTGAGTTTCGACATGAAAATTAAACATGAGATAAGAATGATTTTTATTTTTATTTTTCCATATTTTTTTTTTTTTTTTATTTTGGGTTTTTATAATAAATTTAAATTGCAAATCTTTTCATGAAAAGATGATTACTACTGAATCTTTTGAATTAAGTTTCGGTCTAAAGCTTGATAGATCGACCATAAAAAATCGAAATTCCCGGTATGGAAATAATTCCATCTAAAGCCCGATAGATAGACTTATTCCCATATGTGTGGTTACGGATTGGGAGATTTTTCGAATCGATCACATTTTGAAAGATTTTGGTATCTTGAGTACCTTAGATATTTTCAAAAGATTTTGAAATTGTCCGATTTTGTTCCAATCAAATTTTTCAAACTAGGCAAGCCATATATTGCGCTATCCTAATCAAATAACAAAAAATCCCGAGATATTCAATTTCAATACGCAATTCATCAATTCAGGTAATCAATAGTGCGATATTGTAAATCAAAACAACATAATTTTTAAGATATGTAATCTAGTAGTCAATCCATGCAAAATAGGCAAAACAATATCTTTAAGTGAACCTCCTCGGGGGCTACTCATGGATTAGTGGTGGTGGACTCAACGGTTAATAGCGGGGCCCACAAGAAAATATTTCCCCTATCTTCTTATTTATTACGCCTGAGGTGAGCAAAAGAAGGGAAAAATGTGGCAGCTAGTGCTAGTGGGACTCAACAATATAAAAAAAAATCAACATAATCAAACTCCATAAATACTCCCCTGTGATCATGATTGGTGTGCCTCCAAAATCCACTTTTGTCTTTGTGTAACCTTCATTCAAGTCTAGACTTGCACGTGGACCGATTGTGAGGCTAATCTCACTAGACAAATCTGCAAAAAGACAATTGGAACACAGAGATGTAATCTAGAAATTTTATGATCAGCTGGAGTCGTTAGCGACGAAACAAACGTGATATGGATTTGGTGGCATAACTGCAGTTCGCTCGCTTGCTTTGGCAGGGGAGTTTGCTAAATGGATCCCGCTTCCAGAACCAGGATAGGTAGGGCTGTGCGTTATCAGCTTGCTTAAGGCAGCAGCAGTGAGGAGGTTTTCGTGGAATTTACCGCAAACCAATGATGAACATCGGGCTGTTTGGAAGCTTAAAGTGCGTTGATTTTGATCAAGGATCTATTAAAACCTTTGACTATCGAATGCTGACTAGGAGACTCGTGGATATGCTGATCGAATTATGAGAAACCTGCAATGAAAGTACAAGAAAGAACAAAAGAAGATAGCGATAATGGTGAAAGATTCCCTACATTCTTTTCTTCTCTATTTCTTTACATACAGTAGCCTAAAACCATCTTCATGGAAGTCAACTAGCGGCTACAGGAAGCTTGACTATCGAGTCCCATTCTCTCGCCTCTCCTGGCGCCTTTCACATGTTTTTCCTCTCAGCCCAATTTCCTCTCTCATTGTATCGTATATACACAATCCATGGCAGTAGATCTGAATGCTGCCCCCCAATTTTGACATGTGTTTTAATTATGTATCGCCTCCCTTGTTATGTGACCTAGAGGTGTTTATATAATGAAAACCTAGGGCAAAATCTGATGATGCGGGCTTAAAGCTTTGGCCTTATTTCGATTAACAAACTTTAACATAAAGGCCTTTTCCGTAATTAAAATATAATAGGCTGAATTAAGCTCAAATTAGACCCCAATGCTTTGATTTCCAGCACTTGCTCCTTTATGATGGTGGAATTATGCAATGTAGGGTCTAGTCCTCTACGTGTCAATTTATGTCCAAATCCTATCGTCGGTGCAAAGAGTGCAAATGCAATGATACTTAAATTAAATATGGTATGCATGAAAAGTAAATTTTTGTGAGAACTAAGACTAATTCTCATTTTATGCAAAAGTATATGATTTAAGGAAATCAAAATGTAGGTGTCAACAAACCCGACCCTTCACATCCTTGCTGGGATCCGATAGATTTAAATATACCCGACGAGGAGGTAGTGGACCACCGAGTCCGACATAGAGTCTCGTACCGTCCATGGCATTAGATATTATCCTCTCATCCTCTTCGATAACGGCTAGGTCTAGTAGTCGTAGGAATAAGATGGACCCTTTTGAATGGAGCCCTGTTGTTGCTAAGGACGAGGGTGACGTAGCCCCTCTTTTGGAGTAGATGAGAGATTAACCCTTCCGACCACGGTATCTTTTTGTTGGTCTTAGAGAGCCTCCCCGAAGAATGGGGTTGTATAAGTTGGTAGCTCAGTAGGGTTAACAATCATCTATTCGTATTAATGAAATGAGAAATTTCCTTTAGCTGAATGACCGTGTTGCTTTCCTACTTTTCTATCCCTATTCGTTATTTTTGTCCGGAAGTTGTACGTTTTCGCTTGCGTAAAAAAGATAAAATGAATGGATCAATAATGTGCCTCGAGCATTATCCTTCATGACCCGTGACGATTTGGTAGAGATGTTGCGTGCTCGAGATAAAATGAATGGATTTGAACATACTTGTGGCGTGACATCCTCGCCCAAGGCGGTATCGAGCAAGGTCGCCTTGATCCATATGGTTATTGGCATGGAGTGATAAGGAGTGTTGGAAATTAGGATAGTTAGTTGGACTGAAAACCTTGTGCATGTGAATATTACTTGAGTTTTAGGATATGGGGTAGCGGTCTCATCATGTGTTGCTTTGGGTGAGCAAGACTCCGAATGTTACCTGCAAAATGAGTGAACGCGGTGGGAGAGCGCTACGAGTTAGGCTGTCAAAGAGGATCCAAGGATAGATAGGATCCGACAAGCGCTGGGAGAGCTAGGAGATTTGATGGGACATCGGATAAGGAACTAGGCTACTACTACGAAGCCCTACAAGGAAACCCCTTTGTTGGGAACGGGAACGGAGAACATTAAGCACATAAGTTAGTGGAATAGTTCTTGAAGCTGAAACCGCCTAGGTTTGCTAGGAGTGGAGATCGCGAGGTTGCTACGTTATGGTTAAGGGATCTAGAGAAGGCGTTCGCCTGTGCAGGGTATTCGAAAGAAGATAAGGTCACCTTGGCCGTTTACCGGTTATAGGGCAATGCGAGCACTTGGTGGGATTCATCCAAGGGACGGATCTTCCCCGAAGGTACGGTCCCGAGGTGGGATGTGTTTGTGGACACCTTTAATGGAAAGTATTTCTCGGATACTGCGAGGGAGTAGAAGATGGCCGAGTTCCTTCGCCCTGTGTCACAACCAATTGACCGTGGAAGTATACGAGGTTAGGTTTGTTGAGCTGTCGAAGTATGCACCTAGGATGGTGGAAGACCTTATAGATATGGCAAAAAGGTTTAGGGATGGATTGAAGCTCAAGATCAAGAGTATGTCGGTGCCATTGAACCTAAAGGATTATGACAACCCTGTACGAGGGAGCTCAAATGGTAGAGCGAGATCCGTCGAGAAAGTGCCGCCACAACCGGATCACAATTCGCTCCCTAAAATAGGAGGGACATTTGGCAAGGAAAGAGGTCTATGTCCGAGTGGTAGGTATCACATTCCACCTAACAAGAGAGGGCCAATTAGCAAGCTTATATTCCGCCAGGTTGGGGCATGTCTCCCGTGCCGTTAGAGATATGGGTTTGGTTTGTGCTCGTTTAGGGGCGGAGTATGTTTTGCATGTGGCCGGTTCGGCCACCAAGTTAGAGACTTCCCATAGAGGCCGCAAGGCGGGCGATGCCGCCGCAACACACGAGGACAAAATAGAGGAGTCACGCCGCAAAACTTCCAAAGCGGATCGCTAGAGCAAGGAAGGGTGGTCGATGTCACCCGTGAAGAGGCGAAGAATTCGCCGACCTTCACAAGTACGTCATGTTGCATAACCAAGCAACTTATGCCTTGTTTGACCCCGGTACTACGCATTCATTTGTAGCCATTAGATTTGTTAAGTTGGCTGGATTGAGTTTGATGTCGTTGGATGTTGTTTTTAAGATTTATACACCTTTAAAGGATAATGTAGTTCTTTGTGGTAGGCTATTCGATTGTAAGTTGGTTGTAGATGGTCACGAGGGTAGGATAGATTTGATTGTCTTTGGAGATGTACGACTTTGATCCGGTTCTTTGGGATGGATTAGGCGACGAAGCAAAAAGCCATAGTAGATTGCTACCGTATGGCAATTCAATTTAGCCCACTAGATGGGGTGAGTTTCGAGTTTGTAGGAGGCCGAGGTGGAACCTCCACCCTGTTGGTTTCGTCACCGGAAGCGACGTGTCCGTTGGAAAGTGGATGCTAGGGATATCTAGCGACCGTAGTGGATGTGTATGTTGAGGAGCCAAGGATAGAGGATATTGCGGTAGTGTGTGAGTTCCTTGACGTTTTTCCTCAAGAGTTACCTAGATTACTATCGAAAATAAAAATATAATTTGTAGTAGAGTTGGCTCCTTAGACGGAGCGGATTTTTAAAGTGCCGTTTAGGAGGGCATTGTCGGAGCTTAAAGAGCTTAAGGTGCAAATACAAAAATTATTGGATAAAGGATTTATCCGCCCCAAGACATCTCCATGGGGAACACCTATATTGTTTGTTGAGAAGAATGATAGGTCTCTCAAGTTGAGTATAGATTACAGGCAGTTGAATCAGTTGACGATTAAGAATAAGTACCCACTTTCGAAGATAGATGATTTGTTTGACCATCTACAAGGAGTTTCGGTATTTTTCAAGATCGATCTACGAATGAGATACCATCAATTGAGGATTAAGAAAGATGACATACCGAAAACAGCATTCAGGATGCATTATGGACATTATGAGTTTACAATGATGCCATTCGGTCGACAAATTCTCCTGTTGCTTTTATGGATCCGATGAATAGGGTGTTCAAGGAGTTTCTAGACAGATTTGTGATCGTGTTTGTAGATGACATCTTGGTGTATTCGAGGAGTATAGAGGACCATGAGCAGCACCTAAGAGTGATTTTGGGAACCTTGAGGGAGCATGAGCTATATGCGAAGTTTAGCAAGTACGAGTTACGGTTAACTCGTGTGGCATTCTTATGCTACATGGTTTCAGGTGAAGGAATTGTAGTGGATCTGTCTAAGATTGAAGCGATCATGGATTAGCCGAGACCTACGATATCGATTGAGGTTCGAAGTTTCTTAGGCCTAGTAGGCTATTATAGACGTTTCATGGAAAGGTTCTCTCACTACGCCTCGCCTTTGACAAAGCTGTTGAAGAAGGACGTGAAGTTTGAATGGACAAATAAGTGCAAGCATAGTTTTCAAGAGCTTAAGCACAAGCTAACTACAACTCCCTGTGTTGACGATTCCATTTGGTCCTAGAAGCTTCGAGATCTATAGTGATACGTCTCTCAAAGGTCCGGGTTGTGTTTTGATGCATCATGGAAGGGTGGTAGCGTATGCATCTCGTCGATTGAGGCTCCATGAGTTGAACTACTTGATACATGATCCGGAGTTAGCTGCGATCGTATTACGTTGAAGATTTGGAGGCACTATATGGTTGGAGAAAGATTCTAAGTATTTACCGATCACCGAGTTTGAAGTACCGGTTCTTTCGTAAGGAGGTGAACATGAGGCAAGATCGATGGATGGAGCTGCTTAAGGATTATGACTGCGAGATTTTGTACCATCCGGGTAAGGCGAATAAGGTTACCGATGCCTTGAGTCGGAAGTCGGCAATAGCCTAGATGATGGTGCAAGAGTGGCGTCTTTTGGAAGATGTTAGAGATTTAAGCTTTAAGTTGGAAGTGAGTCGCCTTTTGAGTTTGTTGGCTACGTTAAGGATTGAGCCGGAAGTGCGGGCTAAGGTTAAGACCTTACAGTGGACAGACCCCCGCCATTCATAAAATCCTTCAAGAGGGCTCGAGTTAAGAGAAATGTTGACTTTCGAGGTAGGCGAGGATGGAATACTCGGATTTCGAGGACGTCTGCGCGTTCCCGCCAACGAGGGTCTAAGGGAGGAAATCTTGTCGGAAGCATATCGTAGCAGATTACAATTTTCATCCGGTAGTACGAAGATGTATCGAATCGAAGTATTACTACTGGTGGAATGATATGAAGAGGGACATAGCCAAACATGTAGCTAAATGTTTGGCTTGTCAACGGTCAAGGCGCAAAGACCGTAAGCCTGGTGGATTGTCTGCAGCCTTTAGCGATTCCGGAATGGAAGTAGGAGCATATCACGATGGACTTCGTGATGGGTTTGCTGAAGAGTCGAGAGAGGTTATGATTTGATATAGGTGGTAGTAGACAGGTTAACGAAGTCAACACACTTCATTCCTATGAGTAAAGACTTTGCTTTAAATGGTTAGGCGAGCTGTATGTGAAGCACATTGTGAGATTGCATAGAGTACCGGTGACAATAACTTTGGATTGTAATCCCAAGTTCACCGCCACGTTTTGGAAGAGTCCGTAGACTTTTTTAGGGACGAAGCTATAGTTTAGTACGGCTTATCATCTGCACATAGATGGCTAGTCCGAAAGGATGATCCAAACGCTGGAGGATATATTGCGAACTTGTGTTTTGGACTTCAAGGATAGCTGGGAGGAACAGGTTACATCTTGTTGAATTCACCAACAATAATAGCTACCAGCAGAGTATTAAGATGGCACCGTTCAAAGCATTGTATGGTAGAGCTTGTAGGACACCATTGTATTAGGATGAAATGGGCAAAAGAAAGATCATTGGTCTTGAGTTGGTGCAACAGCTTATGGAAGCCATCAAGGTTATCATAGATAGGTTCGGGATAGCTCGAGCCACTAGAAAAGTTTTGCGGATAGAAGGCGTAGACCCTTGAAATTTCAAGTGAGCGATCATATCTTTCCGAAGGTGTCGCCTATGAGAGGAACATTCCATTTTGGCAAGAAAAGAAAGTTGAGTCCAAGTATGTGGGACTGTCTAAGGTTTTGGAGCAGATTGGGAATCTCGCGTATCGTTTGGCGTTGCCACCAAGACTTGCTCAAGTGCATAATATTTTCCACGTATTGATGTTAAGGAAGTACGAGCTGGACCCTACTCTTGTGCTGAGTTTTGAGGAGTTTGTTTTGGATGAGCGAGTAGCGTACGTGGAGCATCTAGTGAGGATCGTACATAGAAAAGAGCAAGTGCTTCGAAACAAGACGATTCCGTTGGTCAAGGTGATTTGGCGAAAGACTATGGGACCGAAGAAGCTATGATGGAAAGAGAAGAGACTTTGAGGCATAGTTATCCTTTTCTTTTTGAAGAGTTGTAGTCGTAGTTTAATTTCGGGGACAAAATTTCCTAAGATGGACAGAGTTGTGACGCCTTGAAACTTCGACGTCCGTAAGATAAGTAGACTTAGTTTAAGTTCAATTGTGAATTTCAGTTTGCTATATAAAATTGGATTTTGAGGATTTAAGTAACAATGGTTGGATATATTTTCTAAGACGTCGGTCTTAGGCTCCGTTAGTTCGGTCGTTGTGTAGTAGCTTCGAGAATCGCAAGCTCGAGCCTAACCCCGACCGAGCCCAAGCTATGAAAAGACCAAAATACCCTCCGTAGTTGAGCTAAATGTCCAACCAGTCCTAAAGTGTCAAATTACCATTTTACCCCTACCTTTATACACATGTGACAAAAATATTCAAATTTGAGTTGACATGTGGGCTCTACTTTTAGTTTAATGTACCATCTATCCATCCAATCACCTTAGCTCAAAAGTCAAAGTGTCAAATCCCTCTTCTCTCTCATCTCTTTTTCTTTCTCCTTCCCCTCCCTCTATTTTTCGCCCGAATACTCCACCTACCTCTAGTTTTTCTTTTGTACGATCCCTACCCCCGACACAATTCTTCCTCTTCCCCCGACCCATCAATGCCGGCCACCACCACCCCCTCCGTCGTTCGCCGCCGCCGATTGCAGCAGCCCGAGGAACCGTAGTAACGAGCCCGACTCCCCTTCCTCCGCTTCGCTTGCTTGCTGCTGCCGCTACCTCCTTCGCCCGCCGTACGTCGTCATGTGACACCCGATTTTTTATTAGTTTTTTTCCGGTTTATTTTTGAAAAAATTCATAAAAAGTTGCAAAATTGAAAATTAACCTTGGTAGCCTTGGCCAAGCCTAAGGAACCATTTTTGGCCAAAAAATAATTTTCCATATTTTTTACATTTTAAATATTTTTCGAAAAGGGAAAATGCTTGAAATCAAGAAAAATAGTTTTTGAGGTCAAGAAAATACAGGAAAATAGTCAGTATTTTTATTTTAATTACCTTATCTTTTTGAACTTTTGAAAATTCAAAAATCAAGTTCAATTTTATGTGTTCCTTCATTACACAAATGGTTGAAAATTCAAAAATCAAGTTCAATTTGAGTCTTTTAATTTTCAATTCTGTTATTTTTAGAGTCTTGACATTCAAATCAATTATCCTACATCACATTTGGGCTTTCAAATTGCCAAAATTTTCAAAATTGCTCAAATTGCACAAAAATTTGCATTTTAGTCCCTAACTCATGGTTAGAATGAAATTACTTAAAATTTAGAGACTTCCATGGAATAATAAAACCAATGTCCTATGTTTTTCACCATTTAAATCGATTGGCATGGGTAGTTTGGTCATATTTTCCATTTGGGGCTTGAAATTGCCAATTTATATAATCGAATCTTGGGGAAAATTTGTGGTTTTTGATCAATTTGTGCCAAACGTTTGGGCAAAACCACATTTTAAGATAATTTTCATGTCCAAAAGTCCAATTTTGAGGTTTAATTTCATAAATTTCCCATAGGTTTGAACTAATTTTGAAAATGGTCTCGACCGGGCTACGGGTCGAGCCGGATCCGGCCTTCGGACCTTGTCCAAACAAGTGTCATCTTCCTCGGCAGTTTTGTGCCAAATTTGAACTATGCAAGCTGAACTTTGGTCATGAAATTGGAGGCCAATTTGATGATAATTGAGGAAGCAATGGTGGGCGTTTTGATCCCCATGTCAAGCCCCATCAATCGGGACTAGTAAAGCCGTCTGGTGTAACCGGAGAAGTGCTTGGCAGAGCGATCAAAGGCCTAGCTTGGAAAAAGTCAACAAAATGTTAAAACTAAGCCAAATTACATCAAATTGCGCTCGACAGATTTTAACGAGACCGGACGGAATATCAACTTCCTCCGACGTCATTCGACCATTTTGGCACGAATGATGGCACGTGTGAGCCAAGTCGGAGAGGCCTCGATCGGCGCCAAAATTCAAATTGCTATAACAACCTCCCCATGCATTTTCAAAGAGAGGAGGTCGCTCATTCTACTCTAAGGGAGTCACGAAGAGAGAGAGAGAGAAAAAAAAAAGCGAGAGAAAAGCTCGCTCGACAATTTCCATTGTCGCGTCTCGAGATCAAACCGAGAGAGGCCGGTCGACCATTCCGGAGACAAACCGAAGCTCGCAATCACTTCTAGAAGTTCGCCCGAAGCTTAAGGAGACGATCGGTACCGGTTTCGTGGCCTAACTCCCTCCGAACAGGTATGTCTAGTGTTCAAGCTTCTTGTTGAGCTTCAATGGCGGATCTCGTCTCTAGCCATGATCATTGAAATTCATGTGTGCTTTTTATACTTTGAACATCATTGAGCATATCCTTGTATTTTGATTGCAGCGATTTCTCTCCGAAATCCCGAGTCGAACCTCTAACGTACCTCGGTCTAACCGATCAATGGCTAGGCATTTCTAGCCATCGCGAGCTCAATCAAAGCTCGAGAAAAGTATTCTGCACCCCTTGCATAGTTATGCTCTATATAGTGAGATTCAAATATGCCATGTTTAGGCTAGTGTGAGATTGCCTCGTGATTGATTCCATGGATGAAATTGCCCGATATTTAGATATGTTGAAGAGAGTGTCGAGACGAATCGAATTGGCTGGGAGAATTCTCGGCAATTCTTTCGACGGCCAATCTCGCCGAAGAAGACGAAGCCGACCTAGCTTGTTGACGTAGTGACACGTGATTGACCATGTGGGCACCGTGTCGCCTTGTCTGTTAGGATTAGTTGGTTCAATTAGCGAGCGATCCGATGGCTCGGGTTGAGACACATATGAAGGTCTTGGCCGTTGGATCAATAATAGGATTTTTTTATTTTCGTTAAATAGAATAGAAATTAGGAAAATAAAAAGTTCGATATGGTGTCGTTTTGCTTATTGGACGAGTGGGCTTGAGTCCGGGTCCGGGCCGGACGCCCGATCTACGTGGACTGGGTTGACCCGGTGGACCTAGCCTTGTTTTCTTAAAAATAAAAAATAAAAAAACATTTTCAAAATGAAAAGAAAAAATGAAAATAGTTTTAGAAAATCAATAAACATAGGAAAATTTTGTAGAAAAATTCCAAAATTTCTCAAAAATTTGAGGAATGGCCACGCTTAACCGGCCAATCCTATTTTTGAGGTTTCTTTTCCTTATTTTTCCAAAATAACGATTCTACCCCTTAAGGGTAAATCGCCTCAAAAAATTCAGAAATTTACGAAAAATGTCAAAAATTAGGAGACGGGTCAGTTTAGGAGATCAATCCTATTTTTTGATTTTCCCGCCTCAATTATTTTGCAAAATGATAATTTTACCCCTTAAGAGTAAATCGTCCGCAAGAATTCCAAAAAATTCTAAAAAAATGTCAAAAATTCAGAGATGGGTAACTTTAGTTGGCCAATCCTATTTTCGATGCTTTTGATTTTTGATTCCTTCCAAAATGAAGATTTTTCCCTTTTTGGAAAATTATTCACAGATTTTTCTCAAAATTACGATTTTGCCCCTCGTAGGCGAATCATGTCCAAATCACTCCAGAACCCTCTCTTGTATTGCGATTGACTTTTCTCTAAGCCAATAGGGCTTTACTAGGAATGTCATGATGTGTTCATGTGATTTATCAGCATGTTATGGATTCCCGAATTTGCACACTTTTTTTAGTGATTGTGTTTGTTAGGATAGTCACTCCCATCTACATGAACTCCTAGATTTAGGATTTGTACCCCTACTCTTCGCATGAAATCCGAGGTTAGAAAATTCATTCAACTTATGTAACATTCCGAATTCCGACCATTTCGGAGCTTATGAAAGAATAAAATGTCAATCGATGTATTTCGGTTAAACCTCACTCGAGACTTGATCACTTTTGAGATAACTAACCAAAAGGGAAAGGTCGACTAGGATTTAAGTACGTGGACTAAAGAACTCGACCATGGACTGGTACTTTGACCATAAGGATTGCCAAGGAGAAGTTTTGAACCATTAGAGACCGATCTAAGATTGGTCTTAGAACGATTTGCTAGTGTTATACGATGAGTTTGCGGGTGACTCCATTTGACCATTGTATGATTTGTAAATCAATATAAACCAATTTCCTGACGATCGCGTCCTTCGGAACTAATGACTAATCCTCGCAATTACATGACAACCAAAGTCGCCATGGCTCGAATAACTCTTAAATGTGACATTAATCACGGATCGATACATGTAACTCTTAAAAGCCGCCCATTAGTTTGAGATATACCGAAACCGAGATTGAGTGCTTTTGGCCATGAAATAGACTTTGAACTTGGGTATCGAAAATTCAAGAATTTTGACTATGGAAATTTGGACGTCCCTTCGTCGGTGTTAATTAGATTGTGAATTGGTCACGAAAGGTTGAAAAAAAATAGAAATCGGGACTATAAGTGGGAAGTTACTTGTTATACCCCGGTAAATGCTCAATTCCTCTAGAATTAGCAAGGGCAAGATGGTCTTTGGTTTATACCTCATGTGACCGAAATTATGAGGGCAAAGTGGTCTTGAATGAGCCTGATGTGATTGGGAACAAGAATGACAACCTATGATAACCCTATGACACAAGCATAAATCCCAAGACCAACTACACTATTTGGCCACTATTCTTTCTCTTACATACTCCATCTCACCCCTTGAACCACCCCACTAACAAATTTGAATTCTTGAACCTTGATACAAGAGGGTGAGGCTTTTTTCTCTCCCTCACACTTCTCATTTTCGGCTGAAGCTCTCTCCCTCTCAACTCTCTCTCGCTACCCCGCTCCGATACCTTTACCGTTCGGCCATAACTTCTTTGTCCAAGATCCGATGGAGGCGAGCAATCTACCATTAGAAAGCTCATCCTCTTGCTGTTCCAACAACATATTATGAACCCAAATCCACCTAGCTATTTGTTCTATAGAGCCGTTTGAAGCAGCAAAGGTCGCTGCTCGGACCAGTCTGAACCCGAGAAGCATCCTAGGCCATTTGGGAACTGGTTTTGGCCTAATTCTTCAGTAAGGCACCTTTAAGCTTAGTTTAAGTCTTGTGGAACCTTGGTATATTGATTAAAGCTTAGTTAATGGTGGATTAGAGGCTGAACGGTTGTGTTTGCGTGAAATCGAAACAGCAGTCCAAAGTTTCAGATCTGGTCACCGGAGTTCGCTGCTGTTCGAAGGCTTGGAAAGCTTGTTTTAAGTGGTGAGTTAACTCTAAACTCATATTAGAAGATACATAGGCTTGGCCACCAGCATTTTCCAATTCTTGGTTCCACACAAGAGGCCATCACCAATTCTTATTTGAGTGAATTCCCGATGTTTATTTCCTTTTGTTAAGAATTACCAATTTGTTTTGCCTTTAATAAAAGAAACTTCTTTTACCTTTTACAGGTTTTACTGACATTTCTTGCCAAAACAGTAAATTTACCAACTACTATATGATATTGACAATCTTTATTTGAGTTAATGCTTAGCTTTTCTCTAAATAAGCTCCTAACTAGCTTAGGTTGTTAACTGTTCTGTTATATGAGTTGCTTACTAATTTTCTTTTTCCAAATTACCAAATTTTCTACTAAGTTGCCACTTTTATTTTGCTTGATTACCAACTTTTTGAATCTGCCATCTCTTATGTTACTATATTGGTTACAGAATACCGAGGCAGAAAAGATTGGCCCATAGATAAAAATAATAGGGATGAAAGAAATTAACACGAATTCTATGATATGCTATTTAAATCTCAGTATAAGAACACCTTTTTTTTTTGATAATTAGTTTGTACGATCCACATAGGTTCATCCACTCTTGCGATTCATTTTTTCCAGCCGATTGAATAGCATGAATTGACTTGATAACTCCTCTAATGCTAGACAAATATTCAATCAGTGTGATCAATTCTACATATATGCCCATTAAGTATTAACTAGCCACCTTTATTTCACTCAAAGGAGTAGCTTATAATATTATCTCAACCATAGCCAATTACCAAATTTTTGCAAACAAAAAGTTTATTTGAAACACATATTTCCCCTAAGAAATTTTATTTATGACCTAGTACGTTATACAAACACGGACCACTAGGATATATATTCCACGGACAATACCTAGCACATTGCTTAAAATCTCTATGCTCATCATATGCATCAAAGTAGTGAAATTGACCAGGCCATTACATGCTGCAAAAACAGAGAGTATGACCCCAGAAGCTGGGCTTGAATGCGAATTCCCACATGCCATTGGCGGGGATTTGATGAAAGCCGAGATCATCATCTTTTCATTTGCAATGAACAGTAACATCACACCTCTGGGCAAACGGTTGTAGATTTGGACACGGACTTTCCCACCTATGTGAAAAATATCCAGAGCAAAATTGTATAAGGGCCGGAACAATCATGAATACCACAAAAAGTCTAAGGGACAAGTTCATATTCGTAACCTTTGTTTTTCCTTTGAAATATGAGTACAGAAGCATGGTGGACCAATCAATTTAAGGTTTTATTTGGTAAAATTACACAAAACAAATGAGTAGGTACCAGATATTCAGACGATAAGATGACAAATTTGAAGACCACATATATGGAAACACAGTACATCCACTCTAATATAGAAAGCAAAGCGAAGAACATAGGGTAATTCAGATGGTTGGTTATAACTTTTGGTAATGTATAGGCCACAACATTCTAGAAAAATGTAGCACTCATAATTTATTTTCTCTTGCTCACAAAAAGGAGAGATAGAAATTCTAGAATTGATTGGCATTAAAAAATGGTTACCACCACGAAAACTCCAAATTGGTACACCCGTGACATTTACCATCCATCAATTTTTGTTAAATTTTACCATTAAATAGCTAAGTTGGATGACACATGGCAATTGACGGTGTATCAATTTGGGTTTTTACCCTTCATTTGTCACGGGTGTATTAGTTTTGGATTTTTCATGGTATTAACCTAATTTACCGAAAACTAATCGAGGGTAAAATTGTCACAGGTATACAAGTTTAGAATTTTTTGTGGTTAAAAAATTAGTTGATGATAAATTTCTCACAGGTGCATTGATTTGGTGTTTTTAGTGGTAAAAAAATTAATTTTAAGGTAAATTTATCATAAGTGTACCGGTTTATGATTTTTTGTTGTATTAACACTAAAAACAAAGTACCTCAAGTATCTTAGTTATATAGTCGATCACATAAACTTACAAATGACTCGCTCTATTTCCCCACTTTCTAACTTATTAAGTTGACGAAAATAACCTCAAGAGAGATCTAATGGGTCAAATTCATCGAGGGAAATGTTGAAATAGAGTGTTTGTTGATAAATGTAAGGTCACATATTGCTATGAATGTAAAAGACCGCTCATATTAATAAAAACAATGTGATTTTATTGTTTATTGCTTTTTTTTCCTTCTTATAACCCAACTTCATTTTCGCTCTTCTGCTTGCCTTTGAGCTAAAACTTATTTCTGAACAGGATTTTTCTGATGATCTTGAACCTTCAAATTGTTTAATCTAAGATATAAAATATTTGGGAAAAATCAGGTCCTAGGCCACCACAAATTTCCGTATTAATTACTTCCGTGACTTTCTAGGTGGTTGTCGTCTAATGGATTCTTGAGATCAAATGATGTCAATTTGCACGGTCTAATAATTGTGAAGGAGATGCAAATGTCTAGGGAAAGAATTGATAGTAAAATAAATTTTACGTGAACTTTGATTTATGTGCAATATCATTTCTGAACTTTTAATTTATTCAATGTGATATCTGGACTTTAAAATTTGCACCGTAATCCCTAAGCTTTCAATTTGTTCAATGTGATCATTGAACTTTTAAAACTTGTTCAAATTATTCTATGAGCAATATGAAAATATTCAATATTGTCATTCCATTAATTTAGTTGAGGGATAATACTAAACATTTTCTTACAGCCAAAGACTAAAGTGAATATGTGTAAAAAATCCAAGGACTATATTGTACAATGGACTAAAGTTCAGGGGATCACAATAAATAAATTGAAAGTTTAGGGATCACATTGTATATTGGACTAACTTTCATATACCCACTGCTGCGATGGCTGCACTACGGACATCGAAACGCAATTTTTTTCATGCCACTACGGTGCAACATCAAATATAACTATCCAATCTCATATTGATTGTATCACAACTTTGTATATTTTTTATTATAGGAATAGATTGATTAGCCTTGATGGATTGATTAGATGTATTAGTGAGAAAATCTCTCCATCAATTAGGAGATCAATTAGTTTTAGTGGGTTGATTAGATGTATCGGTGGAGAAAATCTCTCCATCAATTAGGATATCAATTAGGAGAAAATCTCTATACCTCTTGTGTATATATACCCATTCCGGGTCTTAATAATAATCATCTAATTACATGTTTTCACATGGTATGAGAGCATATTTTTTAAGTCTCCCTTTTTTTTTCATCTCCATCAATTTTTTTTTAACATGGGTTCTACCACCCCCGCTCTCACGTCCGATTCTTCAAGCTCTATTGTCTCTACCGACAGCCTTGCAAACCCCTTTTTCCTACATCCTTCCGATAATCCAAGGACGAATCTTGCTAGCCATCCCCTTATCGGTGACAATTACACCACTTGGTGTCTCGCCATGCTCATGGTTCTCTTCGCCAATAACAAAATGGGATTTGTCGGTGGCACCATTTCCAAACCGGCCACCATCGAATCGAGTTACAAAACTTGGAACCATACTAACAACATGGTTCTATCTTGGCTCCTCAACTCCATCCATTGTGATCTTGCTGCTTCTATTCCCTACGCTAATTCCGCTACTTGCCTTTTGGAAGGACCTTTTTGACTCTTCTCTCCTTCAAACGGCCCACGCATTTTTGCACTCGAGCATACCATGGCCACTTTCCAACAAAAAATTCGTAAATATTTCAATGCCTTGAAGGCTAAACAGATGAACTAGGTACCTAGGTACCCATACCTTCTTGCACCTATGGTACTTATAACACTTTTTCCACCCATTACCGTAATCGTCAACCGATGCAATTCTTAATGGGTTTGAATGATGTTTACGAACCAATACGGAGTCGATGTTGCTTCAGGATCCTCTTCCCTCTTTGGGCCACGCCTATTCTCCCATCCTTCAAGATGAATCGCGGCAACTTCTTCAATCACCCAATGCCATGGTTGAAGGATCCGCCTTACTCGCCATGCCCACCATGGGTGATGCTTCGGCTAGATTTTTTAATGCAGCCACCGAGATCACGGTCCACCGATTAGCGTCAACGTTATAAAGAACGGTGCACTTATTGCCATATTATTGATCACACTGGGGATGTCCATTACAAACTCAATGGCTATCCTCCTCGTTATTGAGCTGCTCGACGTTTTCAACCACATCAAGATACCGTGGCCGCCCCGTCATCGTCATTTACCACGTCCTTGGCCACTCCTTTGGTGAACTCATTTACTTGCTGAACAATATCAGCAATTCTTCACTTGATCAATGAGGTAACTATACAGCTATCGCCTAACCTCACAGGTATTTCTCTTTGTCTTTCCTCTCAACGTACATGATTCCTCTATTTGGATCCTTAACACGGAGCGACCGATAATGTTACTTACCTCCCTCATTTACTTACCCATGTTCATGCCTCGCCTTCTATATCTATTAGCGTTCCATACGGCCGCACAATTCCCATCACCATGGCAGGCTCTATTCTTCTTCATCTGTCCTTTTTTCATCCTCATCTTACCCTTACTAATGTCTTATGTGCCCCATCCATTATGCATAATCTGCTTTCGATTCAACAACTTGTCGGTGAACTAAATGTGTTTGTAACCTTTTATTCTTCTTATTGTATCCTCCAGGACCACTCGAAGGGGACGGAGTTGGACGCGGCCATGCTAGTGGTGGTCTTTATTATCTACAAATAACATCACATCCACAATCTTTTGCATCGTCATTTACATCGTGACAAGTTTACTGTTCGCGCCATCCGTTATATTTTTCTTGGCTATCCAAGAGGACAAAAGCATTATTGCCCTTTTGATCTCGACAACCGCAAATATTTTACGATTCATGACGTTGTTTTACACGAAATGTATTTCCATATGCCACTACCACTTCCTCTATTTCCCCGACCCTTCAAATGTGGTTCTCTCTATCCCTATTCTAGATCACACAATTAGTGAAGAACCCACTTCACCGTCCATTGAAACTTCGCCGTCTATTGAGACTTCACCCTCACCTACTACGGAACCACCAATTGTCCCCACCACTCCATCCACCTTGGATCCACCAATCCCTTTTCCCACCCCAATCAACTTTGGTGACACATCTAACTAGCCATGACATCCCACTAGGGATCGTCATCCACCCCCTAAATTGCGTGATTACTACTACGGACATATCTCCCGTCCAACTCCTAAGCCGCGCATGCATGTTTCTTCAAGTTTGCCTTACCCTTTAAGTTCTTCCGTTTCATATTCTTGTTTTCATATTCTCGTTTTAGTCGTGCCCATCGTATTTTTTTATCTACTCTAACCCATGATCAAGAGCCTACCACTTTCATAATGGCAAATAAGGATCCCAAATGGAAAGAAGCAATGGCTATTGAGATAAAGGCTTTGGAGTTCAACAAAACCTGGTCTATTGCTAATCTTCCCCTAGGGAAGGTAGCCATTGGCTGCAAATGGGTTTATAAATCAAGCGCAAGTCCGATGGTTCAATTGAACGGTACAAAAACTCGCCTCTTCGCCAAAGGTTACACCCAAACCGAAGGCATTAACTATAATGAAACGTTTGCTCCAGTGGCCAAACCGGTAACCATATGATGCCTTCTTACCATTGCTACTATACGTGGATGGCCCTTATATCAAATGGATGTCAATAATGCTTTTCTTCATGGGAATTTGGCTGAAGAGGTTTATATGAAAATTCCACCCATATTTACTAAATAGGGGAGCATCGCGTTTATCGTCTTCGCATATCACTTTATGGGTTGAAACAGGCTTCACGAAATTCATTTTCTAAGCTATCCACTACTCTAATAGCTGCTAGTTTCTCCCAATCTAAAGCTGATTACTCCTTATTTACATCTCGTCGGCCCGCATCTTTCACAACCATACTTGTATATGTCGACGACATTGCCATCACTGGGGACAACCCATCCGCTATAAATCTTTTGAAGCGGTACCTTAACTCTCAATTTCGGATGAAAGATTTGGGACACTTAAAATATTTCCTTGGCATCGAAGTAGCTCGTGCCAAAAAAGGTATCTATTTTTCTCAATGAAAATATGCATTAGACATCATCAAAGATGTAGTAGGTCTCTTGGGCGATCGTCCCATTGATTTTCCCATGGAAACCAATGTCAAACTTGCTACGAGACAATGGTACACCTCTCTTAGATCCGACGATCTATCGTTGCTTAGTTGGGCATTTATATATCTCACCATCACTCGACCCGACATTACTTTTGCCGTTAACATCTTGAGTCAACACATGAGCTCTCCCCATGAGCCTTATTGGCAAGCTGCTTTGCGGGGTCGTTCGCTACATCAAGAAGGCACCAAGAATTGGAATTTTCTTATCCTCGTCTAGTGCATTACAACTAAGGCTTATTGTGATGCCTATTGGGTGCTTATCCTACCACCCGATGTTCCATTACCGCTTATATTACGTTTCTTGGTGACAACCCCCTCTTCAAGAAAACTAAGAAACAACACACGGTTTTTCACTCTTCCGCCGAAGCTGAATACCGTGCCATGGCATCCGCCACTTGTGAGGTAACTTAGTTACAAGCATTACTAAAATATCTTCGAGTACCCACACATCCGGCCACTATTTACTGTGATAATCAAGTAGTGCTTCACATTGCCTCTAATCATGTATTTCACGAGCGCACCAAATACATAGAAATTGTGTGACATTCTAAATTCCAACCCTTTCGAAGCTTATGAATGAATAAAATGTCAATCGATGTATTTCGGTTAAACGTCACTCGGACTTGATCGCTCTTGAGATAACTAACCAAAAGGGAAATGCAGATTAGGACTTAAGTACGTGGACTAAAGAACTCGACCAAGGACTGGTACTTTGACCATAAGGATTGCCAAGGAAAGGTTTTGAATCACTAGAGGCCGATCTAAGATTGGCCTTAGAACGATTTGCTAGTATTATACGATTAGTTGGCGGGTGATTCCGTTTGACCATGGTATGGTTTGCAAATCAACCTAAATCAATTCATGACGATCGCGACCTCCGGGATTAGTGAGCGACCCTCGCAATTACATGATAACCAAAGTCATCATGGCTCGAATAATTCTTAAACGTGACAATAATCATGGGTCGATACGCATAACTCTTAAAAGCCGCATGTTAGTTTGAGATACACCGAAATTGAGATTGAACGATTTTGAGCATGAATTGGACTTCGAACTTGGAAGTCGAGTATTCAAGAATTCTAACTATAGAAAATTGGGTGTCGTCTCATCAAGGTCAATTAGAATTAAGGTTCATCCTAGAAAGTTCGAAAAGTGATAATTGGATCGAAAAGTGGAATTGCCATTTTTGCCCCCGATGAGTGCTTATACCTTTAAGATGGACCAATGGCAAGATGGTCCTTAATCAAATTCCCCATGTGATCAAATCTTGAAGGGTAGGATGGTCCATAATGCTCTTGCATTATTGGAAGACTAGAATGACCATTGAGTTAATAAGAGAAATCCCACAAACAACTCTATTAACTATTATTCTCTTACTTGTACACTCAAGCTTTCCCTCTAACCACTTCACTCACATCTTGAACATTTGAACCACAAGTTGAGAAGCCTTTTTCTCTCCTTCACCTCACTTCTCCTCTCATTTCAACCGGCCACCCTTCTTTTCTCTCCATCTCTCTCTCGGTTTCACCCTCTCTCTCTCGTTGCCCTGCTTCCGACGCCTTTCTTGTTCGGCCATAACTTCTTCGTCCAACATCGGATAGAGGCGAGCCATCTACCATTAGAACGCTTATCCTCTTGCCATTCAAAGAACATATTATGAGCCCAAATCCACCCATCCATTTGTTCCGTAACGTCGTTTGAAGCAGCAAAGGTCATTCCCTAGACTAGTCAACCCGAGAAGCATCCTAAGCCATTTGGGAACCTGGTTTTGGCTTGATTCTTCGGTAAGGCACCTCTCGAGACCTAGCTTAAGCATATAGAAATACGAGGATGGAGTTTAGATGGGATTTTGATGAATTTTGATGGTTAAATCTTTGTGATCTTTAGGGAGTAGAATCTGCCCATCATCGACCAGCTTGGAACCGTGGACTTCGCTGCTTTTTAAGACTGGTTGTGCTAGCTTAATCCTTGGTAAGTTGACTCTAAACCCGTATTAGGACTTGGGTTACTAATAGACTAAGTATGGATGAGTTTCAGCATGATTTGTGGGCTATGTTGGCTCGATTTTTGCTAAACCCGAAACTAAAATTCGTTGGCTGTCTTTTGCTCGATTGATTGAGGGCTATTATGGTCGAAACCGAGGCTGTTATGGGGTATATAAGTTCGATTGAACAGAGGTCGCGATGGCACCTTCATGGGGTTAGGAGTGGACTTACATGTTTTGGCAACTTCATGGGGTTAGGAGCTGAAAACTTGATGGTAGTCCTATTGAGTTCCAAATTGTTTGAAATCAGCCTATATTTGACTATGTGAGGTTTTGACACTTGAATTGTGTTGCGAATCGTCAAGCAAACTTGTTGGACCCTTTTTATGTGCAATTGACCTTATGAGGAGTATGTGAACCGAATGCTTGAATTGCAATTTGTGCCTTGTATGTTGCGGTGATAAGTGATCTTGTGAGATGATATTGGCTAATTTGAGAATTGCATGTGGTGTCGGGCCATGAGTGAAGCAATGTGGACTAAGTGTCCAATTTGAGGAATCGGGAACGAAATATGTGGAATTGAGGTTCTTTATGTGCTCGACTAACCATTTCAATGAATTGTGAATATGTGCACATGTATACTCTGCGGCGTGTTAACGCGGGGTGCGTGGTCGGCCCGAAGTATATCATATGAATATTTACACTCATGGTATCCCGATGCGTAGTAACGCGGGATTTAACCTGGGGCATGATAATGCGGGTCCGTGAATGGCATTTGTGACCTGAGGCATACTAACGTGGGTCCGTGAATGGCAATTGTAACTTTGAGGCGTCTTGACGCGGGTGCGTGAATGGTAATTGTAACCTTGAGGTGTACTAATGCGGGTGCAATGTAATTTCATTAACCTGAGGCGTATTAATGTGGGCTTGGCCATTGTAATTGAGAACTATTGATATTGAGTGCAAAGCTTAGTTCGATTATACTATTCGACCCTTATTATGAGATTGGTTGTGATAATTGAAGTGCCAAGATACCATGATTTAATTTGATGTATCGATTGCCATGTACTACTGCTTGAGTAGAATCGCATGTTGTTAGTGTCTGAAGGTACTCCGACCTAGTATAGGTTTAGGGTTAGCTTGCTAAGATGTAATCTCACCCCGTTACGGGACAACCTTTTCGGGCGCCAAGCCTTGAACCGATTGTGATGCCGATACTTTTTGGGTTACCAAAGGATTTTAAGCGCGTGATCACCCCATGCCCGATAGGACCGAACCAAATGTACTATAGGAGGGCTTGTACTTTATGGGTAGACGATGGGGGCAATCATTGGATACCGTATACCTTTTTATCCTGGATGTATAAAGATGCGTACACCATTTTTTTATCGATAAGGGGCTGTGTCATACACCGATGAAGTACCGAGAGCTGCGGGACATATTGAGGACGCCGCCCCGATGACGAATCCGTTGAGCCGGAGTCCGTCGCCGAGCCCGAACTTAAGCCGAGCTTCGGAGCCCGAGAACCCTATGGAGGACGGAGAGATAGTTGAGCTAGGAGAAGTCGAGGACGACCCTATGGACACTTCTAAGTCCGAGCAGGTGTTGGAAATCGAGTTCAACGTCCCCTTAGAGTCGATTCGGAGGTGGAGCCCAAGGAGTCCAAGCCCAAGATGGGGTCGGTATATGAGACGAGCGTTTCCACTTAGTACGCTCCCCCTGGCGATGAGTCCACCGATGGCGAGGCCGATCCTTAGGCTTAGTGTAGTCACCTATCTTTTGATGTCTTTTGGGGCTTAGGTGGTAGTTACCCCTTTTGGCTTGTATCGCCCTTGTCGGACCTTTCGGCATGTTGCGTTACCTACTTGGTGCCGTAAAATACTATGTGTTATATTATATGATTTTTTCTTAAGTCATCTTGTTTCAATTTGTCCGAAGTTTTGTTTATGCTTCCGCTTGTGCATTTCATTTCACGATTAAGATATACGTCGTTGGCTCCCGGGAAATAATCGAAATAAAATGACCATGGTGGGATGTTGGCGAGCCCGAAGGGTTCGGGCGTGACATCCCCGTTTAAGTGGTATCGAGTAAGGTTAGCTCGATCCAAGTTGGTTGAGATATGGAGTAATAAGGAGAGATGGCTTTTGGATGAATAGGTAGTGAAACCTTAGGGATTCGCTAGAGTTAGGCACGATACGCATGACATGTGAATTGGCGCTTATTTTTGGCACGCTTGCTTGGTGTTACTTGGAGTGATTAAGGGCAACTAAGCTACGTATTTGACATTGAATGTTGTTTGACTGAAGTTTTTCTAATGAGTGGATACCTTGTAGTGGTTATACTAAGTTACGGATGCGTCCGGACTTGAGGTATGGATGTGAAACTTTGGGTGTGGTACTTATGTTTGCTTGTTGAAAGTTGATTACCTTGATTGTGATTGTTGCCGGAGGTGTAGCATAGGGCCGCTAGACTTAAATACGTGACTTAGGTCTCTAATCCCCGATGGAATTATAATGGTTTAGGTGCTTGTAAGAATTAGCAAGGATGAGCAATTGTGATAGAGATACTAGAGGAGCGTCTAGCTCGAGAACATAAGTAGTTGAAGACCCAAGAGTAGATGGGTCCTTAGGACACTAGAACAGTTGGGAATTTGAAGGGCGGGTAGGCAAGAAGAACGAGCTGCCACTATTACCCAAACCTGCCGAGGCTGCCGTTCTGCTTTGTGAGAATGGTAATGGAGGTGGAAGCTGGAATGGGAACGAGAATCGTCCTATGGGTCAACTGGTAGAGCAATTTCTAAAACTTAAACTAGCTGAGTTTGATAGTAAAGGGGATCCCGAGATCTCCCCTCGTTTGATAGAAGGACCGGAGAAAGCCTTTGAGGTGCTAGGATGCACCGAAACCGAAAAGGTAACTTTGGCCGTGTACTAGCCGGAGGGCACGGCTAATGACCGGTGGAAGGCCACCAAGGGAAGAGTTTTTCCTGATGGTACAGGTGAAAATTAGGCTGCCTTCGCCGAAGTATTCAACGGAAAGATTTCTCCCAGGATCGCACAGGAGCAAAAATTGATGGAATTTCAGCGATTCATGATAGAATCACCTAACATTCGATTAGTACGAGGCAGTTCTCAAGGTTATCAAAATATACTCGAGGATGGTCGAGAATCACTTGGACATGGCACGAAGGTTCCGGGATAGGCTGAAGTTGGAACTCCGCAGCCGTTGATATTGGTAAACCCGAGGAACTATGATGAGTTATATGAGCGGGGTTAGATGATTGAAAAAGACATAAAGGAAAGAACAAGCGGCCTCTCGGATCGCAGATTCACCCCTATAAGAGATAACCGCCGGTTCGGCAAGAAGCCAATGGCGAATAACCGATGCTTCGTTTCCCCGGTTAGAAAGAATACCGGGAAGCCGACTTATCAATCCAATTGAAACTATCGCCGGGGTGGAAGAAGATACCGGAATGGACCTTGCCCGAGCGGGACGGGCACGTGCTTCAAATGTGGCCAGCTAGGTCATCGATGAGGAGCTGCCCAAGTTAAGCTCTAGGACCTCGGCTCTAAGCACCGCGACCTCAAGCGTGACCTCAAGTGGGAGCCGCCCCGCGAAACAACATGAACGGGCCACCAACTCGGGGAAGAGTATATGTTTGGCGCGCAAGGAGGCGAAGAGTGCGTCTAGCGTAGTCACAGTACGTTTACTTTATGTGAGCATGCTACCTACGCATTATTTGATCCTAGATTATCGCATTCATTTGTATCCGCATAGTTTGCTTTGGATTGGGCGATATGAAATTAGAACCGTTGGGTGTAGTATTGCATGTTACCACCCCTATAAAGGATAAGGTATTGGTGTCGTTAGGATATAAGATTGTAAGATAATCGTTAGTGGTAGTGTGGAAAAGATAGATGCGGGTGTATTGACCATGTACGACTTTAATGTTATAATCGGGATGGATTGGTTGGCTAGGCAAGAGGCTATTATGGATTATGGGAGCAAGGTGATCAAGTTTCATCCGACCGATCGCCCTAAATTTGAGTTTGTAGGGAGTCGAGGAGGAACCTCAATTGCTTTGTGGTTGCTAGAGGTGACAAGACTTTTGGATGAAGGATGCTAAGCGTACCTAGTCATTGTGGTTAACTCGATGATCGAGGAATCAAAGTTGGAAGACATAGCTGTGGTGCACAAGTTCCCGGATGTCTTTTCTTAAGAATTACGGGACTACCACCTAAAAGAAAAACAGAGTTCGTGATCGAACTAGCTCCCGAGACAGAGCAAGACTTTTGGATGAAGGATGACAAGCGTACCTAGTTGCTTGTGGTTGACCCGATGATCAAGGAATCAAAGTTGGAAGACCTAGGCTGTGGTGCGCGAGTTCTCGAATGTCTTTTCTCAAGAATTACTAGGACCGCCACCTGAGAGAGAAATAAAGTTCGTGATTGAACTAGCTCCCGGAGGTGACAAGACTTCCGGATGAAGGATGCCAAGCGTACCTAGGCTGCTTTGGTTGATCCGACAATCGAGGAATCAAAGTTGGAAGACATATTTGTGGTGCACGAGTTCCCGGATGTCTTTTCTCAAGAATTATCGAGACGGCCACCCGAGAGAGAAATAGAGTTCGTGATCAAACTAGCTCTTGGGACGGAGCCGATCTCGAAAGGATCCTATAGGATGTCTCTGTTGGAGTTGAAAGAGTTAAAGGTTCGATGCAAGAACCGCTGGACAAAGGATTCATTCATCCCAGGCGCGTCGCCGTGGAGAGCGCCGGTATTGTTCGTAAGGAAATAGGACAGGTCATTGCGTTTGTGCATTGACTATAGGCGATTGAATCAAGTCACTATCAAGAACAAGTATCCATTACCAAAGATAGACGACTTGTTCGACCAACCGCAAGGAGCGTCCGTGTTCTCCAAGATAAACCCGAGGACCGGTTATCATCAACCGAGGATTAAGAAGGAGGACATACCAAATACGGCGTTCCGGACAAGATATGGGCATTATGAGTTTATAGTTATGCCATTTGGATTGACTAATGCCTTGGCCGCCATCATGGATTTGATGCATCGAGTATTCAAAGAATATTTGGATCGATTCGTCACCGTATTCATTGATGATATCTTGATATACTCAAGGAACTACGAGGAACATGAGAAGCATCCGAGTATAATTCTACGGACCTTAAGAGAACACTCGCTAATGCGAAGTTTAGCAAGTGTGAGTTTTGGCTGAATAGAGTAGCTTTCATTGGACATGTGATCTTTGGGAATGGAATCTCGGTTGATCCCGCAAAGATCGAAGCTGTCGTGAATTGGCCGAGAGCAACGTCGATTCTTGAAATTCGAAGTTTCTTGGGATTGGCGGGTTACTACCGACGTTTCGTGGAAAGGTTCTCCTCGATAGCTACTCCTCTAACAAAGTTGACAAAGAAGGATACGCGGTTCGAATGGACGGATAAGTGTGAGAGGAGCTTCCAAGAGCTTAAGCATAGACTAACGACCAAGCCGGTGTTGACAATACCATCCGGACCTGGAGGATTCGAAATTTACAATGACGCGTCGCTAAAGGGATTAGGATGCGTTCTAATGCAACATAGGAGAGTTGTTGCTTACGCATCGCGACAATTGAGGCCACATGAGATGAATTACCCAACACACGATTTGGAATTAGCTGCGATCATCTTTGCATTAAAGATTTGAAGACATTACTTGTGTGGAGAGAAGTTTCGGATCTTCACGGACCATCGAGCTTGAAATACTGTTCTCCCAAAAGGAATTGAACATGCGGCAATGTCAATGGATGGAGTTCCTTAAAGATTACGACTGCGACATTTTGTATCACCCCGAGAAAGCAAATAAGGTTGCGGATCCACTAAGTCGAAATCTAGCATAGCGCATATAATGGTTAAAGAATGGACTCTACTAGAGGGAGTAAGAGATTCGAGTTTAAGTTTGAAGTATGCCACATGTCCAACCCGTTGGCTACATTGAGAATCGAGTCCGAGATTCAGGAAAGAATTAAAGCATTACAATCTATGGACCATGATATCTTGAAGATCTTAGAAATGGATGCAGCGAAGAGAAAACCTGAATTTCAAGTATCCGAGGATGAGATCTTGAAATTCCGTGGACGGTTGTGCCCACCCAATGATGAAGAGCTAAGAGAAAAGATCTTGTCAAAAGCTCACTGGAGTAATTGTAGTATTCATCCGGGTAGCACGAAAATGTATCGAACCTTTGTCGGCATTATTGGTGGAATAGAATGAAGGGGAGGTGGCTAAACATGTGGCTAAGTGCTTGACGTGCCAACAAGTAAAAGCGCAACATTGTAAACCCGGTGGAATGTTACAACCCTTGAAAATTCCCCGGTGAAAGTTGGAACACATCACAATGGACTTCGTGATGGGGTTAGCGAGAAGTCATAGAGGTCACGATTCAATGTGGGTGATTGTTGACAGACTAACTAAGTCCACACATTTCTTGCCCGTGCGAAAGGATTTCACCATGGATAAGTACGCTGAGTTATACATGAGACGGATAGTAAGTCTTCACGGAGTGCCTCTGACAATTACGTCGGATAGGGATCCGAAGTTCACAACTAACCTTTTGGAAAAGCCTACAAGAGGCTATGGGAACAAAGTTGCAGTATAGTATGGCCTATCATCCTCGGACGAGATGGACAATTTGAGAGGACGATTCTGACGCTCAAGGATATGTTGCGAGTGTGTGTTATAGATTTTAAAAGAGGTTGGGAAGAACAGTTGCATCTAGTCGAGTTTGCCTACAACAATAGTTACCAATAGAGCATCATGATGGCACCGTTTAAGGCATTATACGACATAGCTTTGTAGGACCCAAGATGTTGGGATGAAGTGGGCGAAAGGAGTATAACGGGACTTGAGTTAGTTGAGCAATCGGTTGAAGCAAAGAAAGGTTATTAGAGAAAGGCTGAAAACTGCTCATAGTCGCTAGAAAAGTTATGCGAATAAGCGTCGAAGACCTTTGGAGTTTCAAGTAGGAGATCATGTCTTCCTCAAAGTATCGCCAATGCGAGGACTATCGCGATTTGGGAAGAAAGGAAAGCTAAGTCCGAGGTATGTAGGTCCTTTTGAAATATTCAAACGAATTGGAACTTTGGCCTATCGCCTCTCCCTACCGCCAAGTTAGTCGCAGGTATACAATGTTTTTCACGTTTCAATGCCGAGGAAGTATAAACTAGACCAACCCACGCGTCTGGAGTATGAAATCATGGACGTGGATGACAGAGTATCATATGTTGAAAGACCAGTCGAATCGAGGATAGGAAGGAGCAATTCTTGAGGAATAAGACGATTCCGCACTGGTGAAAGTAATCTGGGAACACCATGAAACCGAAGGAGCTACCCGGGAAAGCGAAGAAGCGATGAGACGCCAACACCCCCATCTATTTGAGTAGTAGGGTTGATTCTAAATTTCGAAGATAAAATTTTTGTAAGGGGGAAAGAGTTGTGACATTTTGAATTTCGACCCTTTCAAAGCTTATGAATAAAATGGCAATCGATGTATTTCGGTTAAACGTTACTCAAACTTGATCGCTCTTGAGATAACTAACCAAAAGGGAAAGGCCGACTAGGATTTAAGTACGTGGACTAAAGAACTCGACCATGGACTGGTACTTTGACCATGAGGATTGCCGAGGAAAGGTTTTGAATCAATAAAGGCTGATTTAAGATTCGCCATAGAACGATTTGCTAGTGTTATACGATTGGCTCATGGGTGACTCCATTTGACCATGGTATGGTTTGCAAATCAACCTAAACCGACTCCCGACGATAACGACCTCCGGGACTAGTGACTAACCCTCGCAATTACATGACAACCAAAGTCGCCATGGCTCGAATAATTCTTAAACGTGACAATAATCACGAGTCGATACACGTAACTCCTAAAAGCTGCCCGCTAGTTTGAGATAAACCGAAATTGAGATTGAACGATTTTAAACATGAATTGGACTTCGAACTTGGACGTCGAGTATTCGAGAATTTCAACTATGGAAAATTGGGCGTCACCTCATCAAGGTCAATTAGAATTAAGGTTTCATCCTAGAAAGTTCGAAAAGTGAAAATTAGACCGAAAAGTGGAATTGCCATTTTTGCCTCCCGATGAGTGCTTATACCTTTAAGATGGACAAATGGCAAGATGGTCCTTAATCAAATTCCCCATGAGATCAAATGTTGAAGGGTAGGATGGTCCATAATGCTACTGCATTATTGGAAGACTAGAATGACCATTGAGTTGACAAGAGAAATTCCACAAACAACTCTACTATTTGACTACTATTCTCTTATTTGCACACTCAAGCTTTCCCTCTAACCACTTCACTCATATCTTGAACACTTGAACCACAAGTTGAGAAGCATTTTTCTTTCCCTCACCTCACTTCTCCTCTTATTTCAACCGGCCACCCCTCTTTTCTCTCCATCTCTCTCTCAATTTCACTCTCTCTTTCACCGCCTTGCTCCGACGCCTTTATCGTTCCGGCTATAACTTCTTCGTTCGACATCGGATGGAGGCGAGCAACTTACTATTAGAAAGCTTATCGTCTTTCCGTTCTAAGAACATATTATGAGCCCAAATCCACCTAGCCGTTTGTTCTATAAAGCCGTTTGAAGAAGTAAAGGTCACTACCCCGACCAATCTGAACCCGAAAAGCATCTAGGCCATTTGGGAACCGGTATTGGCTTGATTCTTTGGTAAGGCACCTCCGAGACCTAGCTTAAGCATTTAGAAACACGACGAAAGAGTTTAGTTGGGTTTTTGATGAATTTTGATGGTTAAATCTTTGTGATCTTCAAGGAGCAGAATCTGCCCATCGTCAACCAGCTTGAAATCGTGGACACAGCCGCTTCTTAAGACCAATTGTGTTAGCTCAATCCTTGGTAAGTTGACTCTAAACCCATATTAGGACTTGATGTTACTAATAGACCAAATATGGATGAGTTTCAAGCATGATTTGTGGGCTATGTTGGCTCGATTTGTGCTAAACCCGAAACTAAAATTTCTTGGGCAGTCTTTTGCTCAATTGATTGAGGGATGTTGTGGGGTATATAAGTTCAGTTGAATAGAGGTCGCGATGGCACCATGAGTGGACTTATATATTTCGGTAACTTCATGGGGTTAGGAGCCGAAAACTTGATGGTGGTCCTATTGAGTTCCAAATTGTTTGAAATCGGCCCGTATTCGACTATGTGAGGTTTTGACACTTGAATTGTGTTGCGAATCGTCAAGCAAACTTGTTGGACCATTTTTATGTGCAATTGACCTTATGAGGAGTATGTGGACCGAATGCTTGAATTGCAATTTGTGCCTTGTATGCTGCGGTCATAAGTGATCTTATGAGATGAGATTGGCTAATTTGAGAATTGCATGTAGTATCCGGCCATGAGTGAAGTAATGTGGACTAAGTATCCAATTTGAGGAATCGAGATCGAAATATGTGGAATTAAGGTTGTTTATGTGCTCGACTAACCATTTGCATGAATTGTGAATATGTGCACATGTATACCCCGCGGCACGTTAACGCGAGGTGCGTGGGTCGATCAAGTATATTATATGAATATTTATGCACATGCTATACCGATGCATACTAATGTGGATTTTGACCTAAGGCGTACTAATGCGGGTCCGTGAATGCCAATTGTAACTTGAGGCGAGCTAATGCGAGTCCATGAATGGCAATTGTAACCCGAGGCGTATTAATGCGGGTGCAATGTAATTTCATTAGCTTGAGGCGTATTAACGCCGGCTTGGCCATTGGAATTGAGAACTATCGATATTGAGTACCACCCTATATTGTCCGTTAACTATTACTTGCCTTAAGTTCGATTATATTGTTCGGCCCTTATTATGAGATTGATTGTGATAATTGAAGTGCCGGTATGCCATGATTTAATTTGATGTATCGATTGCCATGTACGATCGCTAAGTAGAATCGCATATTGTTAGTGTCTAGAGGTACTCCTGGCCTAGTATAGGTTTAGGGTTAGCTTGCTGAGATGTAATCTCACCCTATTAGGGGACAATCTTTTCGGACCCCAAGCCTTGAACCGATTACGATGCTGATACTTTTTGGGTTACCGAAGGATTTTGAGCGCGTGATCACCCCATACCCAAAGCAAGACCGAACCATGTACCTTTTTATCTTGGACATATAAGGATGGAGACACCATTTTCGGATCGATGAAGGAGTGTGTCATACCCGATGAAGTACCGAGAGCTGCGGGACATATTGAGGATGCCGCCCCGATGACGAACCCGCCGAGCCGCGATGCCGTCGCCGAGCTTGAACTTGAGCTAGAGCTTCCGGAGCCCGAGAACCCATTGGAAGACGGAGAGATCGTAGAGCCGGGAGACGTCGAGGACAACCCTATGGACATTTCGAGTCCGAGCAAGAGCTGGAAATCGAGTTCAATGCACCCTTGGAGTTTGAGTCGGAGGTGGAGTCCGAGTCCGAGATGGGGTCGATATATGAGACGAGCGTTTCCACTTGTGTACACTCCCCCGCGGATGAATCCATTGATGGCGAGACCGACCCTTCGGCGTAGTGTAGTCACCTATCTTTTGATGTCTTTTGGGGCTTAGGTGGTAGTTACCCCTTTTGGCTTGTATCGCCCTCGCCGGACCTTCCCGGGCATGTTGCGTTACCTACTTGGTGTCGTAAAATACTATGTGTTATATTATATGATTTTTCCTTAAGTCGTCTTGTTTTAATTTGTCCAAATTTTTGTTTATGCTTTCGTTTGTGCATTTCATTTTGCAATTAAGATATACGTTGTTGGCTCCTGGGAAATAATCGAAGTAAATGACCATGGTGGGATATTGGCGAGCCCGAAGGGTTCGAGGCATGACAAATTGACCGTCATCCGATCCGGGACAAAATTCAAAGGGGTACATTGAAGACAGCTTATGTTCCTTCTAAGCTCCAATTGGCTTATATTCGACAAAGGCCTTGGGTAAAGACAATTTTCATCATTTGATTTGCAAGATCGTGTGATCTCCACGCTGCAACTTGAGAGGGAGTATTAATTGTATCACAACTTTGTATATTTTTTTATTATAAGAATAGATTGATTAGATGTATTAGTGGAGAAAATCTCTCCATCAATTACGAGATCAATTAGTCTTAGTAGATTGATTAGATGTATCAATGGAGAAAATCTCTCCATCAATTAAGAGATCAACTAGGAGAAAATCTCTATAGCTTTTGTGTATATATACCCATTATGGGTTTTAATAATAATTATATGATTACACGTTTTCACATCTTGGCATTAAAATCACTAGATGGACCTTGGATCAAGGATGTAGAAGAAATAAAGCAAATGGCCGTGAACTTCTATAAGAATTTGTTTACTAGGATGGAGGACCTCATGCGGTCGAGATTATCGCTGGTCCGGAGCACACCGCAACCCGGATCAAAATACTTTCTTCCGCTCGGCTTGCCAACAAAACCTCAGAATTTTTTATCATCCCGCACGGTTTTGTGCTTAAAGTTGCGAGCTTGGCCGAGTTGCTTGGTGTTCAGTCATGTCTTTTTGTTTTGTTTTTTTGTCGAAGTTCATTCATGTCTTACTAATGCTAGGAATTGTGCTTGAGAGTTTCCCTTTGCATTAAGCGGTTTATGTAAGCTACGATTTTAATCTTTATACAAAGAACCCAAGAATAACATGTATAGATAAGCGAATCATGATTTTTAAGTAAAGAAATTAATGAGCCTTGTTTCGGACCCATCGTTCTTTATGTGGAATAGGAATGAACCGATGCTTCAAGATCTTCTCCTCTAGAAATCCCTTAAATACCGGCTTCAATAAAACGGCCCCTCACATATTGCTTTTTGACGACTCTTTATGTGAGGTTATGTGGATATTAGGATTTAGAGGAGGGACTTGAGCTCTATTTATAGAGTTTGTAACCTATTCCCTCATTATGGATAAGGTTTAATTCGGTCCATACTATCCAATCCCATATTAATCTAATTATGAAATCTTTATATCTTTCTTTATTGGACCAATAATCAATTACAATAATAATTAATAAAGCCAATATAAAATATATTCCAACAGTTTATATGTCCATTGTGCTCGGATCCCCTTTTGTATGGTTCTTATGGGCCGTGGATTTATCGGGATTGACGAAGAACCTACCGGCACGAATGAAGTCATCTTAGGTTTTTAAGTCATTCTCATCAAGAACAAAAATCAAAAGAGAAAGCATCAAGATCACATTTAGGTAAGGATTGCATCACCAATATTAGTTTAATTTAAACTTAGCATATGTTTGTTTGAATGAAAGTATTTTCCGGGAATTTGGTTTTTGAACTTTCAACTGTTTGGTTCGCCGAAAATAGTGAATCAACAGAAAATATTATTTAGTCAAGGACAATATTCATGCATAAAATCAAGGAAGTAAATTTTCTAATATGAAGAGGTGAAAACACATTTCGAAATTGCTCCTCTCGAATTTTTTAATAGTTTATTTTATTTTAATGTATTATTATATTATATTATATTTTTCTTTTTCTTTTCCTTTTTTTTCCCTTGGCCGGTCGTCGGGCCTCGGCAAGAGCCGGTGACCGGCTACAAGCATAGACCGATGAGCTCAAGCCTTCCCATATCACTACGACACTAGGCCTTGCCGATCTCAAGCAAGGCCAAGCCTCGCCATGGCCCGATGAGGTAGAAGAAAAAAAGAAAAGAATAAAATAATGTAAAAATTTGAATTTATTTTTGGCATATGATAAAATTATAAGATTGAAATTATTTTACAAACGCAAACTAAACACCGTAAATCTTTTCGGCCATATATCACCAAACAAAGGAAAATAAATCATATTTCTAAAAAATGATTCTCTTTTTGTGACATCCCGTATTTCGACTCACTTTTGAAGCTTTGAATAAATGAAAGGTCTCATTGATTTATTTCAACTAAGTCTCACTCGAAATTGGTCCCTTCCGAACGTACTAACGAAATGGGAATGGCTAGTTAGGAAAATCAAGTACGTTGACCTAAGAACTTGATCCTGGATTGACCTTTGGTCATGAAAATTGTCGAGAGAATATTTTGGACTAATATAGGCCAATCCAAGAATAGTTAAGGAACGATTTGGGTAATACCCTACGCTTGGATCACGGGTGATTCCGTTTGACCTCGTATGGGTTTTCGAACGTGCCTAAATTATTTTCTAACGATCGTGTCCACCGGGACTAGTGATTGATCCTCGCAATTGAATGACAACCAAAGTCGTCATGGCTCGAGAAATTCTTAAACGTGATATTAATCACGGGTCAATCTCGCGTAACTCCTAAAAAATCGCCCGTTAGTTTGAAATACACCTGAAATTTCAATTAACCGAGATTGATCGTGAATCGGACTTTGAAATTTGACATCGAACCTTCAGGGGTTTCAATAATTAAATTTTGGAAGTTTTCTCATCCAGAGTACGATTTCTTCACGGTTCGCCCCAAAGGGTTCGGGAAAATAAAAATTTGGACTTGGAAATGGAAAATGACCCATTTACCCTTGGAAAATATCCAATTTTCCACTTTGGCTCAAGGGCATTTCGGTCAATACCCCCTAGTGGCCGAAATTTTGACTAGTCTTTGGTGAGGAATTTACCATTTTGCCCTTCTTGACTTTTAGAACGCAAAATATCTATGCCAAAAATTATCCTAACCTTTATTAATCAATTTTTGGTCTTCTTGCTCATTATTGCAAGAAGCTTTCTCTCACTACCTCACTCTCTCTCTCTTGGCCGAGCCTTCATTTTCACCTCCTCCCTCACCGAAAAGTTCTCAAGCCATCACCACTGGCCACCCTTGAGCCACCGAAGCTAGGCCGCTACCGTGAGCCCGCCCGGAGTTGCTAGAGTACCGTGGGTTAGAGCTGGCCGAGAGAGGACCGCCGAGCTTCGTTGGATCAAAATTTCTCTCAAATTTTTCGCCAAAGAAATCTTTAGATTTTGAAGTAAGTTGGTTTCTAATCTTGGATTAGGTAACTAGGATGCTAATGGATTATAGAATTGTGTAGTTTCAAAAATTGTTGAATTTGTGCTTGGAGTTGCTTTGGCCTAAAATGGGAGAAGGAGGAGAGAGAAAATGTGTTCTTAAAGTGAATAGTAGCCCATGATGGAATTTGGATGGCCAAGATTGAAAGTGACTTTATCGAGATTGATCGTACGATTGATATTGAATCAAGCTTTAATTGGATGGCCTAGATTGAATCTTGCTTAGGAAGATTAATCGTACGGCTCATGTTGAATCTTGTTTATGAAGATTGATTGTATGGTGGAGATTAAATGCACGTTAGGATATTTAATCGTACGATCCCGATTAATTACCACGTTAGTATAATTTAATTGTACGGTACGTATTAATTGTACGTTAGTGTAATTTTGATCGTATGGTGATTATTAATTGCTACGTTAGCATAAATAATATCGTGTGGCATAGATTAATTTTTGTGGTAGCATAATTATTCGTGTGGCCCGATTGGTCGACGGCTTGAGTGTGATTTAATCGGGTGGTCCCGATTTATCATTTATTTAACGTGAGTGAATCACGTGGTCCCAATCGAATATTATTCGGAATAATTAAATCGAGTGGTCTCGATTGAACAGTTGAGGAAAATTAGAAAGATCGTGTGGTCCCGATCTTTTATTGGAGAAAAAATTGGATGAGATCGTGTGGTCTCGACCTCGCTAATCAGGAAATTTAGCAAGATCACATGGCGAAGATTGATTGATCGGAAGGTTTTATGGATCATGTGGTATTGAGCGAGCGATCGAGGAATTATTGTTACTATATGGTCGTTATGAGCAATAAATAGAGTGGAAGTGAGGAATTTTACCCGAGGCGTTATGAGGCGGGCTCTGTTATTATTATTCTACCATGAGGCATTAAACGCGGGGTTACGTGTATTATTTTATCCCGAGGCGTTAAACACGGGATAATAACCCTGAGGCGTTATTACGCGGGTCTAGACTATATAATGGCCTAAGGCATTAGTACACGGGTCTGTCCATTTATATGATAGCTTGTGGCGTTAAACGCGGACATTGAAGTAACGTGAAATATTTTTATTATAGCTTGAGGCGTTAAATGCGGGCAATGGAGTAACGTGGAATATTTTTTATTATAGCCTGAGGCGTTGAACGCAGCATGAGAGTAACGTGGAATTTTTATTAAGGTGTAGCAATTTGAGAGAAAGAATGACGTGTATTCCTGAATTTATTTGTTGAATTATTGATTAAGGGAGGAATTGTTGATAATTGCTAATATAGGACGTGTCCGGAGGTACTAGCCCCTTAACCTAGGATTAGGAACTTTCTTACGAGATTTATTCTCACCCCGTTGTGGGCTCTCTTTTTCAGACCCTCCGCCTCAACAATGAATGACTCACCTTAGAGATTCGGTATTCCCCCATATATGGATACGTTAGTGACGAGAATATCCGGTGGGGGAAGATAAGGTATATTATAGGCACGCCACCCCTATCCTGGGTTGACACAAGAGAGCTCTATTGGAAGCCCCATACGTACGTGGTGTGGACATATCGCCATGGAGATATGTAAGTAGGTCTCTTCGAGAGGTTTTGATATTCCCTAGATGGAGTTGGGGAATGGGACCCCACTACTTTCGCACCTCCGGATGGCATAGTGGTGCACCGTGATGCTTTGGACTCGAAGGCTTTGAGCCCAACCCGGAGGTCATGGTGCCGAAGAGGATGGGGAAGTCGTAGAACCGTCGATGTGGAACAGCCACCCGAGGATGATGAGGATCACCGGCAACTATAGATGATATAGTTGATGATAGTGATGATGGGACCTAGGGTAGTTGGCCTCTTGACTTTTGTGGAGTGTTTTCTTTTGGAAGTATAGTAGGCTTCGACCACTAGACCTTTTTGTTGTAGTGGTCACGAGGCTTGTACAAAGGCCTCCGAAGCCCTAGGTTTGAGAGTTGTAACAATTATGTATATATGTACATAAGTTATTTTTTTACCATCCCAAGTTATCTATTGTTATTTGTTTTCTGTATGGGAATTTGTTTTTGCTTCCGTAAAAGTTTGTTGGCCTTTGGATCCTAGAGAACTGTACGATAATATGGCCAGGTGGGATGTCGACAGGCTCGCAAGGTTCGGGTTGTGACACTTTTCCTCTTTCATGGAGTTTTTCGTGAAACAAATGTACCCTTAGTCTCATTTGTTTGGTTTAATACATGATCATCACCATCTAGCTTAGGAAACTTGAATTCCTTTGTCGAGATTAGTTGCATGTTGAATGTTATGCATAACTCATGGGTCCTGTCTCGGGGCTTAACCAAAAAGTGATGTTTATTTTGCTCGATGCAGCTTGGGTTGTTTACTTTACCGCACTTCATTCTTTGTTTATGTCGTTGTACCTTGCTGCTTATTGCTTTGTCCAAATTCAGTTGTATGAGTATCCTTGCATGTTATTATTTATTTTTTTTGTCAAAACAAACTGATATTTATTTAACTAGCTGAAATAGGGGAACAACAACAATTATTGCATAAACAAAGCAAATCCCAAAGGCTGCGTTTGGTCGTCTAAATTTCTAGTCAAGATAGAACTAGATAGGATAGGATAAAAAATCCAATAATTTTGTTATATCCTATATACTGTTTCTAAACAGCGGATTTAAAGTTGGATAAGCAAAGGCAAGGCGCAGTTAAGATTGAATTTATTTTAGTGAAGCATCGGGATGCTTTATAAATTATTCAGTAATGAGTTCGATGAATTGGCTATTGTTGAGCAGAAATTTGTATCATTTGAACTTGGTCACAACATCGATGGAGCACATCCCGTAGTATTAGGGCTCTTAATTTGGAGTCGAATCATTTGAGAATGACTCACTAGCCTTGCTTGTTGTCTTGTCGAGTGAGTAAACAAGAACTTAACAATCCAATTATTCGGTCTCTTTTCACAAGTGGAAGATGCCAAGAGAGCTACCTCGAAAGTCGATGATCAATCTTGAGTTCTTCTACATGTCGAGACCCATTTCGAGTGTTGGAATGATTCAAGTGGTTAAAGAATGAGGGATGTGATCTTATGTCATACCAAACAATCGATTAAAGAATAAGGTTGTAGGAGTATCCTGTTTTGCGGCCGAAGACTCCAGCCTGGTGTCGTCGGAGAGGCGCACACTTGACAATTGCCGCCATCGGACAGGCAGCCCCCCTTTAGAGAGGTGGGCCGGCGTGCCGAGAGGCCGCCCAATGGGGAAGAGGGACAATGGTTGTGGGACAAACCTGATTCTTCTCACGTATGCTCATTTGAAAAATCCTATCTTGGTCTATCTAACCCTCTCCCTCAAGAATTTTTTTATCCGAGATATTTATTCATTTATCATATCCCGTATAGCTATTAACGATGGGATAGAATACAACATATTCTCGTCCCGACGATTAAGAGTTGAATCCTTTGCGAATGGCTTGCTAGCCTTGCTCATTGTCTCGTCAAGTGAGTAAACAAGTGCTTAGCAATTTAATTATTCGATTTCTTTTTCACAAGCTGAAGGTGCACTCATGCAAGTCATCCAAGAGAGCTACATTGAAAATCGATAATCAATCTCGAACTTTTCATAACATATTGAGACCCATTTTGAATATTGGAAAAGTTCAAACGGTTTAAAGAATGAGGGATGTAATCTCATATCATGCTAAATAATCGATTGAAGAATAAGGTCGTAGAAGTATCTAGCTTTGAGGCCGCAAACCTCAGCCTGGCATTGCTGGAGAGTTAGCCACATTTGATGGTCACCCTCGTCGGAGAGACGGGCCCCCCTTCCAAAGAGGTAGCCCGGCGCGTCGAAGAAGGCGATTCAATGTAGAGGAGAGATGACGGTTGTGGGAAAAACCTCATTCTTCTCATATATGTTCTCTTGAGAAATTATATTATGGTTTATCGCACCCTATTGACACCTGATTTTTAAAGAAGTGCTTAGTTTTTTTTTTTTTTTTTTTTTTTGTAAGGTAAGTATGTAACCAAGTGCTAAGTTTTATTTCATAAAATTCACAAAAATTCATAAAAAGTCAAAAAATTGAAACATAAAGTTTGGTGGCCTTGACCAAACATAAGGAACCATTTTTTAACAAAAAAAAATAATTTTTCATATTTTTTGCATTTTTAAATATTTTTGGAAAATAGAAAAATACAAGAAAAATTCACGAAAACTACTTCCCGAGGTCACAAAAATATATAAATATATTCTATATTTTTATTTTAATTCCCTTTTCATATTGACCTCAAGAAAAATTAAAAATTGAACTCAATTTTAGGTGTTTCTTCACAACACCAAGGGTTGAATTCGCCTAAAAAATGCGGTTTGAGTCTTTTTATTTGAAACTTTTGCATGTTTTGAGTCAAGACATTCAATCATGATCCTCTGCAACTTCAATTTGATCAATTTCATCCTCAATTGCACGAATTGCACGGATTGGGCAAAATACCCAATTATTCTTTGCAATTTAGTCCCAGGGATTTTTAGTTTTTGAAATTAATTTTAATCCATGGACTTTCATGGCAATTTGGACTACCTCCCAAGGTTTTCATATGTTCTGAATTGATTGGCGGAGGTGGTTTCATCCAATTTGATCGTTTGGGTGCCCAATTGAACTTTTCCCCGATTTGCAATTTTAGAAAAATTTGGCGTTTTTATAGAAATTGGTAGGAATGTTTGGGCAAAACCACATTTTTAGATAGAATTTGAGTCCCCGAGTTCAATTTTGAGGTTTAATTGCAAACATTCCCCATGAATTTGGATTAATTTCAAAAATTGCAAGTCTGAATAGGTTCGAGACCGGTCGATCGCTAGTCGAACCCGGTCCAAATAGTGTTGTCTTCCCCCTTGAGCTCGCGCCATTGGGAAGGCATTTTGTTCGTCAAGTCCAGACGTGTCAATCGCCACCAGTGTCACGGCCAATGGTCGCCGGAGCTAGAGCGGGATAGCCGGTCAAAGTCTTGGCACATGGAAAAGTCAACACTCTAAAACCCGAGTGAAATTTATGCTCACCTGGCGCTCCACGGAAGGCCTATCGAACCTGGATGGAATCTCAACCGATTCCGTCGCTGTCCGACTACCCAATTGCACGTGTGTGCACGTGTGAGAGGGGTCGACGAAGCTTTTCCCGACGCACCAAAATTCAAAGTTGGTATAAAAGGGTTGAGAAGCTTCGCGAATGGGGAGAGGCTCATTCGTGCTCGTTTGCGATACCGAATAGAGAGAGAAAGATAAAAGTAGAGAGAGAGAGTCTCGCGCGACGCCATTACGAAGCTTCACACCGAAACTTCGCGACTTCGGCCCATCAATCCAGCTGAATTAGGGCATTAGATCATCACCAAAAGCTCACCTAAGCTAAGAGGAAGCGATCGCACCAGCTCCATTGACCTACAACCTCCGAAACCGGTGAGTCGACCTCGCGAGCTTCGATCTGCGTATTCATGGTGTAGCACTATCTCGGGCATAATCGATTGAATTAGCGTGTGCGTTTTGATCCTTGAATATCATTGAGCACGTCTACATTCCTTTTTTGCATGGATTTCGCTCGAATACCTCGAGTCGAGCCTTCAACCGGTCGCGGCCGAATCGAACTTCGACCGGGCGATTCTAGCCATTGCAAGCTCAATCGGAACTCGATGTAAGCTTCTTGAACTTCCTATGATGCTCATGTATGAATGAATTGATCCGATTTGGCTTGATTCTCGCATGTTCGAACTCGGCAATGGCCGTCTGTGTATAGTGTGATACTCGTGATTTAGCCGATAAAATTTCTTGATTATGAGATATGTTAATCTAGAGGATCGGATGAGTCGATTGGTACTAGTTTTGTGTCATTCCGTCGAGATCTCACTTGTTAGATCTCGCTGGGAGAAAGGTCAGGCGTCGATTCCGTTGTCGTCGAGAGGTTGAAGACGGCCGAGCTGGCGAGTCAATGAGTCAAAGTCCTAGGTGGCGAGCGGTCACATCGGTCCAGTGTCGGCCGAGTCAACCGGCCATTAGATCGGTTTCGTTGACTCGGCGGATCGGACGGCTAGGATAAATCGAGTCTTTTAAGCGTAGACCGTCCGATTAGATTTCAAATTTTCGTTTATTAGTTATAAAATAAAAAATGCATAAATGGTGTCGTTTGTGTAAGTGAGTATGCGACGTTATTCGGGGTAAGGGTCGATGCGTCGTCGTTTTAACCCTAGGCGAGCGAATGATCCGGGATCGAGTCTAGGGTTAATCATGACCGTTCGTTCATTCTAGATGCGGCGTCGTTTTTGTACACGGGGCAAATGTGATCGAGTGCGGCGAGGCGTATGTAGGCTTGAATGAGTGAACGGTTGAGATTAGTTCTAGGTTCAATCCCGGCCGTCCGTTTAATTTCGTATTTTAGAATATTAGGAAATTGTTTTGAAAAAATCAAAAGAATTTAGAATAAATAGGATGCAGGCGTCGTTTTAGTAGAGAGTGGGTCCGAGTCGGGTCAGGGTCGGGTTGACCGGCTGTTGATCGGGTTTACTCGGTCTCGAAAAATTAATAAAAAATTCATAAAAAGTTTCTAAAAATAAAAAAAATCAATAAAATTCATAAAATTCATAAAAATTCCCAGATTTTCCCGAAAAATTTTCTAAAAATTTCTGGATCGATTCGGGACTCTTATAGTTTGGAGGGTCGATTTACATCGATCCGGAAAATTATTGATTTTTTAGAAAATAAATAAAAAAATCCAAAAAAAAGTTAGAAAAATTCCAAAAAAATTATGGAAAATCACAAAAAATGGGAAATAGCTACATTCAACCGGCCAGTCCCTATTTTGTGGTTTTTAGGTCCCGAACCTCCCAAATGACCATTTTACCCTTCCGGGCACTTGTCCCCAAAAATTTTCGAACCATCCCGGAACTTAAATAGATCTTCCTCCGGGCCGACAAGTGCCATACTAGACATGCCATGCTCGTCGATTGGTTGATTTGATGGTGATTATTCATGATTGCGAACTTAATTTTCTCGATTGTGATTAGTAGGATAGAAATTCCCATCCGTATGGCAATTCTAGATCGCTAGAGCCTACCTCACCTTGAATATCGTCTCGCATGAATTCTTAGGTTAGAAAATCACTCAACTTCGGTAACCGAAAGGGCGTCGATGTAAATCTCGGCGTAACCAAGTCCCCGACCCACTTCTCCGGTTTTCGTAGAATCGAACGGTTTCTCCCGACCGCTCGATAGAGTTCCCAATCATTCCCTCCAAAAATTGATTGATGGCAACTCCATCTCGCATGTACACCGCGCACATGTCACCCGATCACACTAAGGTCGTTCTTGATATTTCTAAATTTTTCTTCACGCCGCGATTCAAGTAATGGGTCTTGGGTGGGACCCGCGCGCCAAGATCCACCGCCAACCGGATTGGAAGCGTGGGTCGTTAACCCTCACCATCCTCGCGCCGAAGGGAGCGGAGGAGGGTCGCGACAGACCGGCGACTCCACCGGGAGAAGTGAATGGTTGTGAAATCATTAAGAGGACTTAAGCCAATAAAAAAGTTGAGTGTTTTTATAACCTCGTTTTCTGCAAATGCTCTTGAAGGTGAGGTACGTTCACTAACAAAATGTGTTAAATGTTGATGCAGATGGGAGTTACAAGGGATGACATCTATGCCAATCTATTTTGTGCGGATATGGTGTTTCGGGTCTTGTGTGTTTATTTATGCACATATGGAAGCGGTGTTTGATATAAACTGCTATGCATGCTTTGCATATTCCGAGGATCACAACACCGCACACACAAGCGCCTAAACTTGAGCCGCGAATCACCCTTTTAGGTCGCCTTAGATAGGGATTAGTATGCAAGGCTCATGTGTTCGATTGCACCGGGGTTGACCATATTTAATCCCGCTCGCTATGCGAGGTTGATGATTCTACCCACTTGTTGTTTGGTTGCGCTCGTGGACGGCTCATCAATTCATATAGCGGGAGCCTCTTTAGGTCCACACCTGAGCCTTTCCTAATTTCTTTAGAGTCAAACCTCACTTGTCTCATGCGCATGTGAATGGAAAGTTGGTATACCTAAAATCAAAAATCAAAAAGAGAGTAACATCGGTTGGTAAGGCTCTTCTCCTTGTAATTGGAACTTGTAAATTTAAATTATACATAGCATGTATTTTCACGAATATATCGTGAAAAATTGTAAGAATGTTTAAGTGATTGGGGTTGAAGGTCATCTTTTAGACTAGATGACGCCTTAAGGTCGGACCAACGTCCTCGATGTGTTCATGCGGGAACGAAGGAGTATTCGATGTAGCGACCGAGAGCCGGATTCATTCCAAGTCTTTGGATTTGTTCACGGGAGGGAACTCAATGGACGCAACCGCATCCGTGGTGAAAATTGTTACTATACAAGTTGCGCACCACATTTGGAACTCAAACGCGAAAAAGAAAGGATCCGAGAGATATACGCGAAATTGATGAGGCGACCTCGCGCAATTAAGACCGCCGCGAATCATTCTCCAATCAAGAAAATGGAAGTTGTTGTCATATCCTCCGATGATGAAGAAGGTGTTGGTCCTCCCGAGTTGGTAGAAATATCATCGGATGAAGACATCAATCCGACTAGTTAGTTTCAATTTGACTTTGGGGCATTTTTAGGGTTTATTGCATTTCTTCGGGGTTGTTTGTGTATTTTCTTTTGACATGTATGGGTCGAATACCTTTAGATGTTTTTACATCCTGCTTCTTTGGAATTAACCGTATTAAGATTGTGAGTTTTATGAGTTGTCAAACTCAAAGTTGTAATAATGGCTTTCTCCCTCGATTACTCTTAAACGATCCTAATCAATTGCATGCCATTTTTAGGTGGGATTTGGTCCATAACTACCCTCATTTGATTTATTTTAGTCAAATGGGAGTAGTTGACCCTCATTTTACTAAAGGATGACATGGAATTTGATTAGTGCATTTGCATCACATTTCATGCATATCCGTTATAATCCGTGGTAATTGACATTAGAATCATCATTTTGCATATTTTAGATTATGGAGAATGGAGATATCAAGGTCATTCCGGTGCCTCGCAAGGAGTTTTCTCAATGGTGGGACCGTCTCAACTCGATCAATAAGGCGTACGTTGAAGGACGACTAGGTCGACTAGTGGATCCGATTAGAGTGGAGTACCAACCGGCCCTTATTCAAGCTTTAGCCAAGACATGGGATGCGCACACGATGACTTTCAACTTCCAAGGCCTCGAATTAATCCCTACACTCGACGAGTATTTTGCCATCATCTAAGCCAAATTCGATGACCATATAGCTCAACCTCCTCTAGATATGGACCCTACCCTTTCTTTATCGAGGTTCCTTTACCTCAAAATTTCGGAGATAGAAAAAATCTACAAATCCAACTCCTGCATTTACTTTCTCATTCCTCTATGACAATTACTCTTCTTTACCCGCCGATACCGGTCATAAATCGGGTAAGGTGTTCGTCCTAGCTTTCTTTGCCTTCGTCCTATTCCTACTTCTAGGACTACCTTCGACCCCTCCATAGTTCACATAGCCCGACAAGCATGTTGCCAATGGAACTACTTTTACATGATCCTAGCTGAAACCTTCCTTTCTCTAAACCTTTTTAAAACCTCCAAAAAGGCCACTTTCCAAGCATCCAATGGATTACTTCATATGTGGTTCATTTCTCATATAAAAACTTTCCAACTTTGGGTAGGATGCTATGAGATCAATGAGCATGTGCATCCTCTTAAATCCTTCCTCAAGTGCCAATCCCTCGTGCCTAAACACCCTTTCAAGAAATAGGTTGAGCTTTTGAGAGATTTGGAGCCCGAGCATATCCGATAAGCGTCCGACTTGGCCCAAGATTCTGGAGACTCGTATTATTGGCATTGATGATAGCCCTATTCCTTTACTAGGATATACCGGTGTGGTGGCCTACTATCCTATTCACGTGGTGAGACAGCTTTGGTATTTTCCAACAAGTGCCACCACATGTTTGTCCCGGGATCTTCTCATTTGATATGGCACATGGAAAGCTCACCAGAGAAGCAAAGAAGCTTTATCGGGCCCGAATCAAGCTTATCCTTCGTGCCTTAAAGAATTCCCCGCTGCAACAAGTTGAATGGCTTGATTATTTGGATGATAATATGAACATCCACAGGGGCTTCCAAGGATTATATTCGGAAGTTCAAAGAGTACTTTGCATCATTGGTCAAGCCGTACGTACCCGAATGCGTATCTCTCCGCATTGAAGAAGTGGAATCATATGTACTCGAATACTTTGTACCGTACATCCTAGGAGTGGAGCCGTATGTCCCTGAAGATCCGGAGCTTTAGATGTCCGAAGAAGGAGAAGATCCTTATTTGTGGGATTCGGACGGATCGGAGGAACAAGAAGAATCCGAGCGTCCGCGGTTCGGATAGATCCATCCCCCCATTTAATTTTGCACATTGTTATATTTTTGAACACTTTTGAACAATTCAAGTTGTACTAAATGCATCTTATTTCCTTTATGTTTCACGCATACACATCATTATATAGGAAACGCAATTACCACGGATTAGTCTTTTTAGATTTTGAATGCTCTCAATGCTGACTAGTATCATGAAAAATAGGTGATAGATAATCACGAGGACACGTAGCAAAACCCGCCTAATAAGAATGGAACAAGAAGAACTCGCACCTCGTGTGGGTAATATGGAGAATCGAGATGAATATGATAGCCACGATGGTGGCAGAGATGAAGGCAATACGGATTGCCAGTCAAGAGAAGTATCCTATCAATCCGAATTCTCAAGCTCCTCCGAGCATATCGGATGGTACAAGTGCTAATCCGGCCCCTGCTTGTAAACACCTCTCCAAATTTGGAACAGCCACCTAAGGACGCTCCGGTTGTAATAGACCTAGAAAAGAAAGAAAAATAAACCCTCAAGATGGAGGAAGAAATCAAGAGGTTCGCCAAGATTGAGGAATGCTTGGTTAGTCGGGGATACGAGCTTTCACGCTTTGATAATGTGAAACCGTTTGAGAAGATTGAGGTTCCTTCGATTACAAGGAGCCTGATTTCGTAAGGAAATACAATGGGACCGGATGTCCCAAGGTGCATCTCAAGTACTATTTGCGCCGTATGTCTCGGTTCTTAGACAACATCCTGCTATTGATCAATACTTTTCAAGAAAGTTTATCCGGGGGCAGCCTTAGCATGGTTCATTGAACTGGAACCCGAGAGGCTTCTTGACCGGGACAAATTAGCTGATGAGTTCCTTAGGCAATACAAATTTAACACTCTAACGACCCTTACTAGGGAAGACCTTTTGAGAACCGCTAAAGGAAAGAACGAGGCCGTTCGCGTTTACGCTCAAAGGTGGAGAGCTCTAGCCGTACAAGTGAAACCACCTATCCTTGGAGAAGAGTTGGTGGACATCTTCCTCAAGGCATTACCCTTTGAGTACTTTGACAAGTTTAACACCTCTCGGGTGTCATACATTCGCACACTTAATTAAGGTGGCGGTGCGTCATGAATGGGCATTGCGGAAAAAGAAGATACCCGACTCGTCTTTTAGACGCCAATACCCCGTAAGAAGAGATAGGGAGTAAACTGGTGATGTGGTGTTTGTCCCTAACCCACCTAAATCGAAAAAGTTTTCACCTCCTACCCCTACCCAAAGATCTTCTTCTTGGACCATCCCTAAACCACCGAAGCCAATAAAGAGAAACCAACCTGTTTTTACCCCATTGCCTCGACCTTTGTCTAAACTACTACCGATACCGCTTGAGAACCGATTGGTTGCGAAGGAGCCTCCTAGAGCGAATCCTCCTAGGTTTGCTTGGGTTCGACGAAACTCGACATACGTTTATCACATGGGAGAAAGGGGGCATAATGTTGACAATTGTCTCTCTCTTAAATATAAGGTGCAAGCCTTAATTGATGGTAAGGTCCTGGAGTTCGATAAGACCGAACCAAACGTGCAACAGAACCCTTTACCGGAACATCGCGAGGTGAACGCAATATTTGAGAGTGACCACGAAGAAACTCTGGAGTTCATAATAGACGTGAGCAAAATGCAAGATATCTTGACCCCGGCTTCGCAATATCTTGATCGAGCGACTATTTCCAATGAAGAAAAGAAGGCATGTCTAGAACAACTAATCAATTTAGGCGTTATTGGGAGAATGGAAGATGCTACTTTCAAGGGAACCTATGTAACCATTGATATGGTGGCGAGAGGAGTTCGTGATGAGAGCTACGAGAGGGAAGACTTGGAGAGTTCCTTCAGGATACTTAATGAATGTCTAAGATGGCAAAGAAACTGAAGAGTTAAATGATTATGAAATCCGCTTGGAAAAAGCTCGCCGAGGTGATAGAAGGTTCATGTAGAAAGTTCTTGAGAGGGGGGAGATAGTTGACAATCTCGGAGAAGATAGCGGAGGATACAACTTTAAAGTCTTGTATTCGGTACCACCAAGTTCTTTCGTTGATTCGGGAGATGTAGTTACTGATGGTTAGGGTGGCATGGATGACCCCGAGGGCGAAGAGTTTGTGGGAACGGTTGATGAAGCCAAGAATCGGGAGACCCCTCGGAATGAATGGCGAGAATCAAGAGTCCGATATGCGACTTTTCAATTTGGAGACCCACATACGTTATCCGACGAGTATGGTGGCGGGAGCTATCCCAATTAGTGGTTAAGAATAATACCACAACAATGGAAGAAAGTACGCAAATCCTAGAGATACGGCGGACCATTGAGATTCAGAATAGACGGATCGTGTTGTTGCAAGGACAAGGCGATGATATTTCGAATAAGGTGGATGAACTAAAAGAGTTGATCGTGCCGATCACCCAAATTAGAAATATTCCGCCACAAGGTGTGAATCGAAGGTAACTTTAAGCATAGTCCGATCGGTTCCCGCATTGGCTTGGTTCCAATCAATTGATCTCGGATTGGACCCCAAGTCGGGAGGAATTATCGAGCACTTTATACGACACTTTGAAGCTGGGATTAGAGGATAATTCACCAAAGCCAATTTGTTGAATATCGAGAAAAGGAGAAGATGAGAGTTTTGAACTCTTCGCTAGAAGATGGAAAAAGCATCCTATGATGGTGCAATCGTCGTTAACAAAAAGGGAAATGTTGGAATTTATGCTCAAGGCGTTGCCGGCGAGAATATTTTGACCGTATGTATGCATGTACATATTCCTCCTTCCAACACATGGTAGATGTTGGTATGAGAATAGAAGGTATAATCATGAGAGTCGGGAGGGAAAGACAGAGGCATTTTGACGAAGGAAACGTCGCTGATGCAATGCCCGCGAGGCCCCGTCATGAACATAATCCTCAAAGCATTCATGAGGATGAAATGATAGGGATGGTGGATATCCCAATCCGTTTTGTGATTGATCCGAATAATGTGGATAACTGAGAAGCTTCCCGTTCGTAAAAGCCGTCAACGCTAGATTTATCTTGCGAAGAAGTGACGGAAGTCTCGAATGGTCAAGATGAAAGAATTAGGATGGTAAAGATTAAACTTCCACCCGTAGAAGAATACAACTCGAAGGCGATGCATTGGAATTATGGGACCGGTGAAATTGACGCCGTGATGAGATCTGGAAGATGTTATGCTCCAAGGGAGGTGGAACCCGAAAAGAAGGCGCCGACGTCGAAGAAGTGGAAAAGCTCCAATCTATTGTGAGAACTAGTGAATATGAAGTCATCGACCAACTCCCGAAAATGCCAGCACAAATCTCTTTGCTTGACCTCTTTAAGAATTCGAGATAAGCATAAAAACACTCTGCTAAAGGTACCGAACGAAGTGCACGTTCTCGAGATTACCAACGAAGTCCAACCGGGAGACTTCGTGGGGGCCATTCTATTAAAGGATCAAATTTCCTTCTCGAGATGAAGATTTCCCGAGAGAAGGGCGCTTCTACAACAAGGCTCTCTATATCGCCGTAAGGTGCTATAGAAAGGAGGTACCTCATGTTTTAGTTGATAATGGCTCGACTTTTTAATCTGTGCCCTCTAAGCACTCTTAAAAGGTTAGGGATAAATGAAGATTTCGTTAAGACGTCCAAGACGACTTTTCATTCATTCGACGGAGTTTTTAAGAATGTGATAGGCGATATTGAACTGGATGTCTCCGTTGGGCCGGTAACTTTCTCAATACCATTTCAAATACTTGGATATCCCTAGTGCTTTCACTATGCTTTTGGGAAGACCCTAGATCCATGTATCGGGAGCAATACCTTCTTCTCTACATCGAAGGTTAAATTCGTGGTCTAGGGCCGTCCGATCACTATTCATGGAGAAACGAGACATCGCGCTTCCTTGAAAGGAATGGTTCCCTACATCGAGCTCCTAAAGGAGGATGAGCTTAGTTATCATACCTTTGATGTCATATCCATTATGCACGTACCATCCGATGCGAAGATAACTACTCCAAAGTTATCTAAGCCTGCGACTATGGCTAGGACGGTACTCCTCACAAATGGTTTCATTCTTGGCACTGGATTGGGGAAGTATGGCCAAGGAATTCGTAATCCCTTAAGTCTTAACTCAAATGATCACAAGGTTGGTCCGGGATACAAGGGAATGATAGGACATGATACGGGTCGAGGCCGAGGTCGAAACAAATGTTATGGAGACCAAGGACGTCATGTAGACACCCGGATAGTCGCTTCATTGGCACCAATGCCTGGAAATCTAAAGGGAAAATGTTTGAAAATCTCTTATCCCAAGTATTCTCCGAAGGAGGTAAATGGCTTGAGGATGAAGATATTTCGATATCACTGGATCCGGATTTATTCAACCCATTTCTGGAAAATTGGGTAAATGTGATCATCGAATGGCTCGACGACGACTTTCCCACCCCCGAGTAAAAGGCTCTTTCTGAACTTTATCCTTCACTGCATTGCTATTACTTGCATGTGTTTCCTACAGCCTAAAACTTTTGATGTTTCTTCTTTTGAAGTACCCTTGGATCTCGTTTCGTGATTCAAGAAGTGCAATATTGTATCGCCATTAGTAGCACCTATCAATGAAAAGCATTTCCAGTTTCATTAAGGACATATGGAGCAACGGATTGGTTCGATGATGATAATTGCCCGACCATGAAACTTGAGGCCCGATCCGCCATATGATTCTTGGTTTTCAAAATAGCTATTGAGAACCAGGATGTCCGAAGATTAAGGATTAGTTCTCTTCTCTTTTCTTCAAAAACGAATTTGAAAACATTTTTATCAAAATAGACCATGCATTACCGTAATATCATCATTATGGTATACTAACCATCCTTGATGCATTTCGGGCATATCATCCCTCCCATACATAACAGGTTAATATATGACTCGAGATCGGCTCGATGACTACTCATATGAGATTAACGAAGAAAAAATAGATGTGAGCGATATCAAGAGAGAATGGGATAGTTTTGAAGAATCCAAACCTCCTGTTTCCGAAGAACCTATTGTTATCAATCTAGGAGATTCAGTTTGTATTAAAGAGGTGAAAGTAGGAGGACATTTATCTACAACCGACACCTTGAGAATGACGGCATTGCTTAAAGAATATCGGGATATTTTCGCCTGGTCATATGCTAACATGCCTGGATTGGACCGAGATATAGTAGAACATGTTTTGCCCATAAATCCTACATGCAAACTAGTTAACCAGCCGTGCGAAGAATGAACCCCGAGTTGTCCGATAAGATCAAAGAAGAAGTGATGAAGCTTCTCAAGGTAGGGTTCATCGAAGCCGTCCCATATGCTGATTGGGTCGCTAACATTGTACTAGTTAAAAAGAAGGATAGGAGGATCCGACTATGCGTGGACTATCGAGATCCGAACAAAGCTAGTCTAAAAGACGACTTCCCCCTTACCGCATATTTACGTACTTGTCGATAGCACCACGGATTTTTAACCGTGTTTCCTTCATGGATGGCTTCTCGGGATATAATCGAGATCATGCTAAAAGAAGAAGACAATATCAAGACTTCGTTTGTCACCCAATGGGGAATCTTCTCTTACAAGGTTATGCCCTTCGGATTAAAAAATGCGGGGGCAACTTATCGAAGAGCTATGGTGACTTTGTTCCACGATATGATACACAAAGAAGTGAAGGTCTATATGGATGATATGATCGCCCGGTCCAAACCCGGAGAAGATCACGTTCAAGTCTTGAGAAACTTATTTGATCGACTCCGGAATTACAAGCTCAAGCTGAATCCCGCAAAATGCATATTCGGGGCCGGATCCGGAAAGATGCTTGGATTTGTCGTAAGTAGTCGTGGTATCGAGATTGACCCTTCCAAGATCAAGGCCATATGGGAAATAGGGACTCCTTCTACTCGTTAAAGAAGTAAGAGGTTTACTTGGAAGGCTGAATTACATATCCGATTCATATCGCAATTGTCGAAACAAAGAAAGCCCTTCTTCAAGCTCCTAAAAAAGGGCGCGAAAGTGAAGTGGGATTCCGAATGTCAACAAGCATTTGAGAAGATCAAGGAGTATTTGGTGCAACCTCCAATACTGGTACCTCCTATCCCTAACACTCCTTTAACCTTATACCGACGGTTCATGATGAATCCTTGGGAGCATTACTCGCCCAAACTAACCCCGAAGATCGAAAGGAACGGGCCATTTACTATCCGGGTAAGAAGTTCACGGCGTCGGAAGCTAAGTATTCACCTGTAGAAAGAACTTGTGTAGCATTGGTTTGGGTCCTCCATAGACTCAGGGGCGATATACCCGCATTATCATATCCAATTGGTCACCAAAAATGACCCTATCAAATATCTTCTAAAAAAACCAGCTCTGTTGGGAAAGATGGCCAAATAGCAAGTGCTCCTTTCGAGTTTGATATCGAACTTCGCCCCAAAAATCCGTCAAGGGAAGAGCAATCGCCGACATGTTGGCCGAAAATCCCCCTAAATACATTCCAGAGCAAAATGGCGGAGGCCAAATCTTGAACACATCCGAAGATAAATGGACAATGTACTTTGATGGCATTGTAAATCTCGCTGGATCGGTACTTGGGCGATCTTAATATCTCATAGAGATCAACATTATCCAGGCTCGGTCAAGTTGGTATTCTCATGCACCAACAATATTTCTGAATATGAAGCTTGCATCTTTGGGTTACAACCGGCCATTTCATTAAAAGTGAGGAAACTACCGGTGTACGGAGATTCCATACTCATCATCCTACAAACTCAAAAAGCGTGGAAAACGAAGGATCCCAAGCTTATCCCTTATCACAAATTTCTCGAAGGATTGATCCAATACTTTGATGAGATCATATTCGAGTACCTCCCAAGAACTTAGAACCATTTTGCTGATGCTTTGGCCACATTATCGGCTATGTTGCAAGCACAAGATGGCCTTGAGATAGAGCCATTGAGGATTGACATCCTTAATCAACCAAAGCATACTGCATGGTCATCGAAGGAGAACCCGATGAAGAACCATGATATCAAGAATTACTTACTCGAAAGGTGAATTCCCACAAGACAGTCGGCTAGAAGATAAGAAATACATTAGCAAGATGTCTTCTAAGTTTTTCCTCGGTGGACAAATCTTATACAAGAGGTCCTTTGATTCGATTTTGCTGAGGTGTTTAAACGCCAAAAAAGCAAATCTCATCATGAAAGAGATCCATGAAGGAGAATACAGGCCGCACATGAATGGTCATCTCCTCGCCAAGAAGATCATGAGGCTCGGATATTCTTGGATGACTATTGAATCGATTGCAATCAACATGTTAGGTCTTGTTATCAATGCCAGGTGTATGGAGACAGGATAAATGCGCCGCCAAATGAACTCGCACCGAGATGTCGAACCTTGGCCGTTCTCTATGTGGGGGATTGACATGATTGGCCCGATTAACTCGAAGGCTTCCAATGGTCATCGTTTCATTCTGGTAGCCATTGATTACTTCACCAAGTGGATTGAAGGCAGCTCATATGCCAACGTCATTGCAAACAATGTGGCTAAATTCATTAAGCGAGATATTATCTCAAGATATGGAGTTCCACGAGCAATCATTATAGACAATGGCTCAAACCCCGAACAATAAGGTTGTGGATCATCTATTGGATCGGTTTAAGATACGACACCTCAATTCCTCACCTTACCGCCCACAAATGAATGGAGCCGTAGAAGCGACAAATAAGAACATCAAGAAAATATTGGCCAAGACCGTTGAGAAATATCGAGATTGGCACGAAAGATTGCCATGTGCTCTCATGGCCTATCGAACTTCGATTCGTACTTCAACCGGGGCAACTCCCTACTCATTGGTATATGGTATGGAAGTAGTCCCGCCAATAGAAGTTGAAATTCCCTCTTTAAGGATCCTTTCACGCATCAAATTCTCGGAGGATGAGTGGAATCAGCAGAGGCATGAGCGATTAAATTTGATTGATGAAAAACGACTAAAGGCCATTTGCCATGGCCGAGCTATCAAAAGAAAGTGGCCGAGCTTTTAACAAAAAGGTCAAGCCTAGGAATTTTGAAGTAGGGATGCTAGTTGTAAGAAAGGTACTCCCAAATGCCCAACACTCGGGAGACAAATTTACACCAAACTATGAAGGCCTCTACTTAATCCACAAAGTTTTATCTCGGGGAGCTCTTATCCTTGTAAACATGGATGGAGAAGAGTTGGTAAGTTCGGTAAATGTAGATGCCGTGAAGAAATACTATACTTGAAATAAAATCAAGTTTCGAATTGGTTGATGGGCGAATTTGAATCACATAAAATTTTGCATTTACATGCCATGTGCATACCTACATTTGCATGTGTTTGTATTTTGCGGGAGGGCTCGAGTTATGAAGAATCCCGCAAAACGATTGATCAAACAGGGAATCAACTTTAATTTGAGATTTTGAATGTCCGTAATCGATTGGTTTCGTTTGTTTATCCATGAAACGGGAATCGGCGTTTGAAGGAAACAGGTTTAAGTTTCTCTTCCTTTATAAAAAGATATTCATCTTCATTAAAAGATGTTATCATGCTTGACAATGAGAAAAATGTTTTGGATTTACAAAGCCGCAAGGCCTTTTAAAGAAACATCCCTATGAAATTTAACAAACACCTTTTGATTATATTTTTGGTGTTAAAAATTTCTACAAATGGTGAGTTTTGATGAAAACGCCCGAGGTTTTTACAAAAAGGTATGTTCTAAAAAGCCTTTTCAAAAGAATGATCCTTCGGATAAAAAGAGGCAAAGTTTATCCTCAAACACGTCCCCGATACACTTGAGAGATGAGCGAATATGATAGAGAGAAAAAGCTTAATCTTTGGACGTAGGGGTCATTCGCGGTGATTACATGGATTGAAAGGATGAAAGGCATTTTCATTTCAAAATTTTCCATACACACTTATATCCCTTGACAACCATTTTGAACCAAAAAGGGAGAAATTTTTGTGAATAAAACCCTATCAAGAACCACCCCACACCGGGGCATATTTGGAGGTTCGTTGGTTGATTCATTGGAGAAAAGATCAAGGTAAGACTTTATTGTGCTAACCTGCATAAATCTTTTGTGATAGCTTTAGGTGATTTCTTGCGGAGGCTTGGAACACCTCGAAGTGAAGAAAAGCACTTCATTTCTATATCCCCAAACACTCTATCCTTTGATCAGCCAATTTGAGCCTTTAATCTTTATTTCTAAACCATTGTTGGTGATCACCTCCCTATATCGGGGCAAGACAAAGGAATTACCAACAATGAATCAAAAGCATAATTGGAGGAATTTCTGATCTTGGCTTCCAAAAGAGCCAATCAATACGAGAAAATGACAAGAGACAGAAAGGGCTAGAAAAAGCAAAGTGCCTGGTAAAAGCAAAGGCCAAGGCCCATTTGAAATCCTCTCGAAAAAAAGAGAGAAAAAGAAAAAGAAAAGTTTGAGAATCACAAGAAAAAGAGGAAAATCCTCGAAGTCACCTGAAGAAAGATGTTCATAAATCTCCCTCAAAGCAAACAACAGCTAGTAAGGATATCAAAGTGATCACCTACATTCACCCCTCAATTTGAAAATATGGCCTTTCCCAAAGAGCCCATCTTAAGCCAAGATACAACCTATCCCCAAAACGTTTCGATCTAAGAGATGTCTCAGGCTAATGCGAGAGATCACGTAGGAAGCTACCGCTTAAAGAGGTAAGTACAATCCTGTCTTATCATATCTTCGGGGTTCTTGACTTGTAGACCCAAAGAAGTTAGTCTTGATGAATATTTCTTTTTAGCCTCAAGATGAATATCCTTTGATAAACCTATGACTTGGCCTAAATTACGGTCCCTTTTAAATGCCTTCTCCGATCAATCGGATTGCATGCATCTCGAATGATCCCGAAACCTTAAGGTTAGGTCTTCGTGGAGCAGATTCGAGTTTTGAGTAAAGCCCTTCCAAATGGTGAGAAGCCCACTTGGATAAAGGAAATCCTTTTGAACTCTTTTAAAACAACCGTTTTGAAGAATACCCGGATCGCAGATATTCAAAATTCATCCTCGGTAGAGATTTGAACATGAATGCCTTTCAATATTGTGTTTTGGCCAGCCTTTCCCTACAAATACAAGTTGAAAACATTTTAATTGGGATTCCTAAGTTTTTCCCGAAACCTAGGATCACCCTTTCTTTGTCATAATTCATGGGCCTTAAACCCATTGCTTTGCTCCAAAAGCGGTTCTAATGATTTTTAGTTGATTTTCTACAGGTTCCTTGGTGTCTCCAAACCCTCAAAATAACTACATTTTTAAAGATCCGACTAACTTGGATTTTCCGTAGGTTTTCCCGGTCTCCCCAAGTCCTCGAAACTCAACTTTTTAAATCTAAAAATCAGGTTTGAGCTTCGTAGGTTTTCTAGTAATTCTAGATCCTCGATGGCACCCTCATCTTTTAAATCGAAAATCGAGTTCGAGCTTCCGTAGGTTCTCTAGTAATCCTAGGTCCCGAGATGGTACTCTCAACTTTTAAAATCCGAAAATCGGGTTTGAGCTTCTATAGGTACGATAGTAATCCTTGGTCCTCAAATGGCGCCCTTTTTCCTTTTAAATCGAAGTTTAGTTTAAGTTTTTGAAGGATTCCTAAAATCATAGGTCTTTAGAATAGTATCCTTGTTACCGCTTTTGTCGATTCCAGAAGGAAGACATTAAGGTAGTCTTTTAAATGGTGAACTCCTTTCTACATGATAGTCAATTCTCTTTTAATAGGTGAATTCCTTTCTACAAGATAGCCAATTCTCTTTTAAACGATGAATTCCTTTCTATAAGATAGCCAATTCTCTTTTAATAGGTGAATTCATTTCTACAGGATAGCCAATTCTCTTTTAAAAGGTGAATTCGTTTCTATATGATAGCCAATTCTCTTTTAAATAGTGAATTCCTTTCTATAGGATAGCCAATTCTCTTTTAATAGATAAATTCCTTTCTACATGATAGCTAATTCTCTTTTAAATAGTGAATTCCTTTCTACAGGATAGTCAATTCTGTTTTAAAAGGTGAATTCCTTTCTATAGGATAGCCAATTCTCTTTTAAACGGTGAATTCCTTTCTATAGGATAGCCAATTCTCTTTTAATAGGTAAATTCCTTTCTACATGATAGCTAATTCTCTTTTAAATAGTGAATTCCTTTCTGACGATAGCCAATTCTCTTTTAAAAGGTGAATTCCTTTCTATAGGATAGCCAATTCTCTTTTAAACGGTGAATTCCTTTCTACGGGATAGCCAATTCCCTTTTAATAGGTGAATTTCTTTCTACATGATAGCCAATTCTCTTTTAAACGGTGAATTCCTTTCTATAGAATAGCTAATTCTCTTTTAATAGGTGAATTCCTTTCTATAGGATAGCCAATTCTCTTTTTAATAGGTGAATTCCTTTCTATAGGATAGCCGATATCCTTTTAATAGGTGAACTCCTTTCTATAGGATAGCCAATTTTCTTTTTAATAAGTGAATTCCTTTCTACAGGATAGCCGATCTCCTTTTAAATAGGTGAATTCCTTTCTACATGATAGCCAATTCTCCTTTAAACGGATAATCAAATATCTTTTTTACATAAATCCCTTATTACAAGGTAAACCCTTCTTTCTACCTTCAAACCGCCGCAAAAAGATACTACCATCGGATGGGTGTCGCTCCCTAAAAGGACCTCACGAGCTATTCGGAGGTAATCCTATACACTCGTCATATCAACCTCCGGCCAACAATCTCTAGACCACCGACAGTGAGCCATAGGTAAATCTCTCTCTCTCCTCATTTCTCTCCCACATTAGGAATGAGCCAAGTGATTTCTCCATAAAATTTTGAACTTCAACGGTAAAGGTAAGATGATTGAATGTCAAGACTCGTTTTTCTTAAATTTTTTGCTAGTTGAGTTGATTAAAGATTCAGGTGTCACCTTGTATTTGAAAGCAACCTTTAACCGAGATTAATTTCAAAGAGGGGTAGCTGTTGATACCCGATTTTTCATCAAGTGTTTCTTAGTTTTATTTCATAAAATTCACAAAAATTCATAAAAGGTCAAAACAATTGAAAAATCAAGTTTGGTGGCCTTGGCCAAGCATAAGGAACCATTTTTGAATAACAAATAATTTTTCATATTTTTTGCATTTTTTAATATTTTTGGAAAATATAAAAATACAAGACAATTCACGAAAAATACTTGCCGAGGTCGCAAAAAATATAGAAAGATGTTCTATATTTTTATTTTAATTCCCTTTTCATATTGACCTCAAGAAACATTAAAAATTGAACTCAATGTTAGGTGTTTCTTAACAACACCAAGGGTTGAATTCGCATAAACAATGCAATTTGAGTCTTTTTATTTGTAAATTTTGCATGTTTTGAGTCAAGACATTCAATCATGGTCCTTTACAACTTCAATTTGATCAATTTCGCCCTCAATTGCACGAATTGCACCGATTGGGCAAAATACCCAATTATTCTTTGCAATTTAGTCCTTAGGATTTTTAGTTTTTGAAATTACTTTTAATCCAAAGACTTTCACGGCAAAATTGGACTACCTCGCAAGGTTTTCATATGTTCAGAATCGATCGGCGGAGGTGGTTTCATCCAATTTGATCGTATGGGCGCCCAATTGAACTTTTTCCCGATCTCGGCACATGGAAAAGTCAACACTCTAAAACCCGAGTGAAATTTATGCTCGTTGGCACTCGACGAAAGGCCCAATGAACCTGGACGGAATCCCAACTGATTTCGTCGCCGTCCGACGACCCAATTGCACGTGTGCGCACGTGTGAGAGGGTCGACGAAGCTCTTCCCCGATGCGCCAAAATTCAAAGTTGCTATAGAAGGGTTGAGAAGCTTCATGAATGGGGAGAGACTCATTCGTGCTCGTCAACGATACTAGAATAGAGAGAGAAAGAGAAAAGTAGAGAGAGAGAGAGTCTCACGCGACGCCATTGCTTGAAGCTTCACACCAAAGCTTCGCGACTTCGGTCCAATCAATCCAGGTGAATCAAGGCGTCGATCATCACCGGAAACTCACCTAAGCTAAGAGGAAGCGATCGCACCAGCTCCATTGACCTATAACCTCCGAAACTGGTGAGTCGACCTTGCGAGCTTTGATGTGTGTATTCATGGTGTAGCACTATCTTAGGTATAATTGGTTGAATTAGCGTATGCGTTTTGATCCTTGAATATCACCGAGCACGTCTACATTTCTTTTTGCATCGATTTCGCTCGTATACCTCGAGTCGAGCCTTCAACCGGTGCGGCCTGGGTCGAACTTCGACCAGGGCGATTCTAGTCATTGCGAGCTCAATCGAAGCTCAAGGTAAGCTTCTTGAACTTCCTATGATGCTCATGTATGAATGAATTGATCCGATTTGGCTTGATTCTGCATGTTCGAACTCGGCGATGGCCGATCGTGTATAGTGTGTGATACTCGTGATTTAGCCGATAAAATTACTTGATTATGAGATATGTTAATCTAGAGGTAGTGGAGGAGGGTCTCGGGAGGGACCCGCATTCCAAAATCCACTGCCAACTAGATCGGAAGCGTAGCTCGATAAACCTCACCATCCACACGCCGAAGGGAGTGGAAGAGGGTCGCGACACACCCCCTCCCCTAGTATACTTTTTATTCGAGCTATATCCTCTTTTATCATATCATGAATAGCTACTAAGCATAGGATAGGATAAAACATATCATATCCTAACTTATATCCCGACCACTAAACATGTCAATAGGGATTGGGGGCTTCTAAAGCCAATTAGGAGGGACTCTAGCCTATGAGCTTTTTGCAATCAAATGGACACAAAGATTAGCCTCTTGTGGACAATGGATCATTGAAACCATTTGTGAAAAGGTTGAAAGGCTCAAGCATTCCTCTATAATCAACGGAAAAGCCCATGGGCTTTGCCTTTGGCCTTGATAAGTATTGAACGAGTGATAAATTATCACTTAAGATCCAATCTTGTAGATCACTTCTACTCACCCACGTATCACTTCCCTCTCTCTCGCAAATCGCTCTTCGTCAAAAGCAGCAAGATTTCGCGAACCGCAAGGGCTTCTGCGGCTTCCGCCGAAGCAACCGTCACCCTCCTCGCGAAGCTAGTGACCACTACTCCATATCTCGGCCTATGCTGGTGATTATTTAGATTCACAAGTTCTAAAAAAAAATAAAAATAAAAATTGAAAGATTGCATGAAAGGTTTGCTCGCAAAATAGAAAGAGAACCAATTTGGGCGTCGAGATAATATATAATGTAATGAAGTCTTTGTGCCCAATCTTTGGTTTTCCCGGGAAGACGAACTCTTGTGTCTTACTTGGCATCTAACCGGCATTAAGAAATTAGTGGCGATTTCTAAAGAAGAACGAATTGGCATAATAAACAAGAAAATTAAGTTATGAATGGTAGAGCTTGGGGGAGCCAAAGCAAGCATAAGGCTGGTGCCTCACGAGAGGGACCATTCATGATCACTTGGCAATTTGTCATACTCCTTTTGGGAATTTTTGGAATTTCCCCTGAAAAAAATAATCTATCGTGAGATGGTACTTAATAAAGGAACTAGTGCAACCACGAGAACGAATATATGATTTCCATAAATTTGTATCCTCAAATGAAATTCTATTGGCAAATAAATGTCATTGACCTAAAGTGAAATACTATGCATAGTGTTAGGATTCATGGGGTGTGCATAAGAAGTAACATGGTCCACCCATGTAGGGTATCCCACCCCTTGGTAAAAGGAATAACCGCCAAAGGCTGTTGTTCATTTTCAACGTGAAAAAGTTCACATCTGTTCGCGCATTCAAGAATGAACGGTGTTGACTACCATGAAGAACAATGGAGAACAGTGAAGGAAGACGACAACAAATTCTCCCAATCGTCAAACGGACGAACGATCTCTCGAGGGATTGCATTGTGGACATTTAATATGTGAAAACCCGAGGTGCCTTCATTCCGTGATGCATTTCTCCGATCGGTGATTGTGACATCCTGTACTCCGACCCTTTTTCGAAGCTTTGAATAAATGAAAGGTCTCATTGATGTATTTCAGCTAAGTCTCACTCGAAATTGATCCCTCTTGAGCAGATTAACCAAATGGAAATGGTTGGGTAGGAAAATCAAGTACGTGAACCTAAGAACTTTATCCTGGACTGACTCTTTGGCTATAAAAATTGTCGATGGAATATTTTGGATCAATATAAGTCGATCCTAGACTGATTAATGAACGATTTGGGTAATACCCTACACTTGGATCACGGGTGATTCCGTTTGACCTCGTATGGGTTTCAAATGTCCCTAAATTATTTTCTAACGATCGTGTCCATCAAGACAAGTGATTGACCCTCGCAATTGAATGACAACCAAAGTCGTCATAACTCGAGAAATTCTTAAACATGATATTAATCACCCGTCGATACATGTAACTCCTAAAAGTCGCCCGATAATTTAAGATACGCTGAAATTTCAATTGATCGAGATTAATTGCGAATCGGACTTCAAAATTTGACGTTGGACCTTCATGGGTTCTAATAATTAAATTTTGGAAGTTTCCTCATCCAGAGTATAATTTCTTCGCGGTTCGCCCCAAAGGGTTTAGGAAAAATAAAATTTGGATTGGAAATTGGAAAAGACACATTTACCCTTAGAAATATCCAATTTCTCACTTTGGTCAAGGGCATTTCGGTTAAATACCCTAGTGGCCGAAATTGACTAGTCAACGTAGAGGGAAATTACCATTTTTCCCTTCTTGACTTTGAAGACCCCAAAATATCTACGCCAAGTATTATCCTAACCTTTATTAGTTAATTTTTGGTCTTCTTCTCCATAAATTGCAAGAACACACACTCTCTCTTCCCCACTCTTTCTCTTGGCCGAAAATCCCCTTCACCTCATACTCCATTGCCAAAAATTCCCAAGCTAATACCGGTTTCCCCTTGAACTGCCGGAGCATAACCTCCACCGTGAATCGCCCGAAATCGCCGGAGTAATGTGGGTTTAAGCCAATCGAGAGGAATTTCCGGAGCCACCGGTTGGGATCAAAATTTCTATCAACTTTTCGCGAAAAATTTGCTAGATTTTGGGTAAGTTGGTTTCTAATCATGGATTAGGTATCTAGGTTGCTAATGGAACTTGGATTGAGTAGATTTGGTGAAAAAATTGTTGGATTTGAGCTTGATGTTGCTTTGGCCGAAAATGGAGGAGGAGGAGAGAGAAAGTTTATGTTCTTGAAGTGAATAGTAAAATGCAAGAGTAAAATTGGAGGGCTAGGATTAAATCTAGCTTTATCATGCTTTATTTGAACGGCCTAGAATGAATCTTGCTTAGGAAGATTAATCGTACGGTCCCGATTAATTGCCACGTTAGTATAGTTTAATTATATGGTACGTATTAATTGTACGTTAGTATAATTTCGATCGTACGGTGATTATTAATTGTTACATTAGCATAAATAATATCGTGTGGCGTAGATTAATTTTTGTGGTAGTATAAATTAGTCGTGTGGCCCGATTGGCCAATGGCATAGTGTAATTTAATCGGGTGGTCCCGATTTATTAATTCTCTAGTGTGAGTGAATCACATGGTACCGACCGAATTCTTATTTAGTATAATTAAATTGAGCAGGATCTTGAATGAGTGGAAGGGAAGAATTAGAAAGATCTTGTGGACCCGATCTTTTATTGAAGAAAATTGGAAAGATCGTGTGGTCTTGATCTTCTAATCGGGAAGTTTAGCAAGATCGTGTGGTGAAGATTGATCGGTCGAAGGATTCATGTGATCGCGTAGGATTTATGTGATCGCGTGGTATCGTACGAGCGATCGAGGAATTATTGTTGTTATATGGTCTTAAGTGGAATAATTGAGAGGAAGTGTGGAATTTTACCCGAAGGGTTATTGCGCGGGGTTCGTATTTTATAAGACCATATTTTAGCTTGAAACGTTAAACGCGGGTTGTGCTTATTATTTTATCCCGAGGCGTTAAACGCGGAATATCAACCTGAGGCGTAATTACGCGGGTTATAGTGACCTGAGGCGTTATTACACGGCTCCGGACTATATAATGGCCTTGAGGCGTTATTACACGGGTCTATCTATTTATATGATAGCCTAATGCGTTAAATGCGGGTTTTGGAGCAATGTGGAATTTTATATGATAGCTCGATACGTTAAACGCGAGCTTTGGAGCAACGTGAAATTTTATATGATAGCCTAAGACGTTAAACGCGGGCTCTGGAGTAACGTGAAATATTTATTTACCGTCCGAGGCGTGGAACGTCAATATGGGAGTAACGTCGAATTTTTGTAAAGGTGTGGCAATTTTGGGAGAAAGAATGAAATATTTTGAAATTTATTTATTGAATTATTGATTGAAGGAGGAATTGTTGATAATTGCTCACTTAGGACGCGTGTCTGGAGGCACTAGCGCCCTAACCTAGGATTATGGACTATCTTACTCGAGATTTATTCTCACCCCGTCGTGGGTTATCTTTTTTAGACCCTCCGCCTCAACAATGAACGATCCACCTCGGAGGTTCGGGATTCCCCGGGGATATGGATACGTTAGTGACAGTATCCGGTCGAGAAGGATCAAGTATATTATAGGCATGCTACCACGGTTTGGTTGGACACAAGAGAACTTTATTGGAAGCCCCACACATACGTAGTGTGGACGTACCGCCATGGGGATATGTCGGTGGGTCCGTTGAGTGGCTTCGATATGCCCTACGATGGTGTTGGGGAATAGGACCCCACTAGTGCTGCACCTCCGAGATAGCGTAGTGGTGCACCCCGATCTTGGACCCGAAGGCTTGAAGCCCAACCTAGAGGTTATGGTGCCGAGAAGAGGATGGGGAAGTCGTAGAACCGTCGATGCGAGAATAGCCAGTGAGGTTAATGAGGATGAGCTAGCAATTGTAGATGATATAGTTGAGGATAGCGATGATGGGGCCTAGGGTAGTTGGCCTCTTGACTTTTGTTAAGGGTTTTCCCTTTTGAGGAATGTTAGGCTTCGACCACTACATCTTTTGTTATAGGTGGTCACAAGCTTATAGAGTGGCCTCTAAAATCCTAGGTTTGAGAGTTGTAACAATTATGTATATATGTACATAAGTTTGTTTTTATCATCCCAAGTTATTGTATCGTTGTTGTTTTCTATACGAGGATTTGTGTATTGGCATTAGGATTACGGATAACCGTACGATAATATGGCCAGGTGGGATGTTGACGGGCTCGTAGGTTTCGGGTCGTGACATCCCCGTTTGGAGTGGTATCGAGAGCAAGGTAAACTAGATCCAAGTTTGGATGACATATGGAGTGATAAGGAGTGATGACTTTGGGATGGTTAGACAGAGAGACCCTAGTTGTTTACACGAGTTAAACGCGTTATGCAAGGCATTTGAACGTGCGCCCGTGATTTGCATGATTGATTGGTTTCGTATCGATTGTTTGATGTTATTTGTTAAATCGTTCTACCGAAAGCTTTATGTTAATTGCTATATTAAGTAGTGTGAAACCGCTAGACTCGAGTAGGTGGCTTAGGTCTCTAATTCTTTGGTGGAATTATTTTGATTCGAGGTGTTGTGAAAGTTAATGGAAATATGGATAACCGAGGTAGAGGTTCTAGAGGAGGAACTAGAGGAAGTTCTAGAGGAGGTTCTCGGGGAGCATTTAGTTCTAGGACAACAGTTAGAGAGGATCCCAGAGTGAATGGAGTCCTTAGGGCTCTAGAGGAGATTGAAAATCTAATGGGTAGGCGAGATTCAAGAATGAGCTGCCACTATTGTCCAAGCAAACAGGCTGCTGTTGCTCTTGCTACTCATGGGGTAAATGTGAACCAAGGAAATGACAACGGGAATAGACAAATGCACTAGTTGGTGGAACAATTTCTGAAGTTGAAACCGGCAAAGTATCTTTGGAAAGGGTGTTTGCGATAAACTTCCCTTGCACCTCGTCGGATAGAGGATTTGGAAAAAGCGTTTGCGGTGCTAGGGTGCACGAGAGGAGGAGAAAGTGACCCTGGCAAGATATCGGTTGCGGGATATGGCCAATGATTGGTGGAAGGCCACCAAAGGAAGAATTTTCTCGGAGGGTACAACTTTGAATTGGACTGTCTTCACTAAAGTCTTCAATGGAAATTATTTTTCTAAGACTCCTCGGGAGCGAGAAAATGTTGTAATTTCAGCAGCTCCACCAGAACCCGGTTGATAATTGATCGAGTATGAGGTTGAATTTTAAGATTGTCGAAGTATGCACCGAGGATTGTAGAGAATCCTCCGGACGGAGCGAGAAGATTTCGGGACGGATTGAGGCCGGAGCTTCGTAGTCGATTGATCCCGCTGAACTTGAGGCATTATGATGAGCTTTATGAGCGCAGGTCGATGGTTGATGGCGGGACATGAAAGAGAGGGCTGCCGCATTTGAATCACGATTCATGCCGGCTAGGGACAACCGCCCGATTTGGCAAGAGGCCAATGATGGGAAACCGGCGCTTCATCCCTCTAGTTAGGAGAAACAATGGGAAATCGGTGTATCGGTCCAACTAGAACTATCAACTATATGGAAGGAGGCATGGAAATGGTCCTTGCCCGAGTAGGGCCCGGAGCATGCTTCAGATGTGACAAATTTGATCATCGAGATAAGAAACTGCCCGGAGCAAGCCCTAGGACCTCGATTTCAGCCCCAACGACCCCGGTAAGACCTCGGGTTGGAGCAACTCCGCAGAATTATTAGATCGAGGCCAACGCAAAGAAGAGCGTATGCGGTGGCGCACAATGAGGCGAGAATGTGCCAGTGTGATCATAGGCATGGTCTCCTTATGTGATCATGCCGCGTATGTTTTATTTGATTACGGAGCGTCGTACTCTTTTGTGTTTGCACGGTTTGTGGAATTAGCTAGGATTGAGTTAAAACCGCTAGAAGTAATGCTGCACGTAACTACACCCTTAAAGGATAAAGTTGTGGTTACATTAGGGTGTTCATGATGTAAGATAGTCATTGGTGGTAGAGAAGAATTTATAGACCTAGCGGTTTTGACTATGCATGATTATGATGTGATAACTGGAATAGATTGGCGAGAGAAAGCAAAGGGCTATTTTTTACTATGGTAACAGGGTGATCCAATTTAATCCGATTGGTCATCCTAGATATAAATTTGCGGGAAGTCGAGGAGGAATCTCGATTCCCCTAATCTATCACTAGAAGTGACTAAGTTGCTAAACGAAGGATGCCAAGGATATTTGGCTACAATAGTAGATTCGTCGATTGAAGGACCAAGGCTAGAGGATATAACCGTTGTGCGCGATTTTCCCAATGTCTTTCCTCAAGAATTGTCGGGATTGCCACCTAAAAGGGAAGTAGAGTTCGTGATCGAGTTAGCTCCCGGGACAGAACCATCTCTAAGGCGGTCTACAGAATGTCCCTCTCAAAATTGAAGGAATTGAAGGTTCAAATGCAAGAGTTCTTGGATAAAGGATTTATCCGCCCCAGACGTCGCCATGGGGAGCGCCAATGCTGTTCATGAGGAAGAAGGACTGGTCATTGCGGTTATGCATTGACTATTGGCAACCGAATCAAGTAACCATCAAGAACAAGTATCGGTTGCCAAGGATAGATGACTTGTTTGATCAATTGCAAGGGGCTGCGGTATTTTCTAACATCGACTTGAGGACAAGGCTACCATCAACGAGAGGATTAAGAAGGAAGATATACCGAAGACCGCATTCCATACCGATATGGGCATTATGAGTTTACGCTTATGCCATTTGGATTGACGAATGCCCCACTACTTTCATGGATATGATGCATCCGGTGTTCGAGAGAATTTTTGGATCGGTTTATCATCGTGTTTATCGATGATAGCTTGGTGTATTCGAAGAGCCTAAAGGAACATGAGCACCAATTGAGCATCATGCTACGGACCTTAAGAGAGCACTCTCTCTATGCCAAATTTAGCAAGTGTGTATTTTGGCTCGATCGAGTAGCATTCCTTGGACATATCGTTTCTGGAGATGGGATCTCGGTAGACCGGTGAAGATTGAAACCGTCCCGAATTGGCCAAGATCGACATCGATCACGGAGGTTCGGAGTTTTTTTGGGTCTAGCGGGAAATTATCGACGATTTGTGGAGAAGTTCTCTTCGATAGCTATTCCGTTTACACAGCTAACGAAGAAGGAAACTCGCTTTGAATGGATAGATAAGTGCGAGAGGAGTTTTCAAGAACTTAAGCACGGGTTGACGACAAGACCGGTTCCGACAATACCATCCGGTCTTGGAGGATTTGAGATTTATAGCGATGCTTCGCTAAAAGGACTGGGATACGTATTAATGCAACATGTCGAGTGGTTGCATATGCGTCACGGCGATTGAGGCCTCATGAATTGAACTACCCAACGCATGATTTAGAGCTTGCGGCTATTGTTTTTGCGTTGAAGATTTGGAGGTATTATTTATGGGGAGAAAAGTTTCAGATTTATATGAACCATCGAAGTTTGAAGTATTTGTTCTCCTAGAAAGAGTTGAATATGAGGCAGCGTTGTTGGATGGAATTATTGAAGGACTACGTGGTTGTGATATTTTATATCACCCTGGAAAAGCTAATAAAGTAGCGGATGCTCTTACTCGAAAATCGAGCATTGCGCATTTGATGGTGAAAGAGTGGACTTTGCTTGAAGAGTTGAGGGATTCAGAGTTTGAGTTTGAGGTTTGCAATCTCTCAAGTTTGTTGACAACTCTAAGAATTGAGCCGAGATTCAAAGCGAGACTTAAGGCATTGTAGTCGGAGGATCCCGACATCTAGAAAATTTTAGAGATGGATGCAACCAAGAGGAAACCTGAATTCCAAGTGGCCAAGGACGGAATCTTGAAGTTCCGTGGACGTCTGTGTGTCCCTAATGATGAGGAGCTTAACGAAAAGATTTTATCATAAGCTCATCGTAGTAGCTACAGTGTACATCCAGGTAGCACCAAGATGTATCAAAATCTGCCTCAACATTACTAGTGGAATGGAATGAAAGTCGATGTGGCTAAACATGTGGTTAAATGTTTGACGTGCCAATAAGTAAAGGCACAACATTGCAAGCCTCGAGAATTACTTCGGCCGCTAAAGATTCCCGAGTGGAAATGGGAACACGTTACCATGGATTTTGTTATGGAACTACCGAGGAGCCAGAGAGGGCACGATTTGATTTGGGTAGTCGTCAATAGATTGACGAAGTCTGCACATTTTCCGAAAGTGCAAAAGGATTTCGCAATGAAAAAGTACCCCGAATTGTATATACACCGGATAGTTCGATTGCATGGAGTGCCAGTAACAATTACGTCCGACGAGACCCTAAGTTTATCGCAACTTTGCGGAAAAGTCTCCAGAATGCAATGGGAACACAAGTACAAGTATAGAACGGCATATCATCCCCAAACAGACGGACAATCGGAGAGGACAATTCAGACACTTGAGGACATGTCATGGGCATGCGTGATAGATTTTTAAGGGGGTTAGGAAGAACAGCTACATCTAGTCGAGTTCGCCTATAATAACAGCTTCCAACGGAGTATCGGAATGGCACCATTTGAGGTGTTGTATGGCGAGTTTGTAAAACTCCGGTATGTTGGGATGAAATTGGTGAGAGAAATATAACGGGATCGAGCTAGTTCAACAATCTGTTGAGGTAGTGAAAGTGATCGAGAAAGGTTAAAGACTGCCCTAGAGTCGTCAAAAGAGTTATGCGGACGATCAACATAGACCTTTGGAATTCTAGGTGGGAGACCATGTTTTCTCGAAGGTGTCGCCAATGCGAGGCTTATCTCGATTTGGGAAGAAAGGAAAATTGAGTCCAAGATATGTAGGCCCATTTGAAATCCTAGAAAGGATTGGGACCTTGGCCTATCGACTCATCTTGCCGCCGAACTCGTCCCTAAGTTCACAACGTCTTCCACATATCCATGTTGAAGAAGTACGAACCGGACCCAACTCATGCTACTGGATCATGAAGTGGTGGAAGTAGACGAAAGAGTATCTTACATAGAAAGGCCGGTGTGGATAGAAGACAAAAAGAACAAGTCCTCGAGGAACAAGATAATTCCACTGGTGAAAGTGATCCGGGAGCACCATAGAACGAAGGGGCAACCTGAAAAAATGAAGACACGATGAGGCGTTAGCAGCCCCATTTATTTGAATAGTTAAGTTGGTCGTAAATTTCGAGGACGAAATTTTTGTAAGGGGGAAGAATTGTGACATCCTGTACTCCAACTCTTTTTCGAAGCATTGAAAAAAAGAAAGCTCTCATTGAAGTATTTCAGCTAAGTCTCACTCAGAATTGATCCCTCTTGAGTAAATTAACCAAATGGGAATGGCTAGTTAAGAAAATCAGTATACGTGAACCTAAGAACTTGATCTTGGACAGACGTTTTGGCCATGAAAATTATCGAGAGAATATTTTGAACCAATATAGGCCAATCCTAGAATGATTAAGAAACGATTAGGGTAATACCCTACGCTTGGATCACGGGTGATTCCGTTTCACCTCGTTTGGGTTCCGAACGTCCCTAAATTATCTTCTAACGATTGTGTCCATCGGGACTAATGATTGACCCTCGCAATTGAATGACAACCAAAGTCGCCATGGCTCGAGAAATTCTTAAACATGATATTAATCACGGGTCGATACGCGTAACTCCTAAAAGCCGCCCATTAGTTTGAGATACGCTGAAATTTCAATTGATCGAGATTGATCGCGAATCGGACTTCGAAATTTGTTGTTGGACCTTCAAGGGTTCCAATAATTAAATTTTGGAAGTTTCCTCATCCGTAGTATAATATCTTCGCAGTTTGCCCCAAAAGGTTCAAGAAAAATAAAATTTGGACCGGAAATGGGAAAAGACCCATTTACCGTTGGAAAATATCTAATTTTTCACTTTGGCTCAAGGGCATTTCGGTCAAATACCCTAGTGGCCAAATTTGACTAGTCAACGTAGAGGAAAATTACCATTTTGCTCTTCTTGACTTTGAAAACCCCAAAATATCTATGCCAAATATTATCCTAACCTTTATTAGTTAATTTTTAGTCTTCTTCTCCATAAATTGCAATAACACTCTCTCTCTCTACCCCACTCTTTCTCTTGGCCGAAAATCCCCTTCACCTCATACTCCATTGCCAAAAATTTCCAAGTTAATACCGGTTTCGCCATGAACCGCCGAGGCATAACCTCCACCGTGAACCGCCCGAACCGCCGGAGTAACGTGGGTTGAAGCCGATCGAGAGGAATCGCCGGAACCGCCGGTTGGGATCAAAATTTCTCTCAACTTTTTGCTGGAAAATTTGCTAGATTTTGGGTAAGTTGATTTCTAATCTTGGATTAGGTATCTAGGTTGCTAATGGAACTTGGATTGAGTAGATTTGGTGAAAAAATTGTTGCATTTGAGCTTGATGTTGCTTTGGCCGAAAATGGAGGAGGTGGAGAGAGAAAGTTTGTGTTCTTGAAGTGAATAGTAAAATGCAAGAGTAAAATTGGAGGGTTAGGATTAAATCTAGCTTTATCATGCTTTATTTGAACGGCCTAGAATGAATCTTGCTTAGGAAGATTAATCGTACGGCTCATGTTGAATCTTGCTTAGGAAGATTAATCGTACGGTCCCGATTATATGGTACATATTAATTCTATGTTAGTATAATTTCGATCGTACGGTGATTATTAATTACTACTTTAACATAAATAATATCGTGTTGCGTAGATTAATTTTTGTGGTAGCATAAATTAATTGTGTGGCCCGATTGGCCAATGGCTTAGTGTGATTTAATCGGGTGGTCTCAATTTATTAATTCTCTAATATGAGTGAATCATGTGGTACCGACTTAATTCTTATTCAGTATAATTAAATCGAGCGATCTCGATTGAGTGGAAGGGAAAAATTAGAAAGATCGTGTGGACCCGATCTTTTATTGCAGAAAATTGGGAAGATCGTGTGGTCTTGATCTACTAATCGGGAAGTTCTGTGAGATTTTGTGGTGAAGATTGATCAATCGAAGGATTTATGTGTTCGTGTGGTATCGTACGAGCAATCGAGGAATTATTGTTGTTATATGGTCTTAAGTGGAATAATTGAGAGGAAGTGTGGAATTTTACCCTAAAGCGTTATTATGCGGGGTTCATATTTTATAAGATCGGATTTTACCCCGAAGCGTTAAACGCGGGTTGTGCTTATTATTTTATCCCGAGGCGTTAAACGCGGGATATCAACCTTGAGGCATTATTACGCGGGTTATAGTGACCTGAGGCGTTATTGAGTGGGTCCGGAATATATAATGGCCTGAAGCGTTATTACGCGGGTCTGTCCATTTATATGATAGCCCGATGCTTTAAACACGGTTTTGGAGCAACGTGGAATTTTATATGATAGCCTAATGGGTTAAACGCGAGCTTTGGAGCAACGTGAAATTTTATACGGTAGCCTAAGGCGTTAAACCCGGCTCTAGAGTAACATGGAATATTTATTTACAATCCGAGTCGTGGCACGTCAATATGGGAGTAACGTAGAATTTTTGTAAATGTGTGGCAATTTTGGGAGAAAGAATGAAATATTCGGGAATTTATTTATTGAATTATTGATAGAAGGAGGAATTGTTGAGAATTGCTCACCTAGGACGTGTTTGGAGGCACTAGCGCCCTAACCTAGGATTAGGGACTATCTTACTGAGATTTATTCTCATCTCGTCATGGGTTATCTTTTTTGAGACCCTCCGCCTCAACAATGAATGACCCACCATAAAGGTTCGGGATTCCCCGGGATATGGATACGTTAGTGACAGAGTATCCGGTCGGGGAGGATAAGGTATATTATAGGCATGCTACCATGGTTTGGGTGGACACAAGAGAACTTTATTGGAAGTCCCACACATACGTGGCGTGGACGTATTGCCACGGGGATATGTTAGTGGGTCCACCGAGTGGCTTAGATATTCCCTACGATGGTGTTGGGGAATGGAACCCCACTAGTGCAGCACCTCTAGATGGCGTAGTGGTGCACCCTAAGGGTGGACCTGAAGGCTTGGAGCCCGACCCGGAGGTCATGGTGCTAGAAGAGGATGGGGAAGTCGTAAAACCGTCGATGCGGAACAGCCACCCGAGGTTGATGAGGATGAGCTGGCAGCTTTAGATGATATAGTTGAGGATAGTGATGATGAGGCCTAAGGTAGTTGGCCTCTTGACTTTTGTTGAGAGTTTTTCCTTTTGAGGAAAGTTAGGCTTCGACCACTAGATCTTTTGTTATAGGTGGTCACAAGCTTGTAGACAAGAAGCATCTAAAACCCTAGGTTTGAGAGTTGTAACAATTATGTATATATGTACATAAGTTTATTTTTATCATCCCAAGTTATCGTATCGTTGTTGTTTTCTCGTACGAGGATTTGTTTTTGCTTCGCTAAAGTTTATTAGCCTTGGGATCCTAGAGAACTATACGATAATATGGCCAGGTGGGATGTCGACAGCTCGTAGGTTTCGGGTCGTGACAATGGATTCAAGATGATTCTATGGCTTGTTAATTCCGTGTAATTTCACTATATATGTAATTGGAATTCATTCCCTTCATTGGTATCGAGTTGCCTTACTTGTTTTTTGATTGTTTGTGTTTTATCGACAAATGTTTTGGGCGAGAAAAAATCAGTTTTCAAGCGTACTGTTCATCCGCCATTGATTCTATTATGTACAACTAAAATGATTTTTTATCACATCATTGGAATGGTCTCGGCGAGACGAGAATTTGGAGTGGTCTCATGTCACGAGGCGATGCCGGACGTGGCCACATGCTCCGCCACGGGATCGGGATCCCAAGGCAAAGACGAAATGATGCCATTTCGCACACTTTCGTTCAACGAAAATTGGTTTTGAATATACCATCGATGTCTATCGACGAGATGAGCGTTTTGAGGGGTGATTCGTCGCCGGAGGTAGCTAGACGGAGCCGCATTCTCCGCCACGCGCCGTAGGGGTCCGGCGCTCGTAGGCGCCACACGTCCACAAGCAAAGCATGTCTTGCGACTACCCAACCTCGCGTAGATGGCGTCATGCCGATGACATCCGGCCCAACCTTGCTCCCCGACCCAGCCCTATTGACCCGCCTCAATGGTCGGTGAACCATTGACCATTGACCGATCGGACCAAGTGTCTTAAAATTGCATTTTGGCCCCATAATTTTTTGACAATTGCACTTTGGTCCCCATTTTTTGAAAATTTTCAATTTTGCCCCTAATCTTTTCGAAAATTGCAATTTGATCCTCTTACTTTGTCTAAATCACAATTTGGTCCCTGAATATTTTGAAAATTACGGTTCAATCCTCGAATTTTTTAGAAATTACACGTTGACCTCGTTAACCGATCGTTAACTAGTCAAAGCAGAAACTTTGACCGACTGGTGTGAATGCATATGAGATCCATTTGGGACGTGTGGGGTACCATTGCGTTCATCTCAAAATTATCTTTGATTTGATATATTATTTGGACATGTTTGATAAATATAAAGTTATGGAAATACGTTTGAAACCCAAGATATGAGTATTTTTGGACGTTTTTTTAGTATGCTTATCTATATTTCTCTATTTTTGAAAAAATATAGAATATGTCTCACATGTGGATAGCTACATAAATATTATGTAGAGCATGTTTTGTCGATAGCATGTATAATGTTTAATGAACTTGTTATTTGTATTCTGTAATTTGTATGTGATTTGATGCGTAGATTATTTGTGAATTAGTTCAAATCATGTTTTGCCATGTTATGATTACATAATATAAGGATCATAGTATGAATTGTGATCTTTATTCGAGTGGGGAGTTCTATAAAGTTTTAGTAACTTTAGTGAACTCAATTTTACATAAATGATTATATTAATGATAATTTCAAGCGGGGATTCTCGGACGATGATAGGAAACATAGTGAACTTTCGAATCGAGACCTTATATGAAATTATTCATTAATATAATTAGTTAGTGTAAAATAGATGCATAAATGTTAGACATTAATAGTTAGTGAATACATGTCCATAGAACTTTGTGTTCGAGATACAAATGCTTTGGCTTCTTAGAATATCGTAGCTAAGCTTGTCCAAGGAGAGAAATTGGATGGCGAAAATTATGAAAACTGGAATAGGATTTAGTATGTGCTAGAAGAGCAAGAAACAGTATAAGCTCTCAACCTAGTTATGGAAGAGCTCGAAGATGGGTATATTGCACAATATAGAAGGGAAAAAACTCATTTGCTACATTGAACAAGATGAACTCTATTGCTCGTATTATATTACTGAGTAGCATAAAAAAATTGATTTTATGCATGAGTTCACACATTTATGATAATGGCAAAGTCAAGTGGGAGGCATTAAAAAAAATTAAGTTTGGTTAGATATCGGTCACCAATTTGAGACGAATCACTATAAGGTTTGACATTTATATGATGCCTTTTGGGCAGAAAATGAAACAACCTTTGTGGCATATGTCAAACATGATAAGTGAACTATAAAATGTAGGCCACGTTTTAACCGATGAGCAAAAAGTGCAAGCGAATTCGGTTCTTTGCTTCATAGCTATATGCATGTGAAAATCCACTTAATCCACAATAAAAGCAAGATTTTTCAAGATACTATGCGTCGTCTTGAACTAGAGGTGGATTGCCTTTTGGAGGCTAAACCTGAAATTGATATTTGTTATGCCTATTCTAGTTCAAATGAGCTTTGTGCTCCAAGCGTAAACATCAAGGTGGGTTTAAGAAGTGGAAAGGACAAAGGAATAGATCCTTCGGATAGAAATCGAAGTTTAACCAATATTAGATAGGAAAACGTCCTTTCAAGAAAAACATATCAAATGTAAAATGTTTTAACTGTGGGAGGAATGGTCATTTTGCTTGCAATTAGAGTGAGACATATAAAGTAACAATCTTTTGTACACTTCAGAGTATACATATGTCTCAATTCAATTTTCGTAAATAAATCTCATCCTTTGTGGATTGTAGACTTAGAGACCACGCACCATGTGGTGAAGGAAAGAAATACCTTAGTGGAATTTCAATGAATTTCACATGGAGCAAAGTGAATAAATGTTGGAAACAATTCATGAGTGAAAGTTAAAAGGATTGGCACCTATCAATTGAATATGCATGGTGGTCGCACTCTGCTCCTACATGATGTATCATATGCTTGAAAAACTTGACGAAATTTAGTTTCCGTATTAGTTTTGGTTAAACTTGATTTTAGCTTGAACTTTTATAACGATGGTGGTGACTTGTCATTGGGAACAAGTTATTATGATTTTGGATAGTTTCATTATGTTGATTGTTAAGTACAATAATGTGAATGTAAGTTATTCCCTATTTTCATCTTTTGTGATGATATGAATATGTAACATGTTAGGCTAGGTCATTTTGGCCAATAGCAAATATTTACGTAAGCTAAATAGGGCTTATTGGGCAATATTGAAAATGTCGATTTGCTTATTTGTGAGCACTCTTTGTGAGAAAAACAAAGAGAAAACCATTTGGAAAAGGAACAAGAGCTGAACTTCCTTTGCAAATTGATCCCTTCGACATACATGGTTCAATGAATATGAGAGTAACGTGGGCTGTTTATTTCATCGCATTATAGATGCTTACACTTGATTCGGACATGTTGTTTTATGATGTTTTTTATAAATCCGAGGCATGAGTTGCTGTGAGAAAATTTTTGAGCTTTTGAAAAATCAATTTAAAAAAAAATCTGATCGAAGTCAAGAAAATCTATCCGATAAGTTTAGATGTTTATGTGATGAAAATAAAATAGAAAGACAAGAATCTATTCCAGCGATTCCTCAATAGAATAGAGTTGCAAAGAGAGGAAACATGTCCCAATGAAAATGGTTAGGTCTATAATGGCACAGGCTAAATTGCCTATCACCTTTTGGAGTGACATTTTGTTGATTGTTGTCTAGATACTTAAATGTATGCTTTATAAATCAGTTACTTCTACTCCATATGAGTTGTGAACAGGTCAAAAATAAGATTTGAGTTTTCTTAGACCTTCGGGATTTGCTGCATACACCCACGATTTTCCCATGAGTATGGAAAATTGGGCTCATGAAACAAAATGAGTATCTTCATGAGATACAAAGAGCACTCAAAAGGGTATGTATTATAGGTGAGTGAGAAAGTGGGAAGCATAACTGAATTTGAATCACGAGATGTCACATTCTTAGTGAATGAATTTTCGAAAAAGGACGAGATAGATGAAACTATTCTCTATTTGAAATCTTGGATAATTATAATGATTTTATTGGGGCATCTCATCCAAGTGGGAGCAATGTGAGAAGTAGGGAATTTGTTTCAAACTAGTCTCAATTATAATCACTTGATGTGAAGAAGATGTCGTCGTTGTTTAATCCGAGTGGGAGCATAATGGAGAATGATGTACTAAGTATACGATCTCTAATTTTGCGAACAAGTCGCAAAAGCGTTCCTCATCGACTCATCGACATTTAGACATTGAAGGTAAAGCTTTTATGGCCGCTCTACAAAAGAGAATGAGTCAAGGAATGTAAATAAGGCTCCGACTTGTCCCGATAAGGAAAAGTATATATAAGCAATGGAAAATGAGATAGAATCAATAGGATCAAATCAAGTTTAGAAACCGATTGATCTTCCGCATGGACGCAACGCCTTTGGGAGCAAGAGTGTTCTCAAAATAAAGCCTAAAGCTGATGGCACGATTGATAGATATAAGGCTCGCCTTGTGGTGAAATGGTATAATTAATTCACCTTATTCCGCAATGATTAGTATGGATCTTGAATTACATCAAATGGATGTAAAGACTGCAATTCTCAATAGAGAATTAGTAAAAGAAATCTAGGTGAAACAACCTATTAGTTTTGTTACAAAAGGCCAAGAACAAAACGTATATCGACTTTTGAGATCGATATATGGCCTCAAGCAGTCTTCAAGATAATGATATATACATTTTTCGTAATGCCATAGTGGCATATGATTTTGTAATGGCTGATGAGGATCATTGGGTATATAGATAAAAAAATTCAAAGATCAATGTGTGATCTTATCATTATATGTTGATGATATATTTATAGTTAGAAGTAATATGGAGTTTGTTAATATAGTGAAAAATTAGTTATGTTTCAATTTTGAAATAAAAGATATGCGTGAATCTACTACATACATTCTTGGAGTTAAGATTTCGAGATATTTTTCAAAGAGATTGTGATATCTTTTACAAGAAACTTAAATAGATAAAGTCCTTGAGTGGTTTCGTATGCAAGATTGTAAACCCAAAATGCTCCTATTGTAAAAGGTGAAAGTTTGAGCCATAAAATATGTCTAGAGACTCCACAAGTAAATGAAGAAATGGAAAATGTTCAAGATGCTAGTGTTGTTGGAAGCTTAATATATGATATGATGTGTGCAAGACCTGTATTTGTTATCTTTGTTGCCTTTGGTGAGGAGATACCAACCCAAATTAGGTCAAGCATATTGGATTGCTTTGTCAAAAGAATCCTAAGGTATCAAATGGGTATTGATGATAATTCGCTTAGTTATCAAGGTAATGATCTGCTCCTTGAAGGCTATACTGATGTTGATTGAGAAGGAGGTTTAGATGAGAGAAATTCTACCTCTAAATTTGCATTCTTACTTAACGATGGCGCCATATCATAGAGTAGTAAGAAGCAAACGTATATGGTCTTATCCACGATAGAAGCTGTTCTTGTGGTGTTATCGCAGCGAGTGCAAGAAAGTATTTGGCGTAAGAGATGCTTGGATTAGTGAGGTGTAGCTAAGGATGCCACAAGTTTAATTTATTTGTTAATTGTGATAGCTAAGCAGCAATAGTTTACACTAAGGATCCATTGCAAGACCAAACATAAAGTCATGAAATATAATTTTGTGGAAGACATAGTTGTACGAAAAGATGTGAACATATAGTACATATTTACACATAGAATAATAGCAGATCCTATGATGAAGTCAATTCCTAAATATGTATTCCTTGGTCACGTGTTGACAAATGAATTAGTTCCCTATTTTGAAATCTCTGGAAGTGCGTAGAAGTTGAAGTAATCGGATATTTATATTTTTCAAAGTTCACGTAAATGGTATTTGTTATCATTATTGATGTCTATAAGTTTGTATGATATTTATACATATTGATGCTTAGTGCATTATGTTTGAGAAGGTATGTAGGATAGATGAGACATTAGCCCACTCATACGGGTAATAGCCTTTATTTATCTTGCGTGATGAATAGAGATGAAATGATTTCAAGCTTATTATATAGGTGATAATAGAGAGCTCAAGCTTAAAATTTTGATGTCGCCTTAACGAAGTGTTAAGATGATGTAACATCCTGTATTCGACTCACTTTCAAAGCTTTGAATGAATGAAATGTGTCATTGATGTATTTCAGTCTAATCTCACTCGAAATGGTCCATTTTGAGCGAGACTAACCAAATGGGAATGGCTAAGAAAATCAAGTACGTAGACCTAAGAACTTGATCATGGACTGACTCTTTGCCCATGAAAATTGTCGAGGGAATATTTTGAACCAATATAGGCCGATCCTAGAATGATTAAGGAACAATTTGGGCAATACCTGCGCTTGGATCACGGGTGATTCCGTTTGACCTTGTATGGGTTCCGAATGTCTCTAAATTATTTTCTAACAATCGTGTCCATATGGACTAGTGGTTGACCTTCGCAATTGAATGACAACCAAAATCGCCATGGCTTGAGAAATTCTTAAACGTGATATTAATCATGGGTCGATACGCGTAACTTTTAAAAAGCTGCCCGTTAATTTGAGATACGCTGAAATTTCAATTGATAGAGATTGATCGCGAATCGAGCTTGAGAATTTGACATCGGACCTTCGGGGTTTCAATAATTAAATTTTGGACGTTACCTCATCCGGAGTACAATTACTTCGCAGTTCGCTCCAAAGAGTTTAGAAAAAATAAAATTTGGACTGGAAATGGGAAAAGACCCATTTACCCTTGGAAAATATCCAATTTTTCACTTTGGCCAAGGGGCATTTTGGTCAATTTACCCTATGGCCGAAAATTGACTAGTCAATTGTGAGAAAATTATAAAATTTCCCTTCTTTACTTTGAAGACCCCAAAAATATCCATCCCAAAAATTATCCTAACCTTTATTAATTAATTTTTAGTCTTCTTCTTCATAAATTTCCCCCAACTTTCTCTCACCTCACTCTCTCTCTATCTCTCTTGGCCGAACTCACCCTTGCGCTCTCTCCCTCACCGAAATTTTCCAAGCTTCCACCAAGTGTCTCCTTGAACCGCCGGAGCACAACTACCGCCGTGAGCTACTCGGAACCGCCGGATCTTTGAGGGTTTTAGCCAATCAAGAGGAGTCGCCGGAGCCGCCGGTTGGAATCAAAAACTTCTCTCGACTTCTCGCCGGAAAACTAGCTAGAATTGTGGTAAGTTGGTTCCTAACCTTAGATTAGGTATCTAGGTTGTTAATGGACTTTAGGTTGAGGAGATTTTGTGAAAAATTGGTTGGAATTGTGTTAGAACTTGCTATGGCCGAAAATGAGAGGGAGAGGAGAGAGAAAAAGATGTGTTCTTGCATGAATAGTGATTTCTCATGATTAATAATGGATGGCTACGATTTAATCTAGCTTGATCTTGCTTTATTTGGACGGTCCACGTTGAATCTTTCTTAGGAAAATTAATCGAAGGCCGAGATCAAATCCTGCTATATTGTAGATTAATTGTGTGGTGGAGATTAATTGCACTTTAGTATAGTATATTTGTACGGTACGTGTTAATTGTACATTAGTCTAATTCCGATCGTATCAGTTATTAATTTCTACGTTAGTAGAATTAATTTTGGTGGCGTAGATTAATTTTTGCGGTAGCATAAATTAATTGTGTGGTCCGATTGGCCATTGGCTTAAGTGTGATTTAATCGGGCGGTCCTGATTTATTAATTCTCTAACGTGAGTGAATCACGTGGTACCGACCTAATATTTATTCAGTATAATTAAATCGAGCGGCCTTGATTGAGTGAGGGGAAAAAATTAGAAAGATCGTGTGGACCCGATCTTTTATTGGAGAAAATTGGGAGATCGTGTGGTCTTGATCCGCTAATCGGGAAATTTAGCGAGATCACGTGGTGAGGATTTATCGATCGAAGGAATTTAGAGATCGTGTGGTATTAGACGAGCGATCGAGGAATTATTGCAGTATATGGTCTTTATGTGGATAATTGAGAGGAAGTGTGGAATTTTTACCCCGAAGCATTATGACGCGGGGTTCGTATTTTATAAGACCATATATATAGCCGAGGCGTGACGCGGGCTCTGTTATTATTTTATCCCGAGGCGTTAAATGCGGGATATTAACCTGAGGCGTTATTACGCGAGTTACAATGACGATGCGTTATTACGCAGGTTATGGTGACCTGATGCGTTATTACGTGGGTATGGACTATATAATGGCCCGAGGCGTTATTACGTGGGTCCGTCCATGTATATGTTAGCTTGATGTGTTAAACGCGGGCTTTGGGTCCATGTAGAATATTTATATTATAGCCCGAGGCGTTAAACGCCAGCTCGAAGTACGTGGAATATTTTATTGACAGATCCAAGGCATGGAACGCCGTTATGGGGGCAACATAGAATTTTCGTGAATGTGTGGTAATTTTTGGAGAAAGAATGGAATATCCTGGAATTTATTTAGTGAATTATTAATTTAAGGATGATTTGTTGAGAATTACACACCTAGGACGTGTCCGGAGGCACTAGTTCCCTAACCTACGATTAGGGACTATCTTATTGAGATTTATTTTCACCCCGTCGTGGGTTATCTTTTTCAGACCCTCCACCTCGACAATGAACGACCCGCTTCCTAGGTTCGGCATTCCCGGGATATGGAAACGGTAATAACGAGAATATCCGATGGGGAAGATAAGGTATATTATAGGCATGTAACCACTATCCGGGTGGATGTAGGAGAACTTTATTGGAAGCCCCATACGTACGTGGCATGGATGTACCGCCACGGGGGATATGTCGATGGGTCCGCCGAGAGGTTTTGATATTCCCTACGATGGAGTTGGGGAATGGGACCCCACTAGCGCTGCACCTCCCGATGGCGTGGTGATGAGTCCAAATACGAGTCCCGAGGATTTTGGAGCCCGAAGACGATGTAGAGATTGTAGAGCCATCGAATGTGGAGCTGCCATCCGAGATTGAGGAGGAGGAGGAGCTAGAGATTTCGTCCGATGATAGTGAGGATGGGGCCTAGGGTAGTTGGCCTATCGACTTTTGTGTAGTGTTTACTTTTGGAAGCATAGAGGGCTTCGACCACGTAATCTTTTTGTTATATGTGGTCACAGGCTTGTACAAAGGCCTTTAGAGCCCTAGGTTTGAAAGTGGTAACCATTATGTATATATGTACATAAGTGTGTTGTAAGTTTATTTTTACCATCCCAAGTTATCGTAGCGTTGTTGGTTTCTGTATGGGGAATTATTTATGCTTTCGTGAAATTTTATTTTGTTAGCCCTAGGATCTTGGAGAACTGTACGCGATCGTAGCCGGAGGGGATGTTTGCGAGCTCGCGAGGTTCGGGTCGTGACATCCCCGTTTAAGTGGTATCGAACAAGGTCAATCGGAACCATTTGGTCATGGCTTGGAGTGATAAGGTGCGCTGGGAATTGGGATAGTTAGTAGGATCAAACCCTGTGCTTGTGATTGTTGAGTGACCTTTGGGTTCTTGTTCTTGAGTTCTCTTGGTGTATCGACTTTGGTCGATCAAGGTTCCGTAAGGTTCATGCAAATTGAGCAACCGTAATATAAGAGTGCCTAGAGGAAGGGCAACTCAAGAGGATCTTAGAGTGGACAAGATTTTATAGGAGTTGGAGGCCTTAGGAGATATAGTATGGCAACAAGTAAGGAACCAAGCTGCATACCGCCGAACCGACGAAGTTTGCGCTAAGGATGGTTAAGGACCCTAAGGATAGGGTAAGAAGATTTCGGGATGGACTGAAACGCGGGATTGGGGATTAGGTACTGCCACCGAATCTCAAGGATTATAGGCTTGAACTTGTATTGTATTCTAATGATTTTAGTATCGACTTTAATTGACGATTTAGAGTGGTGAAATGATTGAGATTCGCAAGAAAGCGAACGACAATCGAGAAGTTTCAAGCGTAAATTTGAGCTAGTAAATGTGCTTGAGATTTAGTGAGTTACTTATAAACAAAGGGCCAATTAGACTATATGAGTGTGATCCTAGATTGTTAATGATCGGACATGAGGTTATAGATTGATCTTAGGCAATTGATCTTTGAGATGTGACGGTTGCTTGTGGAATTATAAAGTTTCGATTGATAAAGATTGATGTGGAAATAAGTATTGTGCGATGAGTAGTAGCGAGGACGATCATGTATTGCACGTGTTAATTGCATTAAACGAAAATTGAGAAATGTGCACGCATGAGCATATCATTATTTTATTGGACTTGATAAACCGTCGCTTGGTATGGGATAAAGCATGCGGGATGCCTACAACCCGTAATGAGATGTGGTATGGGACATGTCGAACGGGACCTTGTTAGTAGGTGCCTGACTTGGGGAGGTCCCGTAATGACCCAATCCGACGAGGGCGAGAGTGATCGCCGGGGCAAGAAGGCCCGGACAAAGAGCGGCTCTCGGCGGGATTCTAAGATAGAGTTGGAAGCCGGAATGAACCAAGTTACGCATTGAAAAGTGGGTCTAGGCGTTGTGCTAAGTCCGACTTTATTAAAAGATGCATTGCATTAAAATTGATTCTTAAAGTGAAAAATATTTTTTTTGGAAATTCATAGCATTGCATCTCTAAGATCGGAGTGGTGAATGATAGAACAATGAGTGGATTGAAGTGCCATGGACAAGGATATGGAAATGCCTGGACTGCCGGTGGGAATTTGATGAAAGTCCATTGTGATGCCTTTGAGGTTATTGCAGGGGAAGATCCCGTCATGTGAGGAATGTGTTGTTTGTATATGTCTGCGGTGATGTATCCTGCGAGAGATCTAGATGGCATCACGGAATGCCCGGAAGTTGATTCCCGCAGAGATCCGAGGATTGCATCGAGACTTGATCGAAATTGTGTTTTGTACGAAAACCGTAACCAACGAGAATCACGGGCAGGCATGTTGATCAAAGAGTTGTGGAAACAAATGTGAAAGGTTCATAATGGCAAGTTATGATTGGATGACATATTGTGGTTTGCCAATTGAATCTATGAGTTACAGAGGTCGGTGATGACCCGAATAAGGTTAAGATTACGAGATGTGACAATTTAGGAAGACAAGTGATCGGAGTGCGTAGCAAAAGCGTAGTAAGGCCACATAGTTTAGTGAGATGATGACCATAAGGGTTTTGCATTTGATAAGCAAGGAGTTTAAATGCCAAATTTCGGGGATGAAATTTCCTAAGGAGGGGAGATTGTGACATCCCGAAATTTTGGGTTCTATAAGAAAATAAATTCGATGGATGTTAATATCAAATTTCGGTCGATGAATAAGTTGAGATTTTTGAGATTTAAGGGACAATGGTTGGACGCAATTGTAATTGATCCGAAAAGGGATTTGGATAATTCAGTAGCATCGGTCGAGAAAATCAAGTCCGGGCGCTTAAACCGTCGAACTAAAGTATTGAGACCATTCGCGCCCGAGCTATCCCCGACCGAACCATCGTTGTGAAATTATCAAATTGCCCTTGAATATTATTCACAAAAGACAAAACTCATTGATGGGGAATTGACCGGTGGGCCCCATCTTTTCTTCTTCCTCCCCAAGCTTGGCCACGAGTCTCTTTCTCTTCTCTCTTCCCCCATTTTCGTGAGAAATCCCCCCCATCCCGAGCTCTCTCTCTCCCGCGATTTTCTACGCGCGCCCGGGAGGAAATCACTCGTTTGAGCTCATCCGGAGGGCGAATCGAGCTCCGTTTTCTCCTACGCGACCATAAGATCAAGGGATACTTGAATATGGGGGCTGATTGTCGAAGAAACCATGGAATTTTTGTGGGTTTGAGCAGAACAAAGGCCAGTCGGTGGAGCCTAGTTCTTTTGGTGTCGATTCAAATTCCACCGTTCGTCGTTCGTTACCGCGCCGCTGTGAGTTGTCTTCTTCAAGCCACGTGCCACCCCCTAGCTCAAGCTACCAACCGCCTTGCCGAGTTGAGAGGCCGAGAGCCGTCGAGAATCTCTGTTGTCGCGCTCGAGTCGTCGCTGGAGATTGTTCGTCGTCGCCGGCCGTTATTTGTGAGTTAACCCCTAATATCTAATTAGGTCGTTAATTACGTTTAGGGATAGATTAATTTATGTTAATTGTGGGTTAGTTTAGTTAATGGTGGTTGGGTTAAGTTAATTAACCACGGTTGGGTTAGTTGATTGCGATTGAGTTAGTTAACCCAGGTTAGTTAAAGTAACCGTAGTTACTTTTAGTTAACCGTAGTTACTTTTTGTTAACCGTAGTTACTTTATGTTAATCATAGTTACTTTTTGTTAACCATGGTTAGGTTAGTTAACTTGATTGATAAGCTATCGATTTTGGTGATAAGCTATCAAGGTTTGGGCGATAAGCTATCGAGATTTGGATGATAAGCTATCGACGTTTTGGTGATAAGCTATCAAGGTTTGGACGATAAGCTATCGGGGTTTGAGCGATAAGCTATCAAGGTCCGACGATAAGCTATGGATTTATTATTTTATTAATATTATTGTGTAGTTTTAATACTCATCTCTCGAGTATTATTTGCTTGAATTGTGATGTCAACATTGGGAACAACCAAATAAATTGGCTTATATAATTAATTAAATTGATAAAAAATCCTCAAGAATGTTTGAATATGAAAGTATGCCGAGTTTGGTAGTTGAATCATGTAATTGAGGTTTGACTATTGGGTTGTGTCGATCCCGTGACGATTAAAGCGTAGCGCTAATCGCACACTATTGATCCGTTATCGACAATTGACCATATGTGTTTAAGCCGCCTCGAGCATATCAACGCCCTACTTGGACTTAGGCGTTGACTCACAAATATTTTATATTTCACCCGTTGTTGCTAACCATTTTTCGGGTCCTTAACTAAGGAGTAGCGAAGTGGAGGACGTGGACGTCAATTCCCTTTTGAGTAGTATGGAGTAGTATTAACCCCAACCCCAATCTTGTATCTTTGTATGGTTGTGGGAAGTGGCCCTAAGGTAGGGCTTGTATATATGTATTTCCCAGGGTCAACGATATAAATAAATAAAAGTGATCTTTTACTAATGTTAATGTGATATCCTCGCTATTCTATCCATGTTGCATGTTTTTAATATTATCCGGGGAAAGAGAACGTTTCGCATACACTTAATTAAAAGGATAAAAGGAATGGGTCGATGACGCTTCCCGGGGACGTCACAACTTAACGATCGAGAAGGGATGTTGGTGCGCTCGCTGGGTGCGGGCGTGACAGATGAGGTCATAATGTTTATTATGTCCGAAAGTGAAATAGCCCATGTATTTCACTTTATCTGTCTTTAATGCCGATGTGAGTTCTAAATGATTCTTTTAAAGAGAGTAGATTTGTGAACTCAAGCTAGACATTGAGTATTTCGAGCTAGCATTTGTACGGTATTAAGTAAAAAGACATACGCTCCATGGGAAAGGAGAGAACACCGTAATATGTATTTCATACTACGTATGCATGAGACGACCAAGAAGAGTTGGCAAGAATTTTGATCTCAAATTTATAGCCGTGTGAGACTCTTGAGGATAAGAGTTCCTCAATTAAGTCCCCTCACGACTCTTACTTATTCTCAAGATTTCTTTTCGGTGTTTGCTATCTTAGGGTGTTATTAATAGTCATGAGATTGATTCGATCTAATGGAACATTTCTAGAAAAGTAAGCCGAGCTTGAGATTGAGAGGTTTAAGGGAAGATGAAGATTAATTTATTTTGATGTCACATTCAATCTTTGTATTCACGAGTCAACCAATTATGATTATTTCAGTTTAATCATGATTGTGAATACAATGTATTGTATTTGAATGCTCAAAGATATCGGGAGAGATATGATGTAAATGTGACCGATTGATCTACAGGACTACATACTTGGATCTACTCGAGATAATATGCCCAAATTTGAGCTGCTATATACTCCCAACGGAAGTATGGCAATGAGCTATTGTAGTATACTTGGTCGCAACGATTATTTGTTGATATGAACTTTGCAAAAAGAAAGAGATTTATGTTTAACCCTTTGTAGGCAAGTGGGAGTTGTCCTAACCCTTCGTGGACAAGTGAGGGTTTTGGATAGCCCATCATGGGCTAGTGCGAGATGTTGGGATTCATGGGGTGCATAGGAAGTAACATGGTATGCCCATGTAGGGTATCCCACCCCTTCATCAAAGGAATAATTGCCAAAGGCCGTTGTTCATTTTCAACATGAAAAAGTTCACGTTTGTTCGGGCGTTCAAGAATGAACAACGTTTACTACCATTAAGAACAATGGAGCACAGTGAAGGAAAACGACAATGAATTCTCCCAATCGTCAAACAGACGAACGATCTCTCAAGGGATTGCATTGTGGACATTTAATCTATGAAAATCCAAGGTGCATTCGTTACGTGATGCATTTCTCCGATCGGTGATTCAAGATGATTTTGGGGGTTGTTAATTCCATGTAATTCCGCTGTGTATGTAATCGGGATTCGTTCCCTTCACATAGTAATGAAAAATGACTCATTTATGTAAAGAAAACATCGGAATATACTTTTTTTAGGATGCAAATTTCAAAATGGTAAATTTTATTTCATTTCCTGATACATAAAGTGATACCTAACTTAAAATGGCATTCATAATTTTAGAAATTAAGAATTAAGTATTTTCTAGCATGGAAATGCATTTCAATTATAAGGAAGTATCTTAAAATGATTAGGATTCCATTTCCTAAATGTAAATGTTACTTAATCTATACGATGCAAGAATGACAATCCTAACTATCTATTTTTTAAATATGTAGACAACTCATTTATGAAATCCAATCCCATATGATATTTTTCTAAATGAGTGCATGCAAGAAGGGCAATTATGCTCTTCGCAATTGGCTTTTCTTACATTTGCATACGCACAACAAGGCACGAAAGGATCACACATTGGTGGAATAAGCACGGACCACTGGGTAAAATAGACCACGCACATGGCTTACTGCATCGCCCGCGACTCGGCGACATCTCTATTCTCAACTTATATATCAAAATAGTGAAATTGATCCGGCCATCACATCCCGCAAAAAAAAGGAAAAAAAAAGAAATAGGGTGCGACCTTAATGCTGGGCTTGAAATGAAATTCCCACATGTCGTTGGGAGTCTGGGAGGGATTTGATGAATGCCCAAAACCTTGTTCACGAATTTGCAATGAACAGTAGCTTCGCTTCTCCGGGTAAACTGTTGAAGATTTGGACATGGGTTTTTTCACCTAAGTATATATCTCCAGAGCAAGCTTTTAGGAGCGCAGGAATAATCACGAATGCCGAAAGAAGTTTTAGCAGACGAGTTCATACTTGTAACCTTTGTTTTCTTTTGAAATATGAATACAGAGGCATGGTGGATCAATGAATTCAAGGAGAAACATATTGGTAAAATGTACAAAACAGGTAAGAGGAGCTATTGGTCTGGACGAGATTGTTCCTTGGTAACCAGTTCCTTCGCTAAGAGCACCGGCAACAGTTGAGAGATAGGCTGTGAGAGTGGCGGGAATAGCCGAAGCTTTCTCGTCTTGCCATGAACTCATGGTTCGAAATCTCGATATAATGATATGTCCTCCAATTCTTGAGCAGGCTTCTTATTTGTCTGAGAGATTCTTTCATTGCTTTACCCTACTTGATCACTCTGCCATTTCGCATGACCCACTTGATTCTCTCGCCAATTTCCAACGAGTGCGAAAATGTTTGGTAGTCAAATGTAAATATCATGCTAGAAAAACTTGTATGAGAGGGTCTTCAAAAAGAGTTGCATAGCTTCCATGGGGGTTGGACCTGAGCTGCCTTCGCTCTCCATAGTCAAATGTAAAGGTTTCATACCTGTTTTTGTCCATACGTACCAATTCCTCCTTGTAAAAACAAACTTCAAATTGAATTTATATGGCTATGAAAACTCTTTGGCCAGATCTTCCCACTTTCCAATCTTGTCATAATCTAACGTGACGTTCGACCAAAAATAAAAATAAAAATATATCTAATGTGATAAACCATGATAAGGCAGGTCCAATCAGACTGTCCTGAAAGTTTTGATTGAGGAATCGATCACTCAGATTAATCAGCCATCTTCCTCCGGTTATACATGAGATGAGTCTTGGGCTATCCAATATGATCATAGTTTGTTACGAACTCCAGCTCCTTCAAAACCTCAGGAACTTTGTCCCTGGAGTTTATGGATGAGTTTCTTACCAATTTTGTTTTTCCAAATTACCAACTTTTCTATTGAGTTGCCACTTTTATTTTCCTTGATTGCCAACATTTTGAATTTGCCATCTCTCATGTTACTCTATTGGTTAGAGAATACCGGGGCAGAAAAGATTGGCCCCTAGAAAAGAAATCAGGGATGAAAGAAATTAAAACGAAGGATATGATCTGCAATTTAAATCCCAATACGAGAATATTGAATCTTATTGCATATGAATTTCTATGGCAGTCTTTTTTTTTTTTTTTGGCTAATTAGTTTGTACGATCCACATAGGAGTCATACACTCTTGCGATTCATGAGTACGAGACGAGTGAATAACATGAATTGACTTGATAATTCCTCTAATGCTAGACATATATTCGATCAGTGCGATCAGTTCTGCATATATGCCCATTAAGTAATAGCTGGCCATCTTTATTTCGCCCAAAGGAGGAGCTTACAATATTATCTCAACCATAGCCAAATACTACAGAAATACAAACTGGCATAAACTCATATTTCCCCAGGAAATTTTAGGGATTCCAATTATAACATGTTACGTTAAACAAACACGGACCATTAGGATATATATTCCACGGACACTTGCAATCACATCGCTTAAAATCTCTATGCTCCTCGTACACATCAAAGTAGTGAAATTGACCAGGCCATTGCATGCTGCAGAAGTAGAGCGTGTGACCCCAAAAGCTAGGTTTGAATTCGAATTCCCACAAGCCATTGGTAGGGAGTTGTTGAAAGCCGAGATCGTCGTCTTTCGATTTGCAATGAACAATTAGCATTGCGCCTCCAGGTAAACGGTTGTAGATTTCGAGATGGACTGTCCCACCTACGTAAAAGAATCCATGGCAAGCTTGTACAAAGGGAGGAATGACCATGAACACCACCAAAAGTCTAAGTGACAAGTTCATATTCGAAACCTTTGTTTTTTCTCTTTGAAATATGAGTACAGAGGCATTGCGGACCGATCAACTAAAGGAGGAATAAGGTTGGCTTCATTTGGTAAAATGGACAAAACAGGTATGATGAGTAGGTACCAGCTATTCAAATGTTAAGATGACAAATGTGAAGGCCACGTATATGGAAATTGGAAACACAGGACATCCATACTAGTATAGAAAGCAGAATCAAAGAAGATAGCCTTTTCCGATTTTCGCCAGGAAGCTGCTTTACTTTGCATCTCGTGATTGCTTGCTATGGCTAATTTTTGAATGTGAGATCGATGAAGAACACTGTAGAAGGAAATTAAAGACCAAATTCTTTTAAACTTGAAACACGCATTTATCTAGAAGTGAGATTAGCGACCAGTCGTTGCAGATAAGATTTGTAAATCGATTCACTTTACTTGGCGAAGATGTATAGCCTACAACACTCTAGAATAATTTTAGCATTGATAATTTCTTCCCTTGTGGACAAACAGGAGATATAGAAATTCTTGAATTGATAGGCATAAAAAAAGCACCTCAAGTATCTCAGTTATATAGTCAATGACATAAAAAGGCTGGAAAAAGTATTAAAAAAAATCATAAACCTATTGCATTGACGACAATTTAGTTCTAAACCTTTTATTGGGGCCATTTCAATCCTAAACCTTTTTTACAAACAAAAAAAATCCTAAACCTTTTGCATTTATATCAATTTGGTCCATCAAGCCAATTTTGGCCAAAAATCGTTGAGATGAATGCAAGTTGTCTTACGTAGAACGGCTAACATTGACGTGGATATCTTTTAATTTTTGTTTTATGTTTTTCAATATTTTTTTGTCTTTTCTTCTTTTTCTTTTTGTGCACTCTTTTTTTATTGAGGGCTAGCAAGGGTCGCGACCGACCCCTACGGAACCCAAGCGACGGCTAGTGACCCTCATTGGCATTGGGCGTGTGACATCTTCAAATTCGACTCTATTCAGGATGTAATGAAGTGACGATTTTAATCGATGCACTGTTAGTAAATCTCGCTCTAAATTGATCACTTATAAGATGCTAACCAAAAGGAAAAGGCTATTAAGGATATAAGTACGCTCGATCCGAGAACTCAACCATGGACTGACGAGTTCGACCATAAGAATTGACGAGGGACAATTCCGAGCCATTAAAGACCAATCAAGGAACAGTTATAGAACATTTCAACAATAGTATACAATCGGATCGCAGTGAATCCGCTTGACCGTTGTATGGATTGCGAATGACCCTAAACCAATTCCTAAAGATCATGTACATTAGAACTAGTGATTGTACCTTTGCGGTTACATGACAACCGAGGTCATCCATGGTTCGAGATAGCTTGAACGTAGATTCAACTATGGGTCAAATACGCGTAACTCTTAGAAGCCGCCCGTTAGCTCGAGATGAACTATAGTTGCGATCGATCGATTTTGACCATGAGTTAGAATCCGAATATGGGTATAGAATCTTCGAGAATCTCATAACTAAACTTTTGGACGTCACCTTATTGAGATGCCAATTTATCTATTTTCGCGAGACTCTCGGTTTAAGGATCAACGAGCTGAGATTTGGAGCCTACGAGAAAGCAGGCAAACGAGGACACATTGGGCCTCAAGCCCAATGAGGTTCTTTCATCTAGGCCCAAGAGCAAGCCAAGTGGGCCTAGTAAAGTCACTAGAGCCCATTAAGCTTTCTAAAGCCCATTAAGCCATTCTAAAGTCCAAATTCTATTTATTTGTGAAATTCATACAAAATACTAAATCAAATACTCGTATAGTACCTCATACTATACTTTGTGAAATTACCAAAATACCCTTACCTTGTGAAATGACCAAAATGCCCTTCTTGCATTATTCACTAAAAACAAAACACCATGATGCGAGGGAGACTTTTGGGGTATCACACGTTGATCTTGGCTTGGTGACGAAGACTTGGAAAGAAAAGAATTGCTTTTGGTTCTCTCTCTCTCTCTGTAATTTTCGGCCCCCACCCCCTCTTTCCTCTTCCATTTTCGGCAGCCACCAAAACAGCACCAAATCAACCTATCTTGTTGTTGTTGGCCGGCCAAGACCACCCCCAAGCGATGTCGTGACCTCCCGTTGCCATATGCGCTTCGTTTCAATCATTTTCGTGCCGATTCAAGCATCGCCAAGCCAAAAATAGGCCCCTCCGGTTCTGTTTGCTGCTGGTCGGCTGTTCTAAGTGATTTGGGATTGTTGTCGGACCAAGTTCCGTGTCGCCCTCGCCGCCGCCGACGTGCTGATGTTCTCGATTTTGCAATCAGGTGAGTTATCGCCATAATCCCATTATTAGTATGTTAAACTTGATTAGGTTGTGTTTAGATTAGTCTAAATATGCTTAGTACTAATCTAATTAATCATGGTTGGGTTAGTTAACCATAGTTAGGTAAGTTAACCATGATTGAGTTAGTTAACCTTGATTAGGTTAATTAATCGTAGTTACTTTTGTTAACCATGGTTGGGTTAATTAGCCATGGTCGATAAGCTATCTTGATAAGTGAAAAGTGATAAGTGGACTTGATAAGTTCTCAAAAATATGATAATCTATCACCTATTTGTATGATAAGCTATCACCTATTTTTATGATAAGCTATCACCTATTTTACGATAAGCTATCGCATATTTTTTTATGATAGGCTATCAAATTCTATGATAAGCTATCGGTATTTTGATAAATAATTATTATTCTCTAATTATGTAAATTAAATTTTAGCAATTAGATATTCTATTTATTAATATGCTCTAGTATAATATTTAGGATTATGTTGTGAAGTAGCTAATGGAAATAGCCATATAAATTGGTATTTCTAATAAATTGTTTGGTAATGTACAAGGATGGTGATTGAATTGCACGTATTTAGTCACGTGCAATTTATTTACTAACTAGTTGGTCACACGCAATTTATTTATTCAGTATTCGATCACGTGCAATTTATTTACTAAGTATTTGGTCACATGCAATTTATTTACTAAATTTGTGATCACATGTAATTTATTTGTTAAGTATTTGATCACGTGCAATTTATTTACTACATACATGACATGATAGTTGAGTTAGTATGAGAATACCCGAATGAGTTGGAAGGACCCCGTAGAAAGACGGGCGTGCTCTCATTCGGCTGTCATTGATCGAAAGGATAAATACCCGAACGAGTCGAAAGACCCCCGTAAAAAGATAGGCGTGCCCTCGATCGGCAATGATTGATCGAATGAATAAATAATCGGCAAAGCCGAAAGACCTCCGTGTGAGAACGGACGTGCCATGAGTAGCCGTAATGATGAGAGTATGCTTGAGCGCATTATGCACGAGAAAGTGACATGTATTCGATCATGCATTTGTTCATTGTAGTATGTTACTTGCAAAGAGTTATAACGTGCAAGGTGCATGCCAAGGCAAGTAAGGTTGCCTATGATTGTGTAGTAGCATATTCGTATTTATGTACTTTGTTGCATTGTAGGTTCTAAATGCATCCGAGCTGAGTTGACCTCTTAATCGAGGCTTAGGTCATTAACTTGCTTAGGTTTATCTCATTGTTGTTGTTCTAAACATTTTCAGACCCCCGAGCATGAACCATCCCCTTTTGCTTACTTGTTTTAGAGTGCCCTTGGACATGGGTACCATAGTAGTAGAGTATCCGATAGAACAGGAGAAATGATTTCTAAAGCACATGACAACGGTGCGGGTTGACGAAGGACTTGATATGTGACAACCGCATGAATTTCTAGCGTGGTTTATTAAGGAAGGGGATATTCTCTTTGGTCCGATCGGGGTTTTGATGGGCCCCCACCTCTTGGTGGTGGTGATGGAGAGGAAGTTTGGAATCCTCTGGACCCCACACCTCCGGATGGAAATGTTACAAATCCGGAAACAGGTCCGAGATGATGAGATGAGGAGAATGAGTCCGATCTAGAACCTCCCCATGGTTTTGGCCGGATGTGGTAATAGGCATTGTATGCCTATCTTTTTAGGTTGTCTTTATAGTAGCGGAGCTAGGTTAACCCAACCACCCATCCCTTTTTAGTTTGTAGTCTAGTAGGGAGTGGCATTGTGATAGGCCTGTAAATATTGTAGTTCTCCCGGGGTTAATGGTATTTAAATAAAAAGTGCTTCTGCTGTTTGCTGTTTTTCTTACGGGTGTCCCAACCGTACATTTGTGCGGGGAAGTGAATCACTTTCGTGTGCGTTTAATTGAAACATAAAAATTTAAATGGGTTGGTGACGCGTGCTCGAGATGTCACAACTTAGCGACCGCGTAGGGATGTTGACATGCCGAAGGGTGCGGGGCATATGACAGGATGAGGGTGCCGTGACCCTCGTAGGGGCCGGGTGAGGGGTGTCACGACTTGCCCGGTCCCTGGCGAGGGCTGCGACACCCTCACTAGCACTCTATAAACAAATTCATGGAAAAAAGAGAAAAAATAATAAAAAAAATAAAACTACTAAAAAATATCCATGTTAGTACCGGCCGTACCAAATGGGACGACCCGGTTTCTACGTTAGCGAGTTTCAGCAAAATTGGTTGGATGGATCAATTGGCATACAAAAGGTTTAGGAGTGAATTGCAGAAATAAAAAATATATGACAGAGTGGTTTAGTTTTTTTTTTTTTGCACTTTTCCCCAAAAAATGACTCACTCTATTTCCCCACTTTCGAGCTAATTAAATTGTGGAGAATAACCTCAAGAGAGATCTAATGGATCAAATTCTTGGAGGGTAATGTTGAAATAGATTGTTTATTGACAAACGTAAGGTTACATAGTGTCATGAATGTATAAGACTGCTCATATTAATCAAAACAATGCGATTTCATTCTCCCACCTTATTTTGTTTTGCCTTTTTATACTCAAATACAGTTTCGCTCTTCTGCTTCCCCTTGAGCTTAAGCTTGTTTCTGTACATTATTTTTCGTGATGATCTTGCAGCTTTAAAATATTTGAGAAAAATCAGGTACCAGATCACCAAAAAATTTCCGTATCAATTGCTTCCGTGATTTTCCAGATTGTTTTCATCTGATGGATTCTTCGGATCAAAGGATGTCAATTTTTGGGAAGGAGATGCAAATGTCAGGGGAAAGAATTAATAGAGTGATTATGGATTCAAGATAATAATATGAATGGTCCTTGAACTTTGGTATAATGTGTGATGTGTTCTCTAAACTTTTAATTTATTCAATATGATCTCTGAACTTCAACCTAATATGCAATTTGATACATGAACTTTTAACTCGTTCAATGTGGTTCCCAAACTTTTGGAACATGTTCAAATTATTTCTTGAACTAAATGAAAATGCCCAATATTGTCCTTCAATTAATTCAAATTCAGGGACAACATTTAGCACTTTCTTATAATTTATGAACTAAATTGAACATGTACCAAAAGTCTAGAAAAAACATTGCATATTGAACTAAAGTTCATGAACGATATTGAATATTATACATTGTGTCAATGTTTAGTCACTATATTGACAGGGTGATTATGAACATTGAGTAGACGATGCTATTTGTAGATGGTGAAGCTTGGGCCTAACCTCGTGCAGCCCAGATTGTCATTCGTCTGGAGCATACCGCAGTCCGGATCAGAATACTTTCTTCTGCCTGTTGTGCAAACAAAGCCTCGGGAATTCTTCTTGTCCCCGCACGGTTTGTGCTTAAAAACCGTGAGCTTGGCCGAGTTGTTTGGTGTTCATTCATGTCGTACTAATGCTATAAATCGTGCTTGATAGTTTCCCTTTGCATTAACCGGTTCCTTGCTGATCAGGGCGTTCCAACATCGAATGGGACTTATCCGTGCCTGTATATTAGGGTACTTTAGGTGTCAATAGCTTAATCTATATTGATTTCCCTTTGGTTCCTCAATTTTTCTATGCATTCTGCTTAGCACTTATATCTTGTGCCTAGGCTGGCCGCCACCATCCAGCCCATGGCTGCCGGCTGGTGGTCGTTGAGTCTTGTTTTGGTCCCATCGATAATCCTTGGGTTGGCTATCATGGTTCTCCATGGCGAGAGGATGCGTCGGGTTGATTTTTTTTTTTAAAACTGTTTTCCAATCATTTTCAAGTCCGAAACGAACTCCAACTCTATTAATTGTGCTGGATTGGGGCTTTGATGTATATTTGAACTTGTTTCGTGTCTCCATCGCGCCTCAGACCGGTCTTCGTTGGCCCTAATGGCTCGTAGATGCATCCCGGACGCTTAGTGCTTGTTTCGGCCTTCAGAGCTTGTTCTAATTCAAATTTTAATATTTTGTTTGATGAAGAATCCATCAGCATAATCGAGTCTAGATTGGGCTTTTAAGTCATTTTCATCATGAATGAAAAATGAAAAGATAAAATCGAGATCGCATTTAGGTGAGGATTGGTTTAATATTTGATCATCACCGTCTTGTTTAGGAAATTTACATTCCTTTGTCGAGATTAGTTGCGCGTTTAATTTTTCGCATAATTCACGAGGTCCTGCCTGGAGCTTGACAAGGCCATGTTTGATTTTGCCCGATGCAGCTCGGATTCTTTACTTTACCGCACTTTATTTTTTGTTGGTGTGTGTTCCTTATTTGATTACTGCTTGGTCTAAATGCGGTTATATGAGTATTCTTGCAATTTTTTTTGTCAAAATGAACAGATTTTCTTATACAATTAGCCCTTGAACAAAACAAATTCCAAAAGGATTGGGGGGCTTGTAAAGTCCCTTTCTCTGCAAATAAGTCTTCTTCGTCAAAACCAGGAGCATTTCGCGGACGGCTAGGGCATTAGCAGGTTCCACCGAAGCAGCCCTCACCCTCATTGCAAAGTCGGCTACCACGATTCCAAAAGTAACTTGGCCAATGTCGGCAATGTTAGAGTTTTCGTAACGTGGGCTTATATTAATTGAGATTGAAATCTACTGTTTTATGGAATTAATTTACTGTTTATAGGGTTGGGCTAATAAGGTAAGATATAAAGATTCTTAATCAGTATAATATGGGCATGGCATTGTATGGGCTGAGTTGAGCTCGGCTCGTGATGAGAGGGCCTAGCTGGAAACTCTATAAATAACGTTTCAGTTCCTCCTCTAACCTTAACGAACTCATAATCTACTTATACAAAGAACACATACGGATTGGCGTTGTTAAGGAGCTATCTCATTAAGCCAAGGATATAGAGGATTATAGAGAAGAAGAACTTGAGATTTTAGTTCAAGTATGCATGTCAATGTCGACAGCTCACCCAGGACAACGGTGTTCGAGTCATTGATTTCTAGCCAAAATTAGTCGGATGAACTAAATTAGTACATATGCAAAATATTTAGGATTTGATTGACAAAAAAATGATTTATGACCGAATTAGTATAATTATAATAGGTGTATGACTTTTTTAGTGTCTTGTAAATGTCATTAACCCCTAGTCGCTGCCATGATCATCGGTTTCTTCCTTTTACACTCGTTGCTTGCCAATCAGGAACAGGAAGCATCAATTCAGTGGCTCATGTTGTTCCAAAACCTTAGGAAAGATCGTGGAATCTATCAAAAGAGTAGAAACTCATTTGGCGGAGAAGACTGTGTCACAAAACGTTGTTTTCTCAGTCAAAACACCAATCGGTATTATTGTCGATTTCTTTTGTTTTACGTTTGTTGCATTTCAAATCAGACCGTCGTCACCGCTATGTCATGCTGTAAGGAGCAAGAATATTTAAATTCGGGAGGCAAGAAAAACTAATACCCCAATTCGAGAATGAGAGACATAAAACCTTATTTGGTAGACAGTAAAAGTGTCAAAAATTGTGTACGGTGCCAATTTTAGTGCCAAAAGTTTTCATCGGATCACTTAAGTATTAAAAAAAGAGAAAAATGATCACTTAAGTACCTCCGACAAGAAATTTCAGCTAAAATTAATATGTGGATTTTTTTAACTGGATTTTTTAAATGGGTTGGCATTATACTAAAAAATCCCATTCTAGTGGACTCGCAAAACGACCCTACTTCATCCAACGTGGCAGCGTAGTCCAAAAAAGAAAAGCCAAAGAAGAAACGCGAAAAAAGAGAAGGGAGCAACATAGAAAAAGGGAAATTGATTCAATGACAGTATGACAATAATGTCACAACTATTTCCGACTATAAATCCACATATCATCACCGCATATTTTGCATTTAAATACTCATTACTTAAAAAATCGTGGGGTCATAAATAATGATAGTGGTGTCGATCTGTTAGGCTAAGCAACTTTCTAGAGAAAATGTGCCGCCGTTGCTGCGACACTTTCCACTTTTACACCACGACGTCGTCAGCCTCCAATACCTGCGGTTATGTCTCAGTGCCTGTCTGCGGTGTCCCTCACCCGCGATCTCCATCTTGGCCCAGCATCCTCCATCTCAGTAATCTACCATCTCACCTCGGCATTTCTCGATGATGGTCCCTCGTCCTGCCGTCTTCGCTTTGAGTGGTCCCATCTCCGCCGTGACCAAGCCATGCCAAGCGCATCATCCATTATCCTCGCATTCGGTCATCGCGCCATGTCCAAATCGAAAGCCCCAGGCCGGGGGACGGACGAAAATGGAGGAACGCCCTGAGAGATAAAGTGTAGTGTTGGCTGTTGATTTCTTTATTTTATTTTATTTTTATCGAATTGGCTGTTGAAATTTAACCACCTAGTTTTAAGGGCAATACCGTGCTTTAAGTCCATCAGGGTTTCCTAAAACCAGGTCCAGTTCCTCTTGCTAAACCACTTTGATTAGAGGTCATTTCAGTAAAATCCTTATCAGTTTTATAGATACTCTCCCGCAAAGACAACACCAGCCTTTCTCTTGGCCTTGTGGTTGGTTTCGAACTACAATCGATCTTGAGGTCAAGAGTTCAAGGCATGGTGAGAGAGGGAGGAGAAGAAAGGCGGCCAGGAGGTATTCTAAAATACCTCTTTTTTTGGTTTCCCCTCTTTTTCTATCTTTTTTCGGCTTCTCCTCTTTTTTACATCATTGCATTCATACGTATCATGACAGTCAAAACATGAAGTTGAAGCTTGATTGCCACATCGGATGAGATTGGTTAGAGGAAGCGAGAATTTTTTTCAAATTATTTTCCATCTTTGTATACCAAAACACGAAGTTGAAGCTTGATTACTATGTTGGACAACTAAACTTTCACATCATGGATGACCCAGCGTTTTTACAACTGTTCGATTTGAAGAAAAACAATGCTCGACGTAAGTGCCATTCTTCCCATGGTGAGCTTGCTATACCGTACTGAAGCTAAGACAGCTACTTCAAGACGCATTGTAACGGATGTTGAAGCCTAGTCAATGAGTTTAGATATAGAAAAAAGAGCTTCTTGATGGTCATATCATGTACGCAGAATCCTGTAGAGTAAAGAGTCAGGAAGGTCACTGTTCGGAGTAATAAACGTTAAAAATAATAATAATAGTAACTACACGATACGACAATAAGAGAAGAATCATTAGACCAAGAAATTATTTTGGCTGGTGTTATGAAATCCATAGACGAGTCCACGACGAAAAGGCTCAGAACGAAAAACAGTGGCAAGTACTTCGACCGATGCGCTTGAGGCCCATGGCCAGATTTTCTTGAGACTGGTATCGACTTCATGCTATAAAGTCAGGTCCAAATCCAGTTTCGCCCAAATGCCGACAGCTTTCATACGTTGAAAGTAAGAAGTGTTCGGATATATTTCTTGTCGAGCTCGTGATGCCAAACTTATCTGTCGCCTCGTGGCTGGTCATATAACATTACAATCCCGAGGTCTTGGGCGTGACGGTTTGCTCAGGGCAGAGATACTCTAAAATACCTCCTTTTTCTTGTTCTTGTTTTTTGTTATTATGATGTTAAATCTGGACTTAAGTAACTTTTATGCATATAAGTAGGATCTCGGTTTTCCTTTACATGTGCCTCATAAATTTAAGCACCTTAGACTAGGGAAATATTTTCTGAATACCGGGCTCAACCACATGCAATTCTACATAAATGGCACAAATTATCAATTTACGTCTCACTATCAACACTTACAAATAAGAAGAATTGTGACTACACGCTCGTCAAAATGAAAATGGATATCAATCCATGATATATACGGGAAAGACTATGATAGAGTAAATGACTCATCAAATGGAGCCTCTCAATGAAGCCAATCAAGAGACAACATAGTCCGCAACAAGCTAGGTGGGAGGTTCGAATTTGCACCTTTGAGGGAAGTGGGATGAGGATGCGTGAGGAGAGAGCATGGTTTTGCAATTTGCATACGGCATATAACGCACACAATGTGGCTTGTATCCTAAAATAGGATATGATAGAACCATATAAAAAAATAGTAAATCTCACTACACTGCCTTAAGAAAATTTTGTTATTACAAGTTTGAATTCAGACTTATCATAACATGCACTCATCACTGTGAATGAGTTGCTTTGGCAGCCAGACATTCAAAGTACACTATGAAATTCTCCATACTAGAGTACATACTACAAAAATTCTCCAATTATCACTATAAATTAGCCACTTTGGTATCCAAACGCTTTAGAAAAAATTAAATATAATCAGTCCTAAACCTATTATAGAAAAATCAGTCAAGCACTAAACCTTTTGATTGAATGATGTAACCCTAAACTTTTGAAGAAAAATGCAATCGAGTTCTTTTAGATAAATGTTACTACATAATATGAGATCATGGATAATGTAACATCTTATATTCGGGAAAATTGTTCAAAAGGTTCTAAATCTATTCTATTTTTATAAATTCAATCATAAACTTTTTTAGTTTCCCAATTAAGTCTTTGACCCTTTCACCTTTAACCAATTGTGTCCAGCTCATCAATTTTGGCCTAAAATCATTGAAATGAACACGGCAGTCTTATGTGGCACGGTCAATGGTGACATGGACAATTTCTAATATTTTTTCAATATTTGTTCCTTTAATTTTTCTTTTCTTTTCTCAGAGGCTTGCAAGGGTCAATGGGCCCTCGCCAGCAAAAGACGAGGGTCGTGATGCCATTGCCAGCCGCTAGTGAGAACCACGACGCCTCGCCTACGCAAGCGAAGGTCGCGACACTCGCTTAAATTGGCAAAAATGCCATAGATTTAGGACTTTTTGGAAAAGTTGCCATTTTTTGTTCTCTTATAGGATGAAGAAGTTATTTGTTGAAGATAAAAGAAATAAGTTATCTCTTTAAATTCAATAACCCTTGGTTATAAATAGCAACATCATACTTTTTATAAAAACCTAAAATCAATTACAAAAAATTAATGTTCTTTGCAAATTAATTTTTATCCTTACTTTTTCGCAATGTAAATGGCTGGACATGATTGTCTCCTGTCTTCGCACATTTATATTTCTTGTCATTTACTTTTTTTTTTCCAAAATAAACAAAGGACATCACCTATCCGTTGTCGATTCATTATGATTCATCCACATTTTTCTTTTGGGGTCGGAGATTCATCCACATTTGAAAGGTATTTTATCAACACTTTTCGGTGAAAACGGGCAACAGCGCTATTCAATCAAAGTCACAATAGAAAGATGAATCGATATCCATTCTGAAGATTCGATTAAAGTCACGAGGTACAACACGAAAACTTCCATGAGAATTATGGCGCAAACTTTGCCAGATAGAAGCGATGAGACATATCAAACAGAACCCCTAGAATAACTTCGAGTAACAACGAGCATAGTAGTCGAATGGCATAGCACAATTTTTCAACACCTAAGCGCTTGCTGAATTAGAGCACGAAATATACAGCGCGTATCATTCTATCAGTAATAAAAACCCCATAAACAATTTCACAGAATAGTCAAATTTTTGGAATATGTTTTTCCGTGCATTTGCCTAAAACCGAGTGGTATTCATGAAATATGAACTAAATAGAATTCTAAAACTAGATAAGGAGGCTCAGATACCACATGTAAGAAACTCAAATTGTCTAAGTCTGTATGTGGAACTTGGAATACCTATACTCGAATATAAATTACATACCTTGTTTTAGCCTGTCACCGTCTTGAATTGATCGATAGGGACGAAGCTATCCAAGTTCGAGGTTAGGTTTTGCTCTCCTTCTCCGTCCTTGGATAGTCTTGATAGACAAACTGTAAGATTAAAGTTAAGGTAGTGTACAATTAATGTTGGCATACAATGAGAAGTTCAAACAAAACTCGACGATCTTCAACAAAAACTTGAATAGGTACGGTTGATGATTACAAAGGAATGAAATAAATATAAGCTCGAGTTCAAGCTCAAAACTATAAGAAGTGTTTACCCTGAATAGGGCTACATCCCCGCAAAGAGATTTCAATTCGATTTTGGTTTACAGCCGTACAACTCGTTACAATGATCAGCCAAAACTGAGTAAATATATATACCCTAAACGGAACCTCGCCCACTGATTGGGCAGCGGGACACCCGTGTAGGGGCGTTGTCCCGAACCTCCGCAATCCGTGCGTAGGGGTCATATGTAATATTTCAGTTTTCCTAAGCTCACATGGGCACACCCGATGTAAGAAACAAGGGTTTCCGAAATATTCGCCAACTCCAACGTTCTCCCACTTGGTGGATACTTCGCGCAAATGAGAGCATTTCCAATATCATTCCTTTTCAATCCAATCGCAGCAGAACACCATTCAAACTTCGCACCCATGACGGCTTTAGTAAGGAAGTCCGAACTATTTTTCACCGTGTGTCGACTTTTACTAGTCGAACTACTTTCTTCTTCACTTTCTCTCGGATAAAATAATATTGTATATCGATGTACTTTGTGTGTGAGTGAAATGCTGGATTCTTAGCTAAACAAATAGCTTTTTGATTGTCACATCTCACTCCTATAGCACTTTGCTCGAATCGAGCTCCAAGCACAATGTCATTAACCATACTTCCTCTTTACCTGCATGAGTAAGAGTCATGTACTCAGCCTCCGTAGAAGAAAGTGCTACCACGCTTTGCCTCCTACTCATCCAACTCAATGCCACCCCAAAGAATGTGAAAACACACCCGCTAGTGAATCGTTTACTAGCAATATCTACACCCCAATCTGCATCTACATGGCCTACGATATCAAGCATGTTTCCATTTCCTGTACCTTCAAAACATAAAGAAAAATTCGAAGTTCCACGAAGAAATTTGAAAACTCTTTTGATCGCATTCTAGTGTTCTCTACCCGTGTTAGACATATATCGGCTTAAGACTCCGATTGCTTAGGTTATATCCTGATGCGTGCACACCATAGCATACATCAAGCTACCCACTCGCACTCGCGTATGGAACTCGAGCCATCTCCTCGGCTTCCTCATCCATTTTAGGACAGTGTTTTGCAAATAGCTCGGTCCCTTAAGGTATAGGGGTACCAATAGGGTTGCGATTCGTCATATTGAATTTCTTCAATACTTCTTTGATGTATTTCTCCTTCCCTAGTCACGGTTTTCGTTTCTCACGATCCCTCGTAATCTACATGCCCAAAATAAAACTTGCAGGCCCCAAATCTTTCATTTCGAACTTCTTAGCCGACAATTTTTTCACGGATTTCACCATCTTCATGCTATTTTTGATTAACAGCATATCATCCACGTATAATGTGAGAATGACAAGTTGATCACCCGCCCTCTTTTCACATAAACACCGTGATCAAAATTTGAAAGCGAAAATCAAGTTGGAGCATGTACATGTCAAACTTCCGGTACCATATCCTTAGTGACTATTTCAGCCCATATAAGGACTTTTTTAGTTTGTACACCAGATTCTCCTTTCCTTTTACTTCAAAGCTTTCTGGTTGCCTCATATATTTCTCCTCCTCAAGTCCCCATGCAGGAAAGCCGTTTTTACATCCATCTGTTCTACCTCAAGATCATATGCAGCTATAATGGATAGAACCAACCGTATCGATGTTAATTTTTCCACGGGAGAAAAACTCTCGTGATAATCAACTCCCCGATATGAGAATACCCATTGGCTACGAGCTTGCCCTTGTACTTCTCCACAGTTCCATCTGGTTTTAGTTTTCGATTGAACACCAATTTGCACCCAATTGCCTTTCTATCCTTAAGCAATTTACATAGGCTACATGTCTCGTTATGATTAAGCGATCGCATCTCATCTATCAATGCGAGCTCCCACTGATTCACGTCATCCTTAGATCTTGCCTCTTTCACGTAACTAGGATCATCTCCGTTAATGCTTAAGGCATGAAACATATTCAATGCACTAAGCAAGTACCAAAGTGGTATATGCCTTTCTCGCATTCATTTCCTAAGAGCCAAGATGCTATCTATGTCCAGGTCTTCATCTCGAATCGACAACCTCAACTTCGTTAACCAAATCCCCTTGCTCCGGATCGAATCGAGACTCCACTAGCAAACCTTGTGGAACAATCTCCACAGCTTTCAGCTTTAGAACTTTCTTCAAGTACTACCACTTGTTTGGGCTCATCACTTTTCGTATGTTTGCATGGTATTGTGTTTTACGGAAGATAACATCCCCGCTATATATGATGGTCTTTATTTCTAAATTCCATAGCTTATAGCTCTTGACCCTTTCCTTGTATCCGATGAATATGTTCTTCTCGGACTTATTGTTAAGCTTACTCCTTTTTTCCTTGGGTATATGAACATATGCATCACACCCGAATATGTGATAGATTCGGCTTCTTCCCAAACACCGCCTCATATGGTGTACTATGACATTCCGAATTTCCTACTATTTTGAGACTATTGAATGAAGAATATCTATCGATGTAATTCAGTTTTATTTCGCTTGGATCCGATCAATCCCGAGTACACCGACCAAAAGGAAAGGCTAACGCACGACAAGGTACGTGGACCTAGGAAACTTGAATAAGAATTGGCATTTTGATCATAAGGATTGCCTGAGGGAATATTTAGAACCAAGGTAAAGGCTGATCTAAGGGCGATTATGGAATTCATTGCTAGCGTTATACAATTGGAGCGCGGGTGATTCCGCTTAACCAATGTGTAATTTGCGAAATTTTCCTAAATCGAACTCTAATAATCGAGACCTAAGGAACTAGTGATAAACCTTCGCAATTACATGACAACCAAAATGGCCATGACTTAAGTAAGCCTAAGAGTGATGAAATTCACCGAGTCGATACGCGTAACATCGTTGCAAAAGTTGCTCGTCGAGTTTGAGATAAACCGAATTTACATTCAAAAGAAAATGAATTAGGAAGTGGAATCTCGAAATCGGGAAAATGGAAATGAAGAATTCCAACATTGGATAGGAATTTGGATGTCGCCTGCGTCGATGGTAATTCGATTTGGAAAAAAAAATCAAAATTTTGGATGATAAGTGCGAAATTACCATTTTGTCCCTCGACCCTTACCCTTGCCTTAAGAGTCAAGGAGGACATTTTGGTCATTTGGAACCCCAATGCTGCTGAAGATCTTGGTCAATGAAAGTCAAATGAAGTTTGAATATTTATTTATAAAAGGAAAAGTGTCAAGTTGGGGTGGTTAACCTTCTATTATTGGAGCTTGACCAAAGTCAATATTGGAAGAAGATAATCATCTCCTCTTCAGCCGTGCAACCTCTCTCTCTCTCTCTCTCTCTCTCTCTTTTTTTTTTTTCCTTCCATTTCCTCTTGACAGAACCTGCTCGCTTGGCCAGCTCGCTGCCTTGTATGAACCGCCTCACGGAATCGGCCATAACTTCTTCGTCTGACTTTGGATTAAGGTGAAACCACTTTCATTAGAAAGATTATCGTGTTATCTTTATAAGGAAATATTATGAGTTCTGATTGGCCAAATATTTTTCCATGTGGAGCTATTTTTATGAGTAAAGGTCAGGCGGGTCAGTTTAGAAATCCGATTTTAGGAAAAGCTCAATTTTGCTGGTTTAAAGAGCTCTTTTTGCTTCAAATTTTCGGTGGCATACTATTAAGACATATTATTAGGGTTTGATGAGCTTTGGTTACAAGTTTGGTAGGGTTAAGAGGGTTTTTCACGGCTGATTTGAGGTAGATTTTACTGGACAGATTCTGGGTGTTTGCTGACCGTGAGGAACCGGGCTGTTCGAAGATCGTGAGGGCGCCAATTTTCTTCGGAATCTTCTTAGACCTGTAGAAAAATGTTTTAGCAAGTTGGTTTTGTGATGGATTGAAGTTTGGAAGTGAAATTGGGGGCTGTTTTACATGAAACTGTGAAGACCAGTTCTGCCCTGTTTTTGGATAGAATTGAAGTTGAACCTTGAGGCTTCATTTGGTGGATTAAGCTAGTCCCATTTTACTTGGCAAGTTATCCCTAACCCTCTATTAGGATGTTAGGTTACGAATGGATGGTTTAAAGTTGGATTGATAGAGTTTCAAGGGCCGTTTTGTGTGAAAAACGTTGATGACCCGAGAGCCGTATAATCCCGTTTTTAGTGCACACCAAAATGAAAATGGCTCGTTCTAAGTCATCCGAGGTCCGAATTGAGCCCTGTTTTCTCCCACGTGACCGTAAAATCATAAGGAACATGATTCTAAGCTTGGGTTACTCATAAATCAACTAGGGTACTGTCAATTGTTCTGGGAATGGTTCTGGTCATAGAAACCAGAATGGGATAGTTTGAGGTTTAATGCTTGTGAACTTTGTACTCAATGGAAAACCACGTTTTTTTTTTGCTTGAGATATGTTGGTTCAATGCTGTGGATTGATAAACTTGAATGATTGGGGAAGAGGTTAGACTTGTTTAACTTGAATTAGCTTGATTAAAGGCCATGGTGACTTGAATGCACGTTTGAAAGTCATTTATGAACTTGCTGAGTTAGGTCTCTCTACTTGACCCTAAAACTGAATGTGCGCATGTGTGCGGAATGATATTTCACTAAGCAACCTTATAGAAAATGAGGCATATGAAACCTTGGGACTTGTGCCATGCGAGGAGAAGTTATACCCTGGGTCTTGGTCATGCAGGGTAAGTTTGTTACATGTCGACATGTGACATCCCGTATTCCGACCCTTTTTCAAGCTTTGAATAAATGAAAGGTCTCATTGATTATTTCAGCTAATTTTCACTCGGAATTAATCCCTCTTGAGTAGACTAGCCAAATGGGAATGGCTAGCTAGGAAATTCAAGTACGTGGACCTAAGAACTTGATCCTTGATTGACTCTTTGGCCATGAAAATTGTCGAGGGAATATTTTGGACCAATATAGGCCGATCCTAGAATAATTAAGGAATGATTTGGATAAAACCCTACGCTTGGATCACGGGTGATTCCGTTTGACCTCGTATGGGTTCCGAACGTCCTTGAATTATTTCTAACGATCGTGTCCATCGGGACTAGTGATTGACCCTCGCAATTGAATGACAACCAAAGTCGCCAGGGCTCGAGTAATTCTTAAACATGATATTAATCACGGGTCGATACTCGTAACTCCTAAAATCGGCCCGTTAGTTTGAGATACGCTGAAATTTCAATTGATCGAGATTGATGACGAATCAAGCTTCGAATTTGACGTTGGACCTTCGGGGTTCCAATAATTAAATTTTGGACGTTTCCTCATCCAAAGTACAATTACTTCGCGGTTCACCTAAAAAGGTTCAGAAAAAATAAAATTTGGACTGGATATGGGAAAAGACCCATTTGCCCTTGGAAAATATCTAATTTTTTCACTTTGGCCAAGGGGCATTTTGGTCAATTTACCCCATGGCTGAAATTTTGACTAGTCTTCTTGACTTTGAAGACCCCAAAAATATCCAACCTTTTATTAATTAATATTTTGGTCATCTTCTTCATTATTAGCAAAAGCATTACTCTCACTACTCTCTCTCTCTACCTCTTCCTCCTCATTTGGCCGAACACCACTCACCACCACCACCATCGCCGGAATATTTTTGAGCCGCCGCGGACCTCATTTTTGAAGTATCAAAAGCCGAGCTACCACGTGAGCCGCCCGGAATCGCCGGAATTTTAGTGGGACAAAACCGACCAAGCAAGGATCGCCGGAGCCGCCGTAGATCCAGAATTTTTCTCGCGACATTTCGTCAGAAAACTTGCTCAATCTTGAAGTAAGTTGGTTCCTAACCTTAGATTAGGTATCTAGGGTGCTAATATACTTGAGATTGAGTAGATTTGGGTGAAAATTTGGTTGTTTTTGCCCATTTTCATGCCTTGGCCGAGAATGAAGGTTGGAGGAGAGATAATAAAATTGCGCTCTTGCATGAATAGTGAAAATGCATGAGTAGAAACGGATGGCTAAGATTTAATCTTGCTTTATTTGGACGGCCGAGAACGAATCTTGCTTAGGAAGATTTATCGGATGGCTGCGATTAAATCCTGCTTTATGTAGATTGATCATGTGGTAGGAATTAAATGCCGATAAGATATTTTAATCGTACGTCCTCAATTAAATGCTACGTTGGTGTATTTTAGTGGTACGGTGCGTAATAATCGTACATTAGCGTAATTATGATCGTACGGTGAATATTGGTTGCCATGTTAGAATATTAATATTGGATGGCATAAAATAATTTTTGTGGTAGCATAATTTAATCGTGTGGCCCGATTGGTTGACGGCCTGAGTGCGATTTAATCGGGTGGTCCCGATTTATCAAATAATTAACGTGAGCGAATCACGTGGTCCCGATCGAATTTTTATTCGAAATAATTAAATCAAGTAGTCTCGATTGGGGAATTGAGGAAGAGTAGAAAGATCGTGTGATCCCGATCTTTATTGGAGAAAAATTTGATGAGACAGTGTGGTCTCGATCGCTAATCAGGAAATTTAGCAAGATCACGTGGCAAAGGTTGATCGATCGAAAGGTTTTATGGATTGTGTGGTATCGGATGAGCGATCGAGGAATTATTGTGATTATATGGTCTTAACGTGGAAAAAATTCAAGAGGAAGGGTGGAATTTTACCCCGAGGCGTTATGACGCTGGGTTCGCATTTTATAAGACCAAATATATAGCCTAAGGCGTGATGACGCGGGCTCTGTTATTATTTTATCCGGAGGCGTTAAACGCGGGATATTAACCCGAGGCGTTACTACGCAGGGTTCTGATGACCTGATGCGTTATTACGCCTGTGCGGACTATATAATGGCCTCGATGCGTTATTACGCGGGTCTGTTCATTTATATGATAGCCTGATGCATTAAATACGGGCTTTGGAGTAACGTGGAATTTTATATGATAGCCTGATGCGTTAAATGCGGGCTTTGGGGCCACGTAGAATTTTATATGATAGCATGAGGCATTAAACGCAGGCTTGAGTACGTGGAATATTTTATTTATAGTCCGAGACGTGGAATGTCGATATGGGAGTAACGTAGAATTTTCGGAGAAGTGTGGCAATTTTCAGAAATGAAATGAAATATTCCGAGATTTATTAGTTGAATTATTGAGGTGAAGGAGGAAATGTTGAGAATTGCTTGTTATAAAACGAGTGCGGAGGCACTAGAGCCCTAACCTAGGGTTAGGGGCTTTCTTCTTGAGATTTTATCTGACCCCGTCGTGGGTTATCTATTTCGGATCCTCGGCCTCGACAATGAACAACCCGCCTACATGGTTCGGTATTCCCCGGAATATGAAAACGGTAGTTACGAGAATATCCAGTGGGGGAGGATAAAGTATATTATAGGTATGTGACAACAATCCTGCTGGATGTGGGGAACTTTTTTGGAAGACCCATACGCACGTGGCGTGGACGTACCGCCACGGGGACTTGCTAGTGGAACCACTAACCGATTTTGATATTCCCTATGATGGTGTTGGGGAATGGGGTCGTACTAGCACTCCCCTTCCGAGATGGCGTTGTGGTGCATCTTGACGGTGGTCCCGATGATCCTAACTACTTAGAGTCCGACCCGAGGTAGTAGTACCGGAGGAGGATGGGGAGGTCATAGAGCCATCTTATGCAAAGCGATCACCGGAGATGGACATGGATGAGCTGGCAGCCATAAATGATATGGTAACGGATAGTGATGACGAGGCTTAGGGTAGTTGGCCTCTTAACTTTTGTGTAGTGTTTCCCTTTTGAACTATAGGAGGCTTCGACCACCAGATCTTTTTGTAGTAGTGGTCATAGTCTTGTACAGAGGCCTCCGAAGCCCTAAGTTTGAGAGTTATAAAGAATATGTATATATGTGCATAAGTTTATTTTTACCATCCCAAGTGATCGTAGCGTTGTTGTTTTATGTATGGGGATTGTTTTTGCTTCCGCGTAAGTTTGTTGGCCTTTGGATCTCGGAGAACCGTACGAGTTTATGGCGGGAGGGGATGTTATCGAGCTCGGAGGGTTCGGGTCGTGACATCCCCGTTTAAGTGGTATCGAGCAAGGTCAGCTCTATCAAGTTTGGACGAAATATGGAGTGATAAGGAGCGATGACTATAGGATGGCTAGACAAAGAGACCCTAGGTGTTTACGGGAGTTAAACGCGTTATGCGGGGCATTTGAACATGCGCCCGTGATTTGCATGATTGATTGCTTCCGTGCTGATTGTTTGTTGTTGTTGTGGTTAAATCGTTCGGTCGAAACGATTGTTAGCTTTGTGCTAATTGCTATGTTAAGCAGTGTGAAACCGGTCGATTCGAGTATGTGACTTAAGGCTTTAATTCCTTGATGGAATTATTTTGATTCAGGTGTTGTGAAAAGTAATGGATATGGACAACGAAGTAGAGGTTCTAGAGGTAGAGGTTCAAGAAGAGGTTCTAGGGGAGCTTGTAGCTCAAGAACTACGATTAGGGAAGATCCTAGAGTAGATGGAGTCCTTAGGGTTTTAGAGGAGATTGGAAATCTAATGGGTAGACAGACTCAAGAACGAGCCTAGCTATTGCCCAAGTCGCTAAGGTTGCTTTATTCGCTTCTGCTCATGGGGTAAATGTGAACTAGGGGAATGATAATGGAAATAGACGGATGCATCAGCTAGTAGAGCGATTCTTGAAGTTGAAACCGGCGAAGTTTACTGGAAACGGTGATCCTGGAGTTGCACCTCGTTGGATAGAAGATTTGGCGAAAGCGTTTGAGGTTTTGGGTTGTACGGAGGAGGAGAAATTGATCTTGGCGAAAGTATCGGCTTGAGGATACGGCCGATTATTGGTGGAAGGCCACCAAGGGAAGAGTTTTTCCGGAGGCGCGGCCCTAAATTGAACTGTCTTCACGAAATCTTCAACGGAAAGTATTTCTTTGAGACCACTCAGGAGCGAGAAAATGTTAAAATTTCAGCAGCTTTGCCGAGAATCGAGATGACGATTGATCCGTATGAGGCGAGAATTTTCAAGATTGTCGAAGTATGCACCTAGAATGGTGGAAAATCCGCTGGACAAAGCGAGAAGGTTTCGGGATGGATTGAGACCGGAACTTCGTAGTCGATTGATCCCGTTGAATACGAGGGATTATGATGAACTGTATGAACGAGGTCAAATTGTTGAACGAGGCATGAAAGAGAGGGCTGCTACATCTGGATCGCGGTTTATGCCATCTAGGGACAATCGCCGGTTTGGCAAGAGACCAATGATGGGAAATCGACGTTTCGTCCCTCCCGATTAGGAGGAATAATGGGAAACCGGCGTATCGATCGAACCGGAACTGCCGACTCTATGGAAGAAGGCATGGAAATGGGCATTGCCCGAGTAGGACCGGAGCATGCTTCGGATGTGGTAAATTTGATCACCATATAAGAAACGCCGGAGCAAGCTCGAGAACCTCGATTTCAGCCTAAATGACCCCGCAGAAGACCTCAAATTGGAACAGCTCCGTAGAATAATCGAGATCGGACCGCAAAGACAAGGGAGAGTGTATGCGGTAGTGCGCAATGAGATTGAGAATGCGCCGGGCGTGATCACAGTACGGTCTCCTTATGTGATCATGCCGCATATGCTTTATTTGATTCCGGAGCATCACACTCCTTTGTGTCTGCGCAATTTGTGGAGTTAGTCTGGGATTGAGTTGAAACCTGCTAGAAGTAATGTTGCATGTAATTACACCCTTAAAGGATAAAGTCTTGGTTACCTTAGGGTGTTCGGGATGTAAGATAGTCATTGGTGGTAGAGAAGAATTAATAGACCTGGCAATTTTGACCATGCATGATTATGATGTGATAATTGGAATGGATTGGTGGGAAAGCAAAGAGCTGTTTTTGACCGTGGTAGTAGGGTGATCCAATTTAATCCGATTGGTCATCCTAGATATGAATTTGTGGGAAGTCGAGGAGGAATCTCGATTCCCTAATCTCGTCACCTGGAAGTGACTAAGTTGTTAAACGAAGGATGCCAAGGATATTTGGCTGCCGTGGTGGATTCGTCGATTGAAGGACCAAGGCTAGAGGATATAGCCGTGGTGCGCGATTATCCCGATGTCTTTCCTCAAGAATTGCTGAGATTGCCACCGAAAGGGAAGTAGAGTTCGTGATTGAGGTAGCACCAGGGGACAAAACCGATCTCCAAGGTACCCTCTAGAATGTCCTATCGGAATTGAAGGTGTGACATCCTCGTATTCCGACCATTTTTTGAAGCTGTGAATAAATGAAAAGTCTCATTGATGTATTTTAGTTATATCTCACTTGAGAATGGCCATCTTAAGCGGACTAATCAAATGGGAATGGCTAGCTAGGAAATTTAAGTACGTGGACCTAAGAACTTGATCTTGGACTGACTCTTTGGTCATGAAAATTATCGAGAGAATATTTTGGACCAATATAGGCCGATCTTAGAATGATTAAGGAACGATTTGGATAATACCCTACGCTTGGATCACGGGTGATTCCGTTTGACCTCGTATGGGTTCCGAACGTCCCCGAAATTATTTCTAATGATCATGTCCAGCGGGACTAATGATTGACCCTCGCAATTGAATGACAACCAAAGTCGCCATGGCTCGAGTAATTCTTAAACGTAATTTTATCACGGGTCGATACGTGTAACTCCTAAAAGCCGCCCGTTAGTTTGAGATACGCTGAGAATTTTATCGATCGAGATTGATCGCGAATCGAGCTTCAGAATTTGACGTCGGACTTTCGGGGGTTTCAATAAATAAAATTTTTGAACGTTTCCTCATCCAAGTGTCCGAATTCTTCGCGGTTCGCCCCAAAGAAAGTTCGGGGAAAAGTAGATTTGGACCGGATATGGGAAAGGACCCGTTTGCCCTCGAAAAATACCCCATTTTTCACTTCGAACGAAGGGTATTTTGGTCATTTTCCCCTTTGGCCGAGTTTGACTAGTCAATTGTGGTGGAAATTACCATTTTACCCTCTTGCATTCAAAACCAATTATTGCCCATACTATTCATTATCTTAAACCTTTGCACCAATTTGTGACAACTTTTCTCTCTCAATCACCTCTCCCCTCACTTGGCCGAAAATCCTCCTTGTCGCCGCCGTCGCCGGAAAAATTTTGTTGAGCCGCCGCCGACTCGGTTTTGAAGCGCGGAGGTCGTGGGCTACCATGGGCCGCCGGAATCGCCGCTAGATTCAAGTTTTCTCAACCGTTCAACGGAGGTTTTTGCAAATTGTTTAGGTAGGATTACTTCTAAACCTAAATTAGGTAGTTAGGTTGCTAATAGACCATGAAATTGTGGATTTTTGATGAAGAAATGGATGGATTTGAGCTTGGTATGAGGGTGGCCAAAAATTTGCTTGAAGAAGAAGAGAGAAATGTTATCTTGCATGAATAGTAAGTCAAGAGAGAGATTGTGTGGTGAAAGTTTGACCATAGTTACTTTTTGCTAATATTTTAACCATGGTTAGGTTATTCATTAACTCTAGTTATTTTTTAAACTATGGTTAGATTATATGTTAACTATAGTTACTTTTTATGTGACATAATATCGTTATGCCACGGTGTTTAATTATATGTGACTAAATGTCGTTATGCCATGGTAGTAATTAAATGTGATATTACTATAGTTTAGTACTATAGTTGTAGATTTATTCGTATGCGTTAGAATTAATATTTGATCGGCCCGGATAAATTGCTACGTTAGTATAATATGGGCGCCCGGCGTAGATTAAATTATGTGGTAGCGTAATTGATAGGGTGGTCTGGTTTAATCTATGGATTAGTGTGAGTCAATCGGGTGGTCCGATTTATTAATTCTCTAACGTGAGTGAATCGCGTGAGCCCGATCTATTCTCGAAAAGTATGAGGGTCATGTTCAATCAAGTCGCCCGAGGCCAAAGTGAGCCGTATTCGTCCCGATTGTCCGAGACCGAGAAAGTATGATGGTCGTATTCAATCAAGTCGTTTGGTGGCCAAAGTGAGCCATATTCGTATCGATTGGCTGTGACCGAAAAAGTGTGAAAGTCGTGTTCAATTAAGTCGTCCGAGACCAAAGTGAGTCATGTTCGACTAATTGTCCGAGACTTAATCCGGTCGTGTTCCTATGTGTCCGAGAACGTGATTTTCGGGTCGTATTCCTATGTGTCCGAGACCCGATATATATATGTTTATATATTTATGGAGCCATGTTCTATAAAGGTCCGAGGCTCAATGTTATGGACTCGCATGATGTCGTGGAGTCACGTGGAATATTCCTAGAATGACGTAGAATATTTGTGGAGTAACGTGGAATTTTCGGAGTAACGTAGAATTTTATACGATAGCTTTGAGGCGTGGAACGCGGGCTTTAGAGCAACGTGGGTTATTGTTATTCCGATGCGAGACGTGAAATATCAAAATGAAGGTAATGTAGAATATTTGAGAAGGTGTGGGAATTTTCGAACAAGAATGGAATATTACGGGACTTATTAGTGGAATTATTGAGGAAAAAGGAGGATATGTCGAGCTTCGTTGTTTTAAAATTTGTTTGGAGACACTAGCCACCCGAGTTGGGATTAGAGGTTTTCCTCTGAGATTTTATCTCACCCCGTCGTGGGTTCGTTGTTTTTGCGCATCCTCCGCCGCAATAATGAACGACCCCGCCTACAAGGTTCGGGATACCGATGGATATGGAGACCGTTGTGACTAAGTACCCAATAGGAGAGGACAACGTGTACTATAGGCATGTGACGACGATTAGGGTGGACACTGGAAAACTCTTTTGGAAGACCCATAAGTATGTGGCATGGACATACCACAACATGGACATGGTGATGGGATCGTTGACGGGTTTTGACATTCCCTACGATGGTGTTGGGGAATGGGATCCTACTAGTTCACCCCCTCCGATGGCGTAGTGATACATCTCGACGCCAGCCCTTATGATAATCTTGACTACCCCGAGCCTGTCCCGCAGGTCGTGGTACGCGGGAAGATGGAGAGGTCTTAGAGCCGTCGATGCGGAGCGATCGCCCGAGACCCAAAGGAGGAGCTGGAGGTAGTTGGATGGAGGGCCTACGAGGATTAGGGTAGCTAGCCTCCGAGTTTTTGTAGCGTGTTTATTTTGGTTGTGTAGCGGGCTTCGACCACGTATCCTTTTTTGTTACGATTGGTTACGGGCTTGCATACGGTGGCCCCCGAAGCCTTAGGTTTGATAATCAGTAACAACTATGTATATATGTATATATGTGTGGTTTTTATCATCCCAAGTTATTGTAGCTTTGATGTTTTATGTATAGGGATTTCTTACGCTTCCGCGATGTGTTTGTTGTCCTTTTGGATCCTGGGAGAACCTGCATACAGTGTTGACCAATTGGGATGTCGACGGCTCGCAGGGTTCGGTACGTGACGAAAGGAGTTAAAAGTTCGAATGCAAGAGCTACTGGACAAAGGATTTATCCGCCCCCGGTGCATCGTCGTGGGGAGCGCCGATGCTATTTGTGAGGAAGAAGGACAGGTCATTGCGTTTATGCATTGACTATAGGCAATTAAATCAAGTGACCATTAAGAACAAGTATCCGTTGCCAATGATAGATGACTTGTTCGATCAACTACAAGGGGCTGCGGTGTTTTCTAAGATCGACTTAAGGACGGGCTACCATCAACTAAGGATTAAGAAGGAGGACATACGAAGACCGCATTCCATACTAGAAATGAGCATTATGAATTTATGGTTATGCCGTTTGGATTGACAAATGCCCCACTGCTTTCATGGATATGATGCATCGGGTGTTTAGAGAATTTTTGGATCGGTTTGTCATCGTGTTCATTGACGATATATTGGTATACTCGAAGAGTGTGGAAGAACATGAACGACATCCGAGCATTGTTCTACGGACCTTAAGAGAGCACTCTCTATACACTAAGTTTAGCAAGTGTGAGTTTTAGCTCTATCGAGTTGCATTTCTTGGACATATCGTCTCTAGAAATGAAATCTCGATAGACCCGGTGAAGATTGAAACTGTCATGAATTGGTCAAGACCGACATCCATCATAGAGGTTCGGAGTTTTCTAGGCTTGGCGGTATATTATCGACGATTTGTAGAGAAGTTCTCTTCGATAGCTATTCCGTTGACGCAGTGACGAGGAAGGAAACTCGTTTTGAATGGACAGATAAATGCGAGAGGAGTTTCCAAGAACTGAAGCATAGGTTGACGATGGCACCAGTTCCGACGATACCATCTCGGTCTTGGGGGGATTTGAGATTTATAGCGATGCTTCGCTAAAAGGACTGAGATGTGTATTAATGCAACATGGCAGGGTGGTTGCATATGCGTCGCGACGATTGAGGCCTCATGAATTGAATTACCCAACGCATGATCCGGAGCTTGCGGCGATTGTTTTTGCATTGAAGATTTGGAGGCATTATTTATGAGGAGAAAAGTTTTAGATTTATACGGATCATCAAAGTCCGAAGTACTTGTTCTCCCATAAAGAGTTGAATATGAGGCAGCGTCATTGAATGGAATTGTTAAAAGACTACGATTGTGATATTTTATATCACCCCGGGAAAGATTAATAAAGTAGCGAATGCTCTTAGTCGGAAATCGAGCATTGCGCATTTGATGGTGAAGGAGTGGACTTTACTTGAAGAGTTGAGGGATTCAGAATTTAAGTTCGAGATTTGCAATCTCTCAAGTCTACCGGCAACTACGAGAATTGAGCTAGAGATTCAAGCGAGAATTAAGGCGTTGCAATCGGTAGATCCCGACATTCAGAAAATTTTAGAGATGGATGCGACCAAAAGAAAACCTGAATTTCAAGTGGCCGAGGACGGAATCTTGAAGTTTCGTGGACGTTTATGTGTCCCTAATGATGAGGAGCTTAAGGAGAAAATTTTATCGAAGCTCATCGAAGTAGCTACAGGTGTACATCCAGGTAGCACCAAGATGTATTAGAATCTGCAAGTCAAGCATTACTGGTGGAATGGAATGAAGGTTGACGTGGCTAAGCACGTAGCTAAGTGTTTGACGTGCCAACAAGTAAAGGCGCAATATTGCAAGCCCGGAGGATTACTTAGACCACTAGAGATTCCCGAGTGGAAATGGGAACACGTTACCAAGGATTTTGTTATAGGGTTACCGAGGAGCCGAGAGAGGACATGATTCGATTTGGGTAGTCGTCAACAGATTGACGAAGTCTACACATTTTTTGGCAAAGTGCGAAAGGATTTCGCAATGGAAAGGTACGCTGAATTGTATATGCGCCGAGATAGTTCGACGCATGGAGTTCCCGGTAACGATTACGTCGGACGGGGACTCTAAGTTCACCGCAACTTTTTGGAAAAGTTTTCAAAATGCTATGGGAACCCAAGTGCAAGTATAGCACCGCATATCATCCCCAGATAGATGGATAGTCGGAGAGGACAATATAGACACTTGAGGATATGTTGCGAGCATGTGTGATAGATTTTAAAGGAGGTTGGGAAGAACAGCTACATCTAGTCGAGTTCGCCCACAACAACGATTTCAACAGAGTATCGGAATGGCACCATTTGAGGCGTTGTATGGCGAGCTTGCAGAACTCGGATATGTTGGGATGAAGTTGGCGAGAGAAGTATAACGGGACCGAGCTAGTTCAGCAATCTGTTGAAGCAGTGAAATTGATCAAAGAAAGGCTAAAGACTGCCCGAGTCGTCAAAAAGAGTTATGCGGATAGACGACGTAGACCTTTGAAATTCTAGGTGGAAGACCATGTATTCCTGAAGGTGTCGCCAATGCGAGGATTATCTAGATTTGGGAAGAAGGGAAAATTGAGTCCGAGATACGTAGGCCCATTTGAAATCTTGGAACGGATTGGGATGTTGACCTACCGAGTCGCTTTGCCACCGAACTTGTCCCAAGTTCATAATGTCTTTCACGTATCCATGTTGAGGAAGTACGAGCCGGACCCAACTCATGTGTTGGATCATGAAGTTGTGGAAGTAGATGAAAGGATATCTTGCGTGGAAAGACCGAGTGCGAATAGAAGACAGAAAAGAGCAAGTTTCAAGGAACAAGATAATTCCACTAGTGAATGTGATATGGGAGTACCATGGAACCGAAGGGGCAACCTAGGAAAATGAAGAAACGATGAGGCACCAAAGACCTCCATTTATTTGAATAGTTAAGTTTATCGTAAATTTCGAGTACGAAATTTTTGTAAGGGGGAAGAATTGTGACATCCTCGTATTTCGACCCTTTTTTGAAGCTTTGAATAAATGAAAGGTCTCATTGATGTATTTCAGCTAATTCTCACTCGAAATTGATCTCTCTTGAAGAGACTAACCAAATGGGAATGGCTAGTTAGGAAATTCAAGTACGTGGACCTAAGAACTTGATCCTGGATTGACTCTTTGGCCATGAAAATTGTCGAGGGAATATTTTGGACCAAGATAGGCCGATCCTAGAATAATTAAGGAAAGATTTGGATAATAACCTACGCTTGGATCACGGGTGATTCCATTTGACCTCGTATGGGTTCCGAACGTCCCTGAATTATTTCTAACGATCGTGTCCATCGGGACTAGTGATTGACCCTCGCAATTGAATGACAACCAAAGTCGTCAGGGCTCGAGCAATTCTTAAACGTGATATTAATCACGGGTCGATACTCGTAACTCTTAAAAGCCGCCCGTTAGTTTAAGATACGCAGAATTTCAATTGATCGAGATTGATCGCGAATCAAGCTTCGATTTGACGTCGGACCTTCGGGGTTCCAATAATTAAATTTTGGATGTTTCCTCATCCGGAGTACAATTACTTCGCGGTTCGCCTCAAAAGGTTCAAAAAAATAAAATTTGGATTGGATATGGGAAAAGACCCATTTGCCCTTGGAAAATATCTAATTTTTCACTTTGGCCAAGGGGCATTTTGGTCAATTTACCCCAGGGTCGAAAATTTGACTAGTCTTCTTGACTTTGAAGACCCCAAAAATATCCAACCTTTTATTAATTAATATTTTGGTCATCTTCTTCATTATTAGCAAAAACATTTCTCTCACTACTCTCTCTCTCTACCTCGTCCTCCTCATTTGGCCGAGCACCACTCACCACCACCACCATCGCCGGAACTTTTTTGAGCCGCCGCGGACCTCATTTTTTAAGTATCAAAAGCCGAGCTACCACGTGAGCCGCCCGGAATCGCCGGAATTTTTGTGGGACAAAATCGGCCAAGCAAGGACCGCCGGAGCCGCCGTAGATCTAGAATTTTTGTCGTGACGTTTCCCCAAAAAAACTTGCTCAATCTTGAAGTAAGTTGGTTCCTAACCTTAGATTAGGTATCTAGGGTGCTAATAGACTTGAGATTGAGTAGATTTGGGTGAAAAATTGGTTATTTTCGCCCATTTTCATGCCTTGGCCGAGAATGAATGTTCGAGGAGAGAGAAGAAAAATGTGTTCTTACATGAATAGTGAAAATGCATGAGTAGAAATGGAGGGCTAAGATTTATTCTTGCTTTATTTGGATGGCCGAGAACGAATCTTGCTTAGGAAGATTTATCGGATGGCTGCGATTAAATCCTGCTTTATGTAGATTGATCATGTGGTAGGAATTAAATGCCAATAAGATATTTTAATCGTACGGCCTCGATTAAATGCTACGTTAGTGTATTTTAGTGGTACGGTGCGTAATAATCGTACATTAGCGTAATTCGATTGTACGGTGAATATTGGTTGCCATGTTAGAATATTAATATTGGATGGCATAGAATAATTTTTGTGGTAGCATAATTTAATCGTGTGGCCCGATTGGTTGACGGCTTGAGTGCGATTTAATCGGGTGGTCCCGATTTATCAAATAATTAACGTGAGCTAATCACGTGGCCCCGATCGAATTTTTTATTTGAAATAATTAAATCGAGTAGTCTCGATTGGGCAATTGAGGAAGAGTAGAAAGATCGTGTGGTCCCGATCTTTATTGGAGAAAAATTTGATGAGACAAGTGTGGTCTCAATCGGCTAATTAGGAAATTTAGCAAGATCACGTGGCAAAGGTTGATCGATCGGAAGGTTTTATGGATTTTGTGGTATCGGATGAGCAATCGAGGAATTATTGTGATTATATGGTCTTAACGTGGAAACAAATCAAGAGGAATGGTGGAATTTTATCCCGAGGCATTATGACGCGGGTCGTATTTTATAAGACCATATATATAGCCTAAGGCGTGATGACACGGGCTCTGTTATTATTATATCCGGAGGCGTTAAACGTGGGATATTAACCTTGAGGCGTTAATACGCGGGTTCGTGACCTGATGCGTTATTACGCGGGTCCGGACTATATAATGGCCTGATGCGTTATTACGCGGTCCTCCATTTATATGATAGCCTGATGCGTTAAACACGGGCTTTGGAGTAACGTGGAATTTTATATGATAGCCTGATGCGTTAAACGCTGTCTTTGGAGCCACGTAAAATTTTATATGATAGGCCGAGGCGTTAAATGCGGGCTCGGAGTATGTGGAATATTTTATTTATAATCCGAGACGTGGAATGTCGATATGGGAGTAACGTAGAATTTTCGGAGAAGTGTGGCAATTTTCAGAAATGAAATGAAATATTCCGAGATTTATTAGTTGAATTATTGAGGTGAAGGAGGAAATGTTGAGAATTGCTGTTATAAAACGTGTCTGGGAGGCACTAGAGCCCTAACCTAGGGTTAGGGGCTTTCTTATTGAGATTTTATCTCACTCCGTCATGGGTTATCTATTTGAGATCCTCCGCCTCGACAATAAACAACCCGCCTCCAAGGTTCGGTATTCCCCAGGATATGGAAACGATAGTTACAGAATATCTAGTGGGGAAGGATAAAGTATATTATAGGCATGTGACAACAATCCTCGGTGGATGTGGGGAACTTTTTTGGAAGACCCATACGCACGTGGCGTGGACGTACCGGAGGAGGATGGGATCGTACTAGCACTCCCCCCTCCGAGATGGCGTTGTGGTGCATCTTGACGGTGGTCCCGATGATCCTAACTACTTAGAGTCCGACCTAGAGGTACTAGTACCGGAGGAGGATGGGGAGGTCATAGAGCCATATGATGCAGAGCGAGCCACCGGAGATGGACGTGGATGAGCTGGCAGCCATAAATGATATGGTAACGGATAGTGATGACGAGGCTTAGGGTAGTTGGCTTCTTGACTTTTGTGTAGTGTTTCCCTTTTGAACCAGTAGGTGCTTCGACCACCGGATCTTTTTGTAGTAGTGGTCATAGGCTTGTATAGTGGCCTCCGAAACCCTAAGTTTGAGAGTTGTAAAGAATATGTATATATGTACATAAGTTTATTTTTACCATCCCAAGTTATCGTAGCGTTGTTGTTTTATGTACGGGGATTGTTTTGCTTCCGCGTAAGTTTGTTGGCCTTTGGATCCCGGAGAATTGTACAGAGTTTATGGCCGGAGGAAGTTATCGAGCTCACGGGGTTCGGGTCGTGACACGACACAAGCCATCAAGATGGTATTGGGGAACCCGATGAGTTGGAACGCGGGTTCCGAAAATTATTATAGCCCGAGGCGTAGTTTACGCGGGTTTGACCATGGATTGAGAATAATGGCTTGAGACGTATTGATGCGGGCCTATTCACCGAGTTGGGAGATTATGGTAAAAATGAGAATTTAACCATGGCATATGATATGGTTATCATGCTAGTACGTAAAGTTGGTCATCCGATAAGCTATGCCTTGAAACTACGATTGTTATGCCATGCATGCTGACATGCGTTGTTGTTCCATGCTACGTGCCTTGCTTGTGACTTTTTCTGTTTTTTTTTAAATGTCTCCGGAGGTACTAATAGCTTGGTTTAGGTTTAGGGTTAGCTTACCGAGATGTAAATCTCACCCCGTCATGGGATCTTTCTTTTTTTTTAGACCCCAAACCTTGGAGATGCCACCCGTACGTATGGATGACCCTAAAGAAATGATCGCTCCTTTTGATGAATTCCCGATGGTCTGGGAATCGTGTACATTAGAAAGTGTACTGCTGTTTGGGTTGATGAGGGTAAAGAGCATTGGACACCTCACCGCTATGAGACTTCGTTTCATCGTATTAGAGATAGTACATTAGGTCCATTGAAGCCAACAGAAGTCCCTAGAGAAGTCTTGCCTAGTTGGTGTTATCCAATTCGTGATTGCATCGAGGTAGAAGTCACCTGTAGTAGGGTCGAGGAATGTACTTGAGAAGACCCCAATTGTCGAGGAGGATATAGAGGTGATCGAGATCTCTACTACTGAACACATTGACCATAATACTATCTCTGTTTACGACCCCGACAAAGGCGAGGGCGAGGATGAAGATGAAGAGGAGACTAGTAGTACCGACTAGTGGTATTAGTCTAGGTTGAACCTCTTTGGAAAAGTCATTGTATGTGGGAGGCGTTTTAGTACGAACCCTGGTTGTATCTTTTAGTCGTCCCCGACCCTCACGATCCCTAGGTTCCACGTGTATGTTTTAAACCCCGATCTTCCGTAAACTCCTCTGGCTTTATGGTATGTACATATTATTATCCTGAGTTACCTTTTTTATTATTTGTGTATGGAGTTGGGAATGCTTCCGCATGCATTTTTTTTGTCGCGAGTGTTCGGATCTTGGGTTGTTGATGAGCAAATTAGAAAGAAGAAAGGGAAGATGGGATGTGGCGCGTCACGAGAGAACGCGGGTGTGACATCCTCGTTTGTTTGGTATCGAGCAAGGTTAGCCTGACCCAAGTGGGTTAAGGATTGGAGTGATAAGGAGTGATGACTTTGAAGTGATTGGGTAGCGAGACCTTAGGGGTACGCTAGAAGTTAGGTGCGAAATGCATATCATTTGAATTGGAGCATGTGAATGGCATATTAAAATGGCATTTTTTTTTTGCGGTGATTGTGTGATGACCAAGCTTCGTATTAGCACCTTGTGGATATGTTGCTAGATTTCCTTTGTTTATACTAAGTTGTAGATGCGTCGAACTTGAGGTATGAGTGTGAATCCCCGATTGATATGCTCTTGAATGCTATTGAGTGATTAGTTGTTATATATGTGATTGTTGCCTTGCTATGTGTTGACACCTAATTTTGGCGATCTCGTATTATATATATAAATGTATATACATATATTTGTTAAATAAGGATACGTCTAATTTGATAAATATACATATTCTTTTTGTTAGATATTTTATTTTTAAAAGGGGTCGGGTCGGGCCTGGTCAAACCGCCTCGCGTGAGCAAGACCAAGCCCGCCTTCATTTTACTTCCCACGGATGGGCCCATTCGCTCATCTTCTCTTCTCATTTCTCCATAGCCCATTTTTAAATTATTTATTATTATCAGCCCACATTCACCCCCCTATTGTCACCATTCACTCGGACGTCTCTCTTTCTCGAGAGTCTACTCACGTTACTCATAAATTCACCATACACTTCACATGGTCAATCACCAACCCACGTCCACATCAAGCGGGTTTTACTCTCGGCCACATGAAGGAGCTTGGGGAAGGAGGCAAAGAGGAGAATATAAGCAGGTGGGAGTGGCAAGTTACGGGTTCGGCTCCAAGAAGAGGGGTTGTTAAAAAAAAAAGAAAAAAAAAAAAAGGATGGAGCAAAGGAGGGAGCTTGAGGTGGTTCAGGGAAACACCGAGAGAAGCTCCGGAAGTCCCGCGAAGTTCACTCCTCCTCCGCTTGCGATCAGGTAAGTTTGGCATTTTCTTGTCTCGTAGACCTTTGGTCCTCATGTGATGAATGCTTAGATTGCTTTCTCTTAAACCTGGATGTGTTGCTATACCTACGTAAGCCCATGATCTCGCTCATTAAGTACACCCCGCCTAAGGCGCTTCTCGACCACACTTTGTCACCTTCCTCGTACTTGTGTATGCCTTCGCCTATACCTTTGACCAAGGTTTGATCTAGTAGCAGCTTGTTTTCTCTCGGGTTGGGTGTAACTAGAGTGGTTTCGAGTCGCCATTGGTGGTTGGGTCAGCCGTCGTTAAGGTCATGTTGGCTCTCGAGAGGACTTCGGATTGCGGACAATAAAAAAAGCTCCTCGAGACGCAGAAGGGCTTGCCATCCGGGTAAATCGTCGTGATTTCGTTTCTTGTGATGGCCAGAAAAAGTCGGACGCTCATGAGATAGAGGTTGAGGGCCGTTCGAGAAAGATTGGCCTCCCGATTCATGCTAAATGAAGGCTTGGATGATGTTGCTCCTTAATAGCTAGGGTCGACGCATGAGGAAGCAATTTCAGGGGCGTCCCCATGAAGCCTGACAATGAAGTAAACTCAAACCTAGGTGGAGGTGTGGCGGTAGTTTGGATGATGCTAGCTCCGCGGTCCGTGTTAGGCGTGAAGATCGCCGCTTTGCTTCTGGGCTTGGGATCTAAGGGTCGCTAGTGAATGTTTTTGATCTGCGAAAGGCGCCATCAAGGGTTGGACGTTGGTTTGGCGTCACTTTGCGATTTCTCAGATGTTGCTCTGAAAAATTGAACGTAGTGAGGGCGACGGTGAGACCGGAGGTAGTTAGCAAGACAGTGCGTGATAGCTTGATCGGAGCCGTTGGCATGACGGGGCGGAGCTCGACGTCGTGGTTTCAACGCTAGATAAACATCGGTTACGTGTCCAGGAGGTCCGGCGGACGTGACCTACGCAAGATGCGACGGCGCGGATCCCGTTGTCAGGGGGCCAGGCGAATATGGATCGGTGATGTCGGAGGCGGGAGGTTGCCGCCAATGTTGCGGAGCGTCGTGTCGAGGAGAAGGACCAGGTGGAAGTTTCCTCGTCGAGGGAGTGTCGACGATGACCGTTGGCGGCGTTGAGCATCGAAGACGGCCATCGGTTTCGATGGTGGCCGACGGGTTAGAGATGGTCGAACCTCGGCATCGCGCTCTCGAGGCTCGGTGACCCTGGAGCCGGCGAGTGGCGTTCGGGAGGTCCAATGGAGTGGTGGTGCAAGGAATGAATCTCGGTTGTGCAAGAACAAGGCGGACGAAAGGCTGTTGGAATCGGTGGTGCCGGCGTCGGCGTCGGAGCAGCTCCACAGTTCAGGAGGTCCGTCGCGCGGCGGTGAAGAAGATGGTGAATAGGGAAAATATGATCTTGGGTGGCTTTGGTATATTTGTCTTATGGGTCTGTTCACTTTACTTTTCTAAGGTTGGGGTCGATAATTAGCTAAATGAAGTGCTTTTGCTTTGAGCGAAGTGGGCTGAGCGGACGAGTAAGAAGAAAGAAAAGCTTTGGGCCTGGTTTGTCTTGTGCAAGAGAGTGGCTGGTTTGTACATTGGAAGTTGGGCCGAAGAAAGGCGTGGACCCGGTTCAATTTTAGTATTAAAAATGGGCCCGAGCCCTTTTGTATCCATCGGGCCCGGGTTCGGTTCTCTCCCCGGACCGGATCAGGCCCGACGGCCTGATCCAGGCGGGTCCGAGAACCCGACCCGGACCAGGTCCCTTTTAATCTTTTTTATTAAAATAATAATAACAATAAATTAATAAAACAAATTCAAAAAAAAAATCCAAAAAAATCAGAAACATTTCAGAAAATTAGAAAAATGATTTTCATGACCTTTTTACCCCTAATGTGAATTTCTAAGCCTCAAATTGGCGTTGAGTGAAGATCGATGTCCAATCCGATCTCGATGTTCAGTAATTCGACCTCCGGGTCGAAATTGTTTGTTTAAATATCGCCATAATAGATTTGGTATGCATGTGCTTATTCCAATCTTTTATTTGGCATATTTACTTGATGGAGTGTGTATCACACCGTCTTTTGAAAAATTTCCTGTTAATCGCTTTTCCTGGATGCTAGGTTAAGGATAAATAGGTAATTGCACGAAATGACGGAAAACGTTATGCATGATCATTTAGTACATGGTTAGATACCCGATAAGTTTAAAATGATATGCGGGAATGTGTGGTCACCTTAGGGAATATCAACCGGTTAGGTACCGAAAGGGCGCTAATTATCTAGTTAGCGTAAACAAGTCCCCGAACCTAGAAACTCGGTTACGTAGGTATTGAGATGACACTCCCATGTCTCGATTGGTTTCTAGCCGACCCCAATAGGCTAGTGGCGACTCTTAATAGCACTTTAGTTTGCTAATTAATAAAAAGAAATCCAATGTCATGCGAGGTAGAACTTGGGAGAGTCCGCGCCATTGACCCATGGCAATACCTCTAAACCCGCCCCGACCCTCGTGGGAGGCCGAAAGCGGTCGCGACAGCTTGGCGACTCCACCGGGGACTTAGGTTAGAAACCCGTGTAGACTTAGGCCTTAATAACCAGTTGATTGTTCCTTAATTTGATCTTCATTTTGCCGTATTGCATGAAAAATCAGGTTGATCTCGCTAACTCTATGATTAGATGTTCTTGCGGTCGGGTGTTATAAGGGGTGGAGTGATTGTTGACCCGTCTATTTTGCAGTGAGTCGTCGGAATGTATATTTTTTGGATATATATTGAAGCGGTGTTTGATATACGCTAGCGTGCATGGCTCTCATATACTACACTTTTTGCACACACATCCAAAGTGGTCAAACCCGGACCGTGATCCCGAAAAACCCTTAGGAGGTATCGAAAATAGATTGGGCCATACGCAAGTCCGCAAATGGAACGATCATTTTCGATCCCGCCATCACCTCGAAATATGTGCCCGACCCGATTATTGCCAGCATTTTTGGGGGCGGTACATTATTTCGTTATGATAGGAGCCTTTAGCCATTAGTTTATACTACCCTTATGCGTCAAATTCACTGTCAGCATGCGCATGTTTTTGCCATTAACAGTACCATTTACCAATCACTTGTGAGTATAATCCCTACTTCGTCCCATTTTTTTTTCTTTCCATGTCTCTTTCGGTGATGTTGTTGTTACGTTCATTGATCGATCGAATTACTCATATATGACATAGACTCGATGGGAAAGCATGACATCACCTTTATCCCTATTCCTGAAAGACTTTTGTTGACATGGTGGGAGGGTATGGATCGTCGCGAGTCGGCGATATGTCAAAGAACGGGTTGGCTATCTCATACACTTGCTCCGGGTTCGCGGTCGGGCCCATGCCATCCAAGCCATGACACATTTTTGGAATCCAATCACATCCACCTTCATCTTCAATGGTCATGAGTTAACTCCCACCCTCGAAGAATACTATCTCATCACTTGGTGTCCACCCGGAGAAAAAAATTGATTGAGCCACCTTTGGGTCGCGATCCTACGAGCACCCTTGCTTGAATTCCTCGATACACCCAAAGCCGAGATCGCCAAAGTACTTAAAAGCAATGCTGGCCGCTGCCCATTGACCTTTCTATTTGGGAGATTCTCGAAGCTGCTAAAGAAGGATGGCACCAAATCCGCCCGAGCATTTCTTCTTGCCTTTTTGGTTTCATAATTTTTCCCGTATCCACGGTTGCTATGAACCCTCTTCTTGCCCATGTTGTGAGACAAGTTTGCATCAAATGGGACTTCATCCCTATGATCCTTGCTGAATCTTTCTTGTCTCTCAACAATTTTAAAGCTAATACTGATGGGAAGAAAGTGTTTCATGCGCCATGGGCCTTTTATATACCTGGTTCATCTCTCATGTTTATGAAACATCCTTCCACATGACATATTCTCGATCTTAAGCATCGCACTCACCCGTTTGAAAAGCTTATACACTTGCAGATGCAACCTCATACACGGTCATACCGTCGCTGGTTTTATTTTTTTGAGAAGTTTAACCCCGCCCAAATCCGATGGAAATTCGGGGGTTCTCAATTCCAAAATGTCCGCCTTGATGCCGCCAACACCGATCCCATACCCTTATTGGGATTCACCGGTGCCACTACCTGTTACCCATTAAGGACGGTCGACAATATGGGGCTCTTCAGGATATCCCAGCACCACTGAGGGGCAATTGTTCGGGTTCGACTTCCCGCACAAGCGAGATGGATAAACAAGAAATCGCTCTTCGACAATTGGACATTAACAACATCAAGAGCGCTTGGGAGAGCTGTTGTAAACAAGTCATTGTCCAAACTCCCGAACTAGAGGGCGAGATGGGACTCCATCAAGCATCATTGGCATACATTCACCGCCACGAGGATCCTAATTGCCGAGTCATTCTACCTTTCGTCCCCCGGAGGGCAATCATCATGGGTCTCAAAGAAGACGACCAATAAGCCGAGGAATAGGGATAGGTCGCCCGAAACTCCCATTTTATAGTCAAAGGAGTGGGCATTTTGATATCGATGGAACCATTACCCCTCGAGTTTATATCATGTTTTAGTGCTTTCGTGATGATCTTTTGTAATCTGTTGTTGAACTCCGCTTGAGCTCTTTATATGAAATTTTCATTTCCTTACTAACCTTGTTGTTAATATAATTATTACATGCTTTTTTCGTTTGGCCGTATATTCTTTTATAAACAACTCGTGATAGATTCTATTCTCCCAATTTAGATTTGCTTTGGAGAATTTGCATATCCCGAGTTCGTTGCAAAAGTTTATATTGTCAAAGGAAATTGCGTACATTTCGTTTGAAATCACCGATGGATTTCCCCTTCTAACAGGAGATATTGCGGGCTTCACGCGTTCACCCATTCGCACTAGGTCCGTAACGGCACGTATGGAGGCACGTGCAGATGAGGAAGCACAGAATCGGGGCCTAGGAGCAGCCGCCTTTGCAGAGGTCCAGGATTTAAGGGCGATGGTGACTCGATTATCTGCCCTAGTTAGGGCACTTTTGGTCCAGCGCAACCAAAATCAAGTGCAATTTCCACCGCCGGCCGATGTGCATGACCTTATTAATGATGATCCACCAATTCCAGCCGTTGAGGAGGCAATTACTCAAGCTCGTACCCGCTCCTCTTGATCCTATCTCAAGAGCCATCTCAGCCCGGTTGGAGGAGGAAACTAAAAAGCGGTTCGGCGATCCGGAACAGCAAGTTCAAGGATAAGCATGGACTCGAAAATGTCGGGGATCTGTCCCGATATGACAATATCAACTTTCCCGATAAGTTTAAAGTTCCGTACTTCACAAAATATTCGGGCAAGGGTGATCCAAGGGCGCACTTGGTTTATTACACCAATCGAGATGGGTCGGTACGTCAAGAATATTCCTTTCTTGATACAAACTTTCCGGAATAGTTTGGAGGATGCGGCGCTTCACCGGTTCTTGGATTTGAAACCGGATAAAATAGCAAGATGGGAAGATTTGGCTAAGGCATTCGCAGAGCAATACCAATACAACACCGAGATGGCTCCGACACGGGGAGGTGTTGTCCCGCACGTTAAAGAAGAGAGATGAAGCATATAGGGTTTTTGCTCACGAGATGGCGCGCTTTGGCTGTTGAAGTTCGCCCACCTCTCGAGGAGCTTGAGATGATTAATATGTTTGTAAAAACCCTTCCGAATGAATTCTATCAAAAGCTTATTGGAGCAGGATTTCAAAATTTCCCTTTGCTCGTCGAAGGCCGGGGAAAGAATTGAGGGTGGAATGCACGAAGGAAGAATAGCGGAGGGTACCAGTAGAAGGGTACCGGGCTGGAAAGGAAAAAGAAGTAGAAGTATCATTTGTTCAAACTCCCGGTTTCGAATCGATGCAAGCTTCCCGACCTAATCCTAATCGGTTAGCATCCACATCGGGAGGCTATCGGAATAGTGGGTATCGAACGCTCGGCCCAGGGAAGCCAAGACAGTTCACTCCGCTGCCGAGGCCATTATCACAACTTTTACCTGCTTTGTTAGGCAAGCGGCTTGTGACTAAGGAAGCTGCTCGAACTAACCCCCGAAGTACCGTGGGTTCGACCCTTCCAAATCCTGCGCTTTCCATACGGGCGAAATGGGACATGACGTTGATGGTTGCTATGTCCTCAAGCATAAAGTTCAAGACCTTCTAGAGGGAAATCGCTTGTCGTTTAAGGACTTCGAGCCGAATGTGCAGCGGAACCCGCTACCAGGGTCACGCCTAAAACGTTGGAGTAATTGAAGAGGTGAGGAGCGTCACCAAGAAGAGATTCCGAATAGATGTTGTGGAAATGTACCAAGCACTCGTGTCACTGGGCACTACAAAGGATACGAATTTGATCCCCATCCAGGAGAAGCGAGTACGCATCGCCGAGATGGTTCGAACCGAGAGTAATTCGGGCTACCCCGAAGGAAGTTATTGGCTTTACACCATCTCATGTGGTTGGTGTTCTCGAAACCGCCCCGTCGAGCCGGATTTAGAGACGACCGCAATCGAGCCCAACAACCTCTTAGCCAAGTCGAAAGACATAAACGTGCCTCGAGGTGGCACTAGCACAGCCAAATGAGAATCAAGATCACGTACCCGATGCCGCGTAAACCGGCACTACCGGGATCAAGAGCTCTTGCGAAGCGCGTATGTTGCAGGGGAGATCGTTGATACTTTGGGACAACCCAGTGGCGGATATGATTTTCCCGGTAAAGTATTCGCCGCCGTCTTGGTTTTTTGAGGAGCCCATCCCCGAGACACGAACTTATTGGAACGAGTGGGGGATGAGTTTGACGCACCTGGAACCCACTAATGAAGCAGCTTGCGCTAATTGAAGCGAGCAGCCCGTCGACACCCAAGGAGCCTCTCCCGATGATGCGATTGTCCCTAAAAAAATGCTGGATTTGAATGAGACATTCATCGCTATGGTAGAGCTGTTGTAATAGACCTCACTGTCATAGAAGATCTAGATGATTACCAGCCTGAGGATGAAGGCCACATGATTATTGACCTCACTTCCGAAGAGTTTATTTTTATGGGAGCTCGGTTGGATGCCGGTTTGGATATTGTGGGAAGCGGTTTCTGCCCAATTACGGTTGATACGCCTTCAACGGTTGCGAGTGAGGCCGCACCAGCTACCATTGACACTAAGGAAGTTGCCCGGGACTATGGGACCAAGGCAATTGATTCGGTCACCCGGACGGGTCGTTCTTATGCACCTGCTGGGCCGTCTCGAAAGAAACCCGTGACCGAAATAGAGGCCGAACATCTTCTATCTGTTGTAAAAACTAGTGAGTTTTCCGTGGTGGATCAACTTAGAAAAATGCCGGCCCAAATTTCCATCCTCGAGCTATTCCAATCTTCGGAAAAGCATAAAGAGGCCCTTCTAAAGGTGCTCAACGAGGTGCATGTCCACCGATACTCTTTGGCCACTCCAGTTGGAGGAATTCGTTGGCTCTATCCTGTCGAATGATCAAATATCATTTTCTCGACGAGGATCTTCCGACTAGTGGCTCTTCGCATTGCAATGCCCTTCACATCTCCATCAAGTGCCGAGGTAGAATGATTTCACGAGTCCTTATTGATAATGGTTCTGCTGTGGAACATTTGCCCACCGAATACGTATCGATTGCTTTGGGATTTGAAGAGTCGCAGATGCATGCATCTAAGTCGCATGTGAAAGCTTTCGACGGTATGAGGAAGAATGTTCGGGTGAGGCTAAACCGGAAGTGTTAATTGGGCCTTCTAAGTTCTCAATGACGTTTCAAATTCGGGATATTCCGTCTTCTTTCAACATACTTCTTTGGGTAGACCGTGGATTCACATGGCTAGAGCCATCCCTTCAAGCCTCCATCAAAAGGTTCGATTTATTGATAATGGCCAAATGATAACGATCCAATGGAGAAATCGACATGCGACTTCCCGAGGGAGCAAATGTCTCGTACATACCACCTGGGAGCTGAACAAGAAGCGAGTTATCATACCTTCGAGTTGGTATCAACAATACATGTCTCCGAGGATGTTGTCACTAAACCCCGTCACTTTCCGGCCCGCCCTCATGTCCAAGAAAGTGTTACTCCAATACTGACCATGTTCCGGGAGAAGGTTTGGAATTATATGGTCGTGGCATCACCGAGCCCATCCGCGCAAAACCGGATAACGGTCCCTTTGGACTTGGATATTCGGAAGTCGTAACCGATCTCGATGACCCTACCGTTCGTCTGTTCCGACGTAGGCGCCTGTAATGCAGATCGGTCCATACCCTTCTCCTCTCTCGGGAGCGGTCGCTAGCAACCAAGGAGGTCATATAGATAATGCCGCCGGTCCTATAGTAGGTGAGAGTTCAAGTAGCCAGCCCATTGGAAATCCCCTCAAGCTGTTTCTTTCCTCGTCCGCCGAAGACGCTAGATGAGCTAAGCCTTTCCAACTTAGAAGGGATAGCGCAACTATTTCAAGAGCCTGTTGCTTGCGACACCGTCATCACACCTACCGATATTGATGACTTCGTCGAACCGCAAGCGCCGGAGGATAAGTTAGCCGACTCTCGAATATCATTCCCGAAGAACCTTCTGCATGTGCTATCGCATCCGAGGATGCGGAATCATCAACAAGTTCCCCTAACTCTCCGAGAGTAGGATCGTGGGTTTGTCTATTTTTTGTCATGTACACATGATTTTCCCGCCTCTATCGGGAATTTTTTGATGTTGTGCTAATCGTTTTTTGCATACCCCCAAGTCTCGAGCCGTTGGCTTGGGGGAGTACATATTGTAACGCGGCTTCCAATTAAATAAAACCAGCACATGTTTATTCGGGACGTGTGAAAGTACACTCGGTCCCCCGACGATGCGAGTACGATTATGAGCCAAAGTGTGAACCCGAGGACCGGACTTTCACACGCTTCCTAGTTTTGACTTTTTCCAAAACTCCGGATAACCCGATGATATGAGGGTATTTCTTGGGGCTTACTCATTTAAAAAAAAATGTGTTGTTACAAAATTATTTTGAAAAAACACACCTTTCTACACTTTGTTTGTTTGTCGGTGAAGTAAACTAACCTTTTTGCATCGTATCTCGGGCATAGCATTTTGCACATTCATGATAAGAACACATGTGACTCGGACCCATCGGGCGACGGTTCTTCGACTCGAGCGAATGATAGTGATGATCTAAAAGGGATTGAGCTCCATTGAGTCGTCATGAGGAATCGAAGCCGTTGACAACTGAACCGATTGTGACAGAAAATTTGGGTACTCAAGACAATATCGAGAGGTCCAAATTGGTGCGGGGTTACGAGGAGCAGAGGCCGCTAGATTGATCAGCCTTCTTCGAGAATTTCAGGGACGTGTTCGCATGGTCATATACCGACATGCCAGGATTAGATCCAGATATCGTGCAACATGCTCTACCGACTAATCCGGATATACCGCCGAAAAAACAGCGGTTGAGAAGGACAAAGCCTGAGTTATCTAAGAAGATTGAGGAGGAAGTAATGAAACTCCTCAAAGTTGACTTCATTCAAGTCGCTCATTACCCAGATTGGATAGCAAATATCGTCCCAGTGATAAAAAAAGATGGGAGAGTCGGGGTGTGTGTTGACTACCGTGATTTGAATAAGGCCAGCCCGAAAGATGACTTCTCGCTCCCGCATATTGACGTGTTAGTTGACAAGATGCAGTGGGTTCGAGCCGTTTTCTTTCATGGATGGTTTTTCCGCTATAACCAGATTCGGATGAAAGAAGAAGACAGAAGCAAAACTTCCTTTATAACCCCATGGGGAACCTTTTGCTATAGGGTCATGCCTTACCAAAGAGCTATGGTGGCCTTGTTTCATGATATGATGCACAATGAAATAGAAGTATACGTCGATGACATGATCGCGAAGTCAAGACCAGGCGAGGACCATGTTGCGATTCTCCGCAAGCTCTTCGAGCGTTTACGAAAATACCGATTACGTCTCAATCCCGCAAAGTGCGTATTTGGGGCAAAGTCTCGGGAAATTATTGGGCTTCATGGTCGTAGCAGAGGGCATTGAGATTGATCCGTCCAAGGTGAAAGCCATATGTGAGCTGCGACCTTCGTCTTCGGTAAAAGAGGTTCGCAGTTTGCTAGGGAGATTGAATTATGTCGCAAGGTTCATATCCCAATTGTCGAGACCGCTAAGCCATTTTTCAAGCTTCTCAAGAAAAATGCGAAAATTGTGTGGGATATCGAATGTCAAACTGCTTTTCGAAGATTCAACATTACTTAACCCATTCCCGAGTTACGGTTCCACCCGTTCCCGGGTGCCTCCGATCCTTTATCCGACCATCCACAAGGAGTCCTTGGGAGCCGTATTGGTGCGAAGAGACCATCGGATGGGAAAGAATGCGCGATTTACTATCTCGGCAAGAAATTCTCGAGATTCAAGCCAACTACTCGGAGGTTGAGAAGACTTGCGTAGCTCGGGTTTGGGTATTGCACGATTGCGACAGTATACCCTTCACCATCAGGTCATGTTGACCACCGAATGTGATCCCATCAAGTACCTTTTGGAGAAGCCAGCGTTGGTCGGCAAGTTGGCCAAATGGCAAATTCTTATTTCCGAATTTGATGTGCAAACTATGACGCAAAAGTCGGTGAAAGGTCGAGCCATAGCAGACATGTTAGCGAGAAAATGCTGCAGGACCGCAAGCGGAGAACGAGATGGACCCTCTTGATGATCGTGTTTTACTAGTGACTACGAAAAAGTGGGTCATGTACTTCGATGGAGCTGTGAACTTATCGGGATCGGGTACAGGAGCGAGCCCTTATTTCCCCAGATGGCCAGCACTATCCGGTAGCCGCTAAATTATTATTTCCGTGCACCAACAACATTGCTGAATACGAGGCTTGCATTCTCGGGCTTCAGGCTGCAGTGGAGATGGATATCCGGAGACTACAAGTTTATGGCGATTACGCCTCGTCATCCTTCGGAACGAAGGCAAATGGAAAACTCGTGACTCGAAGCGATCCCATACCATGAGTTTCTTGAGGACATAATTGAAGAGTTCGATGAGATAGCGTTCGAGTACCTCCCTAGAGCGCTTAGAACCAATTTGCGGACGCGTTGGCCACCCTATCCTCAATGTTTCGGGTGGCTGCAGGGTTCGGATATCGAGCCGTTGAGAATCGAAATTTTGAAACGTTCAGCCTACTCCATGCTAGTAGAGGAGGAGGCGGATGGAAAGCCATGGTACAATGACATTAAGGTCTATCTGCAGAATAGAGAGTTTCCTAAACGGAGTGAAGCGGCCGACATGAAGTATCTGATGAAACCTGTCTTCAAAGTTCTTCCTCGGCGGCAATACGTTGTACAAGAGGTCATATGATTCCGTCCTCCCGAGGTGCGTCGATGCCAAAGAAGCCAACCAGTTGATGAGTGAGATCTATGAAGGTGAATGTGGCCCCCATATGAATGGCCATCTCCTGAGTAAAAAGATCATGAGGTTGGGATATTATTGGCTCACCCCGGGAAGCCGATTGTATTCAACATGTTCGTTCATGCCATCAATGTCGCCCTATGGAGATAGAATTGCTGCTCCTCCCAATGAATTGCACCGGATGTCCGAGGCGTGGCCTTTCTCAATGTGGGGCATCGACGTCATAGGACCAATAAATCCCAAAGCTTCGAACGGACATCGTTTTATACTCGTGGCTATTGACTATTTTTCAAAATGGATCGAGGCCGGTTCATACGCCAATGTCACGGCAAAAAATGTAGCTAGGTTTTTGCGTCGAGACATTTTTGCCGATATGGGGCACCGAGAGGCTATAATCACGATAATGGCTCAAACCTCAACAACAAGATCGTTGATGAGGTTCTTGGTGAGTTTCGCGTTCGGCACTTGAATTCTTCACCTTACCGCCCGTGAGATGAACGGTGCGAGAGAAGCGGCAAACAAGAATATCAAGAAGATCCTATCAAAGACAACGAGAGAATTATCGTGATTGGCATGAGAGACTCCCCCATGCATTGATGGCATACCGGACATCGATCCGTACTTCAACCGGGCAACTCCTTTCTCGTTGGTATACGGTATGGAAGCAGTGCTACCGGTCGAAACAGAGATTCCATCATTGAGGATTCTGTCACAATTGAAGCTATCGAAACAGAGTGGATTCAAGCAGAGATATGAACAGTTGAATATGATCGACGAGAAAAGACTACGGGCCATCCGTCACGGTCGGTGTTATCGAAGCGTGTGGCTAAGTCGTTCAACCGTAAAGTTCACCCTCGGCTTTTCGAGGTCGGAGACTTGGTGCTTGAAGAAGAGATTGGCATTTTTGCCACATCCCGGAGGCAAGTTCACACCAAACTATGAAGGGCCATATGTAATCAAGAAAGTCATCCCTGGTGGTGCGTTAATTTTAAGCGAGATGGATGGCCGTGTCCGGTCAAATCCTGTAAATGCCGATATGGTGAAGAAGTATTTCCCATGAATAAAATCGGAGGCTCGACAGCCGTTTCTGTACAGATCCGAGTCACTCTAACTATTAGGATCATGCATATCATACGCACATACATGTCATATTCATGTTGCGAGATTAGGTGTGATATTCGATGAACCTAAGCCGAGTGACAGAATTAAATCAATCTGGAACGCCTTAGGTGAAGGAAACTTGCAAATGACCGACCCTCGAGATCGCATGGGAAGCCGTGCCCCGCCTCGGCGGGTTCGCTTAAATAAAAGCGAAGCCCCCACATGGCGACGCCCAACAGCACCGTGGCCTGGTGGTTAGGGGAATGAAGGTGGTCCAGACGCGACCGGGGTTCGAACCCCGGGGATGGCACTCCGGTGAGCCCCATTGTAAAAATGGGGGGCTCCCTTGTAAATAAAAATAAAAAAATGTGTATATAAAAAAAAAATTTGCATTCATTTCATTTTTTGTAATGATACAAAACTTTTTGCACCCATCTCATTTTTTGCAAAAAAGGAGAAGATTTCACTCGATGGAAAACTAAATGAGGCGTTAAGGCGCTAGAGTTCCAACAATAAAATTTCAGTCGAGTCACATCATTTTGCCCCAACAATGGGTCTACGAAAAGTCGTGTCACCATTTGTGATGCATCGGGCTTCCTAGATAACTAATCAAGTGTAATAATTTGCAAAATCGCAGGATGCTCCGCTAGCATGAATCCTCGGAAGATTGGACATAAAAGGTCACTGGCCGCTGCAACCCAGTGTTGACGCCTAAATTTTGACTAATATATTTTTGCATAAAAATTAGAACTAATTTTAGTTCTAAACAAAAATCATCTCACATATTCATTTAGCATTGGCATATAATTTGAGCTTAATTTAACAGGGTCCGGACTAGGCATGGGGTGGAAAAATGCACCAAGAAGATTTGGGTTTGAAAGAAATATTTTCTCGGGGACCGTATTGCAAATACTCGAACTTCGGGGATCAGTGCAAATACTTGAAACTTTAGGGACTGCATTGCAAATACCAAAAGAAGATGGGGAAAGGAAGATGGTGAAAGGAAGATGAAGAAGAGAAGATGAAAATGGAAGATGAAGAAAGGAAGATGAAGATGAAGAAGAGAAGATGAAAATGGAAGATGGAGAAATGAAGGTGAAGAAGAGAAGATGAAGATGAAGAAAAGAAGATGAAGATGGAGAAAAGAAGATGAAAATGGAAGGTGGGGAAATGAAGATGAAGAAAAGAAGATGAAGATGAAGAAAGGAAGATGAAAATGGAAGGTGAGGAAATGGAGATGAAGAACTTTGCCTATAAAAGAATAAGAGTTCTTGAAGAGAGAGGAGAGTCTTTTTTTGGGAGTAGAAGAGAATTGAGAGAGTTTTTGAGAAGAATTCTTTAGAGAGGAAAAAGAGAATTCTTGAGAAAAACTTTTGAGAGAGTTTTGAGAGGGCTTGAGTGTTTTGAAGCTCGATGCTACCATTGCCAATTTCTGCACCCATCAACACAAGCCATAAGTTCATCACCATCGTTCAAGCTCGCCGCAAAAAGGAAAGCTAAGTGATTTCCTAACTTCCTCTAAGTTCGGATACAAATTAGCTCGATTTTCTACACTGATTTTTTTTCTTCTACGTTTTTATGTTAAATAACAATGCATATCAACGATGAAACATCAATGGTACGAGAATAGAAGGAGAGTAAATGGGGAAAAATATCAACGCCCGATTGCGGTCTCATGAAATTCTAGCGACTTGAGAAAGAAGCGTGAAGGAGAGATAGGACCAAGAGATTTCTCGGTCCTAACGAGTCACCAAATTGGTCCAATGGTTAAGACAAGCCCGAAGCACAAGTTTGGTGCACGAGTTCAAATTGGGGAGTAATCTTGAACTTATTTCATCCTAATTTCATGTAATTTCTTTATTTTAAAAATATTCAAAAATTCAAAAAAATGTCATGGGAAGAAAAACCCAAAAAAATTGATTCTTTGATCTTCAAGTAGAATTCATCAAATTTGTCAAATCCATTATTTTTTTATGAATTTTAAGGTACCGAAAGGGCATTAGTTGTAATTAATGTAACCAAGTCCCCGGACTCTTAATCTCCAGTTCGCGAAAATAAGATAGTTTTCTCCTCGCTATTTTATTTAGGTTTCTAATCGACCTACCGAAAATGATTAGTGGCGACTCCAAATTCAAATCACATTGCATGTTAATCATTCGAACCTTAAGTTGCGATTTGGTATGGACTTGGGAGAGTCCGAGTTAGGTTAATTAATTAATTAACCCGATAATCCATTAGCCCGAAAATGATAACTTGTTTTTTTTTTTTTAGGTCGCGACGACTTAGGCGACTCATTGGGGATCCAAAGAGGACTTAGGCCAGATAAGTTCATGAAAAGGAAAATTACTTGATTTGGCAATCTTGGTTGAATTTTAATCCCTATGTGTTAAATGGTTTTGTAGGAAAGGGATTTATAAGGGGACGAATGTTTGCTAACCTTTTGCGTAGGTTGAAGGAGATTGTGTATGGTTTATATTGAAGTGTTGGATGCTATGAACTGCCGCGCATGTTTTTACTATTTTTACATTTACACTTAGCACACACAACCCGCCATTGAACCCGAATGGCTAGGCTTAGCATGGTACTTGATTAGGGATACTCCGGCCATCGTCGATCCGGCCCGAGTCGCTCTTCTCGAGTCCCGAACTATTTCAAATCGGTGCCAAGAGTTAACACCTCCATCATTCGCCGTGTGATGTGGGTCGTTACTTGGCCGAGCCGGATGTCTACGGGGGATCTTGGTTCAATCGCAAGTCAATGTGATTTAGTCTGGATATCCCCTGGGGCTCTACTTTTGTTAAGCCATGCTAGATAGAAATCGAACCTCACGAGCATTTTCATGCGCATGTCTTTGTGGTTAACACTTTCTTTTCAAAGGAGGTAATTTCTTGAGCTTTATCACTGATTTTTCTTATCTTGTTTTGGGTCGGTCCATGATCTAGGTTGAGTCATTTGGCACACGAATGGGTCGCAATGATATCCCTTCACAATTGAAAGAACTTGTCTTCATAAAAAGTGTTCGGAAGATCATAATCTCTCATGAAAAAAAAACTTTTGCAGCAATTCGATGCATTTTCCTTTTAATAAGGAGTTAATAGCCGAGATGGAGCAGGCTGGAATTTCACATGTTTTCAGACTCCAGATTCATTTTACAATTTAGAACTAGAAAACGTGCCTTTTTGTGGAATTACCAAACATGAAAGTTCTAGATCGTTGTTTCAACTAATAGCCTGCAAAATTTCAGTCTCTAATTCATTGTTTTAAGAGGTCTTCCGTTCTTTTGTTGGAAACCGGATAAAAGCAATTTTCTGGGTAAATTTGTTTAAAGAAGTATTAAACTGCATTGATCCGTGTGGAACCCGCCGTAGAGTAAAACACAAAAGTTGTTCTTCGGTATGTCATCTGTCAGCTCCTAAATTTTGGCATTGTGTTGACCAATGTACGAATTAAGATGAATTTTCTCTAAAAAATCGACGAAACTGAAAATTGCCTAATGCGGTCTTTTGGTCATGTCTAGTTTGTTCATTGAGTCTAGAAGGAAGTCATGGACCGGCCCTCTATCATCGCTCATTGTACTTACTCTTGGCTTGTCGTTTTTCAGGAAATTTATCACGGATCCTCCGCATATTACTCTATTGGTGGCGAAGAGAATGGCCGACATTAACGCCACTGTCCATGAGACTTTGAATGAACAGCTCGGTGCTCTAACCGAGCGATTTGAAGGGATGATGTCTCACAAGATGATGGATAACTTCATAGCCAAGCTTCAGCCGTTTAGCTCAAGCCCTCCGCCCGGTTGTGCCGGCTTTAATTCCCTCGGCAAGCAATTCTAGCAAGGCCCCGGAAGGTGTTCCCTATCAGGCTACACCGCTGGAAGATATTATTATAACAGGCACGATTTCGAGCGTACCACCCTCGATTCCAGCTCCTCAAACCAACCCGATGACGATAACCAACGACCAACAAGTTTGTCATCATGTGGGATACATGAGGAGGGAAACCTAGTGGATTCAAGAAGTATACGACCTAGATGAGTACACTCCAGATTATGAAGAAATTCGTCGGGATTTCGAACGACATGAGGAGATCAAGCCCTCGACCGGTGAACAAACTATCTTAGTCAACCTAGGCGATGCGGAAAACCCTAAAGAAGTTAAGATCGGGGCAAGCATTTCCTCGGAAATGTCCGAGCGCTTGATTAAGCTCCCGAAGGATTACCGGGACATTTTCGCCTGGTCCTATGCGGATATGCCCGGTCTTGACCGTTCCATTGTCGAACATTGTTTGCCGATCGATCCTTTGGCTAAGCCTGATGCAAAAGTCAAGGAGGGCCGGACTGCACTGGTCCGAAGATCAAAGAGGAGGTCATGAAGCTGCTTGACGTCGGATTCCTTGAGACTACGGAATATTCGATTGGGTTGCCAATATAGTCCCAAGTGATGAAGAAGGATGGGCGCATTCGGGTTTGTGTCGAGATTTGAACAAGGCCAGTCCCTAAAGATGATTTTCCCCTCCCGCATATTGACGTACTTGTTGACGATGCATGCAGGGTTTGAATTGTTTTCATTCATGGATGGTTTCTCCGAGTACAATCAAATCCTGATGAATGTCAATGACAAGTTGAAAACCACTTTCACCACACCATGGGGAATGTTCCATTACCGGGTAATGCCGTTCGGTCTCGAAACGCTGGACCCACTTACCAACGAGCCATGATTGTCCTTTTTCATGACATGATGCATAATGAGATTGAGGTTTACGTCGATGACATGATAGCAAAAACAATGCATGGAGAAGATCACGTCGAAACGCTGAAGAAATTGTTCGACGGACTCCGAAAGTATAAGTTACGCCTCAACCCCGCCAAGTGTGTCTTTGGGACCAACTCGGGCAAGCTACTCGGATTCGTGGTAAGCAATAAGGGCATTGAAGTCGACCCTTCGAAAGTTAAGGCTATTCGTGAGCTTAAGCCGCAGACGACGGTTAAAGAAGTTCGAAGTTTGATGGGTAGGCTAAACTATATTGCTCGATTCATCTCTCGTTATCGAAACCGCTAAGCCATTCCTCAAACTATTAAAGAAGAATGCGCTAGTCCAAGGGGATAGCGAATGTGAAGAAGCTTTTGGAAAACCGAAGCAGCATCTCATGAATCCACCCATGCTTGTTCCTCCAACACCGGAGCAACCTTTAATCCTCTACCTCACAATCCTTAGTGAATCCTTGGGTGCTATGCTAGCCCAAGAGAAGCAGGAGGATGGAAGAGAACGAGCCATTTATTATCTCGAGCAAGAAATTTACAACTTCGGAAATGAAGTACTTCAAGTAGAGAAAACATGTGCGGCATTAGTCCGGGATCGCAAAGGCTTCAAAGAATATACCTTGCATTACCAAGTGCTTCCGGTGACAGAATGCAATCCCATCAAATATTTGCTTAATCAACCCGCCTTGATTGGTAGACTTGCTAAATGGCAAATCCTCATCTCCGAGTTTGACGTTCAATATTTGTCCCAAAAGTCAATCAAGGGACGAGCTATAGCAGATGTCCTAGCCGACAATCCGGGCAAGATGATGATGCCTATCATTCCGAGGATCGAATCATGTCGGTGGAGGATTACGTCTGGACTATGTATTTTGACGGAGCTGTCAATCTATCGGGGTCGGGCACGGGCGCGGTTCGATATCTCCAGGTGGTCGGCATTATCCTGTGGCAGCAAAATTGATATTCCCTTGCACGAATAACGTAGCGAAATATGAGGCATGCATCCTCGGTTTGCAGGCTGCGATTGAAATGGGGATAGCCCGACTCAAGGTGTTCGGAGATTCCGCTTTGATTATCCTTCGGATCGTTGGAAAGTGGAAGACGAGAGAGGCTAAATTGCTACCCTACCATGAGTATCTGGATAAATTGGTGGAGGAATTTGAAGATATCTCATTTGAGTATCCGTCCCGGGACTCATAATCGATTCGCCGATGCATTGGCTACATTGTCTTCAATGTTACAAGTCGCCAATGGACTTGAGGATTGACCCATGAAGATCGAGGTAATAAAAAAGCCGGCATATTGTATGACCGTGATCAATGAACCCGATGGTAAGTCATGGTACCATGACATCAAGACTTATATTCGAAGCGGGAGTTCCCCGAAAAATGTACCGTATCCGACCAAAAGTACATAAGGAAGATGTCGTCGAAGTTCTTCTTGAATGGAGAGAATTTGTACAAGCGGTCATTCGATTCTGTCCCTACTAAGATGCGTTGACTCAACCAAAGCAGTTCGTCGATGATGGAAGTACATGAAGGGATCCGTGGTCCACACATGAACGGTCACATGTTAGCTAAGAAGATCATGAGGTTAGGTTATTACTGGCTCTCGTTGGAAAGCGATTGTATTCAGCATGTTCGAAGCTGTTACAAATGCCAAATTCATGGTGACAAGATTAATGTCCCTCCAAATGAGTTGCATCGATTATCCGAACCATGGCCGTTTTCTATGTGGGGGATTGATGTTATCGGTCCTATCAACCCTAAAGCATCCAATGGGCATCGATTCATCTTGGTGGCGATTGACTATTTCTCCAAATGGATCGAAGCCGCATCCTATTTAGCAGATCACGGCACGAAATATCGCGAAATTTATCCGCCGGGATATCATTGCTTGATACGGTTCTCCTCGAAGCCATAATCACCGATAATGGCTCGAACTTAAACAACAAACTAATGGACGAATTGTTTAAGAAATTCAAGATCAAGCATCTCGAACTCTTCCCCATATCGTCCTCGAGATGAATAGAGCAGTAGAAGCCGCCAATAAGAACATTAAGAAAATTTTAGCGAAGACGGCTAAAAATTATCGCGATTGGCATGAGAGGTTGCCATTTGCACTTATGGCATATCGGACCTCAATCCGGACATCTACCGGGGCAACCCCGTATTCTCTTGTATATGGAATGGAGGCATTCTACCAGTTGAAGTGGAAATTCCTTCCTTACGTATACTTGTCTCAAGCTAAGGCGACGAAGCTGAATGGATCCAGCGAGAGCAAGCCAATTGAATCTAATCGACGAAAAAAGACTTAAGGCTGTATGTCATGGCCAGTGTTATCAGCAGAGAGTTGCTAAATCATTCAACAAAAAGTTCGGCCTCGATATTTTCGGATCAATGACCTGGTCTTGAGAAAATTATTGCCAATAGTCCCACTCCCGAGAAGGAAGTTTGCTCCAAACTATGGTGGTCCATATTTAGTAAAGAAGGTGCTCCCTAGTGGTGCTTTGATTCCGGCCGAGATGGATGGTCGTGTCTTTACCAATCCAGTCAATTCCGACGCTGTAAAGAAACATTATGCTTGATTCACTCGATGCTAATACGGATTCACGAGTTGTTCACATTTGAGCATTCGTTTGTCTCCTCACTACTAATCTTTGCTTGAGAGATTGTTTTGAATGTGGGACCTCTCTAGCCCAATTGAATTGACCATCAAGAGCGTTGAGATTTACATATTCGCAGAGTAAAAGGGGTTATCTTGCGAAAAAATATGACGACCAAGATGAAATGAGTAAAAACTTGCATTTATTTCATTCATCGAAAAGTCTTACAAATAGATCAACGGGGTGGGAACGTAAAGCCAAACCGAGCCCTAATGAGCATCACAAAGGAGTTTAACCGACTCTCCATACAATTGATGTTCCGCCTACACTGATCGCTCCGAGAATCGAGATCCGCCAACTTAAAGAGGAGGAGCTCACATTTCTCTTTGAGGTTGGCTACCTTGTCCTCGTGATGCTCAAAGTGAGATTCCAGGTCATAGATCGGCATTCTCCCGCGGCTATATCCAGGGTCGAGATCATCCAGCCTTTCTTCCAGCCATGCGCATTGAAATTTTAAAACAATATTGAGCGGATCGCGCTCGAAGATGGTCCGGGACATGGCCAAATATCCCACCAAGTTTCCCCTCTCACGAATCAGCGAGGAGACACATTCGTTACCGTAGTCAAGGGCCTTCTTATAATTGTCGGCTACAAGACCGGCCAACACCAAGCTGTCCGACCGATCCCGATAGCGTGCCTTCACAAGGTGGGCCAAAGTAACATTTTGATGAGCAACATGGTAAGCCTCCGGGAAGTTAGTGAAGAGGGTGGGGAAGATCTTGTATTCCTCCTCTAGCTTGGTACCTTCAATAGAAGCGGTGTCCATATCCCTAAACATAAGACGAATCTCGGTTTCGGCCTCCGGATGGTTGGCTATATAAGAGTAGCCCTAGCCTAGGAGATTATAAAGTTTCTCCCATTTGGCCAAAACTTCAGCCGAGAAGGCATGTGTAGGAAGGAAGCTATTGTTGTTGAAGGGGCTAAAAAAGAGTGGATGCAAAAGAGTGCTTAGAAGGTTGGAGATGAAGATATGAAAGCGATAATCGTCTCGGCGTTAAATCCTAATTTAAAGGGCGGGAAAAGCTATAGCAATAATTATTGTGGATGTCGAGTTAATTATCTAGGTGATACTACAGGCGTTTCGTCCGTGAGTCACGGATCTACCATCTCAAGCCTCACAAATCCGAAAAAGTTACGAAAAGATTTGAGGACCCCACCATGTTGAAAACTGAGTGGGAGACAAGCATACTTTTTGAGAGAAAAAACAGCAATTCTTGCATAGCCACGTTAGTTACTCGGGTGAAGCTACGGGCGTTTCGTCCGTGAGTCACGGATCTACCATCTCAAGCCTCACAAATCCGAAAAAGTTACGAAAAGATTTGAGGACCCCACCATGTTGAAAACTGAGTGGGAGAGAAGCATACTTTCCGAGAGAAGAAACAAGCAATTCTTGCGGAGCCACGTTAGTTACTTGGGTGAAACTACGGGCGTTTCGTTCGTTGAATCCTCGATCTATCATCAATCCGTGATCTCGAGCCTCACAAATTTGAAAAGTTACGAAAGGAGTTGGAGTCCCACCATGTTGAAAACCGAGTGGGAGACAAGCATGGTTATCAAGAAAAGAAGATCGGTGCGAATGGATTCGGGGTCCCATCACTTTGAAAAAATAAGACAAGGCGGGAAACATGAAATCTTGGGAAAAACGTCGGCTTAGTGATTTTCATCTGCGTTTAAAGGGAGGCTTTGGAACATACCCGATTACTCGAAAGAATTTGGAGAGAGTAAGCATACATCGGAGAATAGAGTGAACAAAAGGCGGTAAGAGGTATTTCAATCCAACATGTTTAGAGGCCATCGGCATTTACTGGAGGCAACCAACCTAGACATCCCCGAAAGTGAACTGCTGGATTTCGAGACAGATCCAACGCCGAAGCCGTAAAATCCAACTCTCTTGGCGGTGAAATTCAAGATCTCGACAAAGAACAACAATGGCAGCGGCAGCCGAAATAACCCTAGAAAAGAAAATATCAAATCAAAGTGCTCGAAGCTGCCTTCAAGGAGTGCTCTTACGTGAATAAGAGACGCAAAAATGAATTGAGCCGGATGATAGGAATGGAGCCCTTGAAGGTCAAGTTTTGGTTTCAAAACAAGCGGACCCGATTGAAGGTTAAAAATGAAAGTCATGAACTTACGTTTCGAGGGAAGAAAGTGAAAAGCTTCGAAGCGAGAGAACAAGAGGTATAGGGATGCTATTAACACCGCTATTTGCCATGTACGTAGCAGCCCCATCTCCTTTGGTGACATGTCCCTCGATGAGCCACATCCGAGCATTGAAAATGCTCATTCACCAGATTCATCCCCAGAGCAAGCTCTCATACAATCCGATTTCGTTGGAGATACATCCCGAAAAGTCCGTCTTGCGGAGGCGAACCGATGCCCTTCAAGGGAAGAGACATGCATCACTACAATTGGAGTTTCCTTGATGTCACAGACCAGCCAATTCAACGCCGATGGAACTCCGAATGTGTAGCCTACATGAAGCTTTAGTTTTTTTTATTATGGGCTCTCAAAATATCTCTTTTTTGAGGATTACTAGCCAGCCCCTTACGAATCCTCAAGAGAAGTAGTGACATGTATGAATGAACGTCTTTTTTGTTACAAAATCCCCATGTGAGACATTCTTCTTTTAACGCCTAGAGTTAATCCAGGGGCAAAGAACGCACTATCCACGAACATCATCATGCTTAAATGCGTGAATTCCTCGCCATTTGACTAAGCATTGAAAGCCTTCACGTAAGTAAATGCGAAAAGATTTGAGGAGGCAAATAACTCGTCTCGTTCGTAGGAGAAAGCGAAAAGATTTGAGGAGGGCAAATAACGCCTCGTTCGTAGGAGGAACCGAAAAGATTTGAGGAGGGAAATAACCGCCTCGTTCGTAGAGAAAGTGAAAAGATTTGAGGGCTCCTCCATATCGAAAAGTAAAAAAAACGACGGATTGAGTGAGGGGTAAGAGTTATTACGAAATGGATCCAAGGCACTAAGACCGAAAAGGAGAGAAAAGGCATCTGCGAGACTAACGATCGAAAAAGTTTATAAAGAACTTGAAGTATCCATGCACCTCCGTAACTCGTCACGAAAGGCCATCATCGCTTTTGTGATTTTACGGCAATTTATCTTTGCAAGTCCAAAGAACATCTAAAGCCCGGTCTCTAGTCGAAACACCCATTTTTCTCGGTCTACATATGGAAGGTTTTGAAAGGAAAATAAGTATGCGTACATTCCAGGCGGAAGTATGGGAAGCCTCCTATCCCGAGGATCCGAGAGTCATGGCCATTGATGGCAACCCCGTTTCCCTCTCGATCCTCGTTGCCATGCTCGAGAAAGTGCATGTACAGGGTTTCAGCTTATGTGAAAGCAACGGAAGCCTTAGAGGAGCCGAGGCAAGATACAAATATGATTTTGACATCGTCGTCACAGCCATGGTAGGGTTCGATATGGACGGTCTCGGTCTCTTAAAGATCATTGATTCCGAGTTGAATATACCGGTCATCATAACATCGCAAGTGATGATCAACAATTAATTAAAGGGCCATATTGCATGGTGCTCGGGACATCCTAAAGAAGCCGGTCTGCGTTCAAGTGCTCCAAAACATTTGGCAACATGCTGTAAGGAAGCAATTACTCGAACAAAAGAACTATGGCCAAACTTACTACGACGATTTTGTCGGAAAGAAAAGGCCCCTTTGGTCCGCCGAGCTTCATTCTATATTCATAGAGGCGATTCGACAACTAGGAATCAATTCGGCACGACCAATGGCTATACTCAAAATGATGAATATAGACGGACTCACCCTACGAAGTGTCACAAATCACATTCACGAGATTTAGAGATAAGCTGAAGAAGCACGATGTAGCTTGGAACCAAGGCGACCGGAGCAAAGTTGATCTGGAAGATTAATCCCAAGAAAACCTACGGAGCAAAAAGTACCCGACCACTTCCTAATCAAGAATACCGGCCATACCGACCTTCCGCTGGTGGTTCTAGCAGCGACCGTTGATCATCCCTATGAGTTCCCGAGCGACGGCGGAGGCTCAAGCTCAAGGAGTCGGACCGCTCACGGCAAAAATAAAGTGGAAAATCTGTCGCCGGTGTTAGCAAGTAACAATGCCCAATTCGAGTATCAATTGCCCGAAAAAATCAAAAGGTTACTTTGATGATGAGCTCACCGCCTTGGTCGCCGCCGGTCGAGCCGAAAGACCTCCGAGTTGTGATCCGAAGCAAGTGATTATGGATCCTCAAACAACGATCGTTGGTGTATGATCCAAGATAAAATCAGCCAATCATTGGAATAGCCAAGAAAAGAGGTGGAACCAATCTCGCATGAATACTCCTTTAATTCCATGTATAGTTCTCTGCGTGGGATACTTTTACTTTCTAGTTGTCTAGAATTTGCCTAGAGTTAAAGGGCGAATTTTTCTCCTCTCTTATCAAATGCGTAAGTTCCTTATTAAGCTAGGCCTGTAGCAAATCAATTTGTGGACGACGCCCCGAACGCCCGTAAAGAGAGATTCCGAATAGCCTTACTTGGGAGAATGCAAGTAAAAGACCAAGCGGGCTCAAAGATGGGTAACTCCGTATCGTCCCAATTGGCTCTCAATCGTTTCAAACTCTAAGTTAAGCTTATTTTATTCTCCACGGGAGATTGCCAACTGCTTTGAGAACAATATAACAAAAGCGAACCACCCGTGGACGCCAACAACACCGCAAACATAGTGGTTGGGGGAATGACAGTGGTCCGAGGCGTCCCGGTCGATCCCGGATTTGGCATCAATGTACAAAAATTAATAAAAACTTTTTGCTTCGCAGACGAAACTCAGCCAGGACGGTTCTGAGTAACCTGGAGAGATAACATCCTGGACATACAATCCGATTCGGATGAATCGATCTTTTCAATTCAAAGTTCGCGAGGAATACGTACATGGGTAAAGTGGTATCGTTTCAACTCTTTTAGAACATGAGGACATACATTGATGCTTTCCCTTTTGATTTTTACGGGGGTCACTACTTGTCCAAACAGAGAAGTATCCCTTTTCCATGAAAAATTAATGAAATGAGAAATTCTTGGAGCCTTTGACAATCTCATGTCTCGAAGCGGGACAATGAAGTTTTGCAACGCATTTGCATGAGCAGGGGCAACTCACGATCCACGCCCCTAAGAAATTTTTTATGTACTCGCGAACTTTGTCCGCCAAGATAAAAAGTCGCTACATTTTATATGCTCGAAAAACACTCATACACTGCATAGTTTGCACATGATTGTTCCTCATGCTTAATTTACCAACTCGAATAAGGAACATGAACTACATAAGATACATCGAATGTATAGAAGGGGGCATGACAGGATGATGAAAGGCAATCCTTTCCCAAACACGTCCAATTTTTTCGAGGCGAGATGAACGGTGGCAAATTCCGCATTCCCCGAGGTAAAAAGTTTTCTCGTGAAAGGTACGGTAATCGAAGTGATGGAGGCATTCATTTCTCTACCCTAAACACTGCAAGTTATCCGTTGATCAACCCATTTGAGCGGAGATTTCACTTCCACAACCCTGTCAAGAACCACCCCACTTTGGGGTAAAACAGAGGTAATTCCATCAGCATCACGAGACAAATGGTTAGAAATCTTCTTGCTTGGACTAACATCAATCTTCGGGTGGTTCTTTGCATTGTACTTGCGCTTTAATTCAAGTGCCTTAGGGTGACGAAGAGCATTTCTTTTTCTATCCCACACATCTATCTCCATTTGCACAATCCATTTGAGCCTGCAAATTCGTTTCTAAAAGCTCTTATTGGTGATCATTGTTGTCCCAAAACAAATATGGCCCATCTTTGAGTAGAAGGACACGAAAAGCTGGATCCATAGAAAATCTCCCAATGAACTCATCAAGATACAATCGTAAAAGAGAGTTGGGAGTAAAAAAAAGGGAGAAGAAAGAGGAAAAGCTGATTCCACAAAAAAACTCCTGGGCATTTAAAACGCAAAGTGCCTACCAAAAGCAAGGCCAATGCCCTTTCAATTCATTGTTCATTTGTAGAATATTTCGAACTTGAATGCACAATTTTCCTGTATATCCTAAAAGGGTTGAGAGAAAAATCTCCATGAAGTGTCAAATTGCAAATGCAATCTTCAGTTCATACCATCCTCGAGCAATGATGGTATCATAGAAGGCCACGATCGGTGACAAGATTGTAATGATCACCAACATCAAGCCCCTTCTCAAATATCTTCTGAGCCAAAACGAACCCTTTCGTTTCTCACTCACCAAATAATTACCTCCATTACAACCCTTTAAAAGCCTTTTCGACTAGGGCACTTGAATTAATGTGGAGTTCCATGATTTTAAGCATCACTCGAAGAAGTTCGAGCAAGATTACTTCTCTCTCATTTTTGCAGAGTTCTTGACTTGTAAACCCGGAGAGATGACGAAGAAATTCATTTCAGCAGCCTTGACTCAACTAGAGTCCCCTTTGTAAACCTTTGACCTAGCCCTCATTACGGTCCTAATCAAGACCTCCCGGATCGGCTCGGTCGTATCAATTGCGAGATTACTCGGATCCTTATCGAATGCTATGATGGAAAGATTGAGTGATTTCTTTTGAATCCTATGAGATAGGATAAATAACTTTTCTTGAGAGAGAAAAAAACCCTTTCGGACTGAAGTCCCCCATTCAGCTCACATTCGAGGTATTCATAATGTGAGAACATCCCCGGACAGGATTGGTAACGCAAACTTGATAGAATGGTTATGCATAAACCATGGTATGAGTGATTGCATTATATACATCATTGCAAGCTCGGTAGGATAGTTTTGCATGAACTCATTGTTGAATATGTTTGCGCATGTTGCCTTTGACATTTCTATGATGGGTAATACATTCCCGATGTTCGATGTCCCTTCCAAGGTCTCGAAATTCATCCAAGGATTATTGAATGAGTAAGTTCTCCCGGCAAATGCCTACCATGTATGATATGAGCGATCTGTTTCGTTCTTTGATTAATCGTTCGGAGAACCCGGGTAAGTTTTCTCGAACCCATTTTCAAATCAACAACTCCTCGATGATAGTTGTTACGATTCAATTCGAGCAATATGCCTCTCCTCTCGGAGTCGTGTAGACATATGCACCTGGCGATCTTGACATCTTATCATGACGACGTAGCTCTTATGATTTCGTCTCGGATCACGAAGACATATGCACTGGTGATCTTGACCTTTAGTCGGCTCATAATGACATAACTCTTATGATTCTCAGGCTCCTTTATCAAATCACGAAGACATAAGCACCCGTGATTTTGATCCAAACCAAATCATAACGACGTAGCTCTTAAGATTTTGGTTCCCCTTTGTCGATCACGAAGACATATGCACCGGTGATCTTGACCTTTAGTCGGCTCATAATGACATAGCTCTTATGATTCTCGGCTCCTTTATCAAATCACGAAGACATAAGCACCCGTGATTTTGATCCAAACCAAATCATAACGACGTAGCTCTTACGATTTTGGTTCCCCTTTGTCGAATCGTGAAGACATATGCACTGGCGATTTTGACATTTAATCAACTCATAATGACATATCTCTTATGATTCTCGGCTCCTTTATCAAATCACGAAGACATAAGCACCCGTGATTTTGATCCAAACCAAATCATAACGACGTAGCTCTTAAGATTTTGGTTCATCTTTGTCGAATCGTGAAGACATATGCACCGGCGATTTCGACATTTAATCAACTCACAACGACGTAGCTCTTGTGAACTTGATTCTACTTCTTTCGACTCACAACGATGTAGCTCTTGTGATGCGGAACGATACACATATCTTGCGCTGTTTCGCATTAGGGAGAAGTCTCGATAACGAGATAGGCCGAATAGCTTAAGGTCCTCGTGTTTGCAAGAAACTTGGAAATTAAGGGAATCACCAACTTATGAGGTATTTGGTAAAACAGGTATTCTCGTATGCGATCCATGTGTAGGTTTCTCTAACATGGAAAAGAGAAATTATGACACATGTTATTTACAGTCTTGCATATCACGCATCACTTCATTACAAAAAATGGGATTAAAACTCCCGCAAAAAAAAGTTCATCCATAATTTGCACCGTCAAAATTCAGGATTCAATTCTATCTTTGAGCGGAACCTTTACGAGCCTCCACTCAAAGAGGGGCAGCTGTTGACGCCTACATTTTGACTAATATATTTTTTGCATAAAAATTAGAACTAATTTTAGTTCTAAACAAAAATCATCTCACATATTCATTTAGCATTGGCATATAATTTGAGCTTAATTTAACAGAGTGCTGGACTAGGCATGGGGTGGAAAAATGCACCAAGAAGATTTGGGTTTGAAAGAAATATTTTCTCAGGGATCGTATTGCAAATACTCGAACTTGGGGGCAGTATGTGCAAATACTTGAAACTTCAGGGGACTGCATTGCAAATACCAAAAGAAGATGGGGAAAGGAAGATGGTGAAAGGAAGATGAAGAAGAGAAGATGAAAATGGAAGATGAAGAAAGGAAGATGAAGATGAAGAAGAGAAGATGAAAATGGAAGATGGAGAAATGAAGGTGAAGAAGAGAAGATGAAGATGAAGAAAAGAAGATGAAGATGGAGAAAAGAAGATGAAAATGGAAGGTGGGAAATGAAGATGAAGAAAAGAAGATGAAGATGAAGAAAGGAAGATGAAAATGGAAGGTGAGGAAATGAAGATGAAGAATGAAGGATGAAGAACTTTGCCTATAAAAGAATAAGAGTTCTTGAAGAGAGAGGAGAGTCTTTTTTTGGGAGTGGAAGAGAATTGAGAGAGTTTTTGAGAGGAATTCTTTAGAGAGGAAAAAGAGAATTCTTGAGAAAAATTTTGAGAGAGTTTTGAGAGGGCTTGAGTGTTTTGAAGCTCGATGCTACCATTGCCAATTTCTGCACCCATCAACACAAGCCACAAGTTCATCACCATCGTTCAAGCTCGCGCAGAAAAAGGAAAGCTAAGTGATTTCCTAACTTCCTCTAAGTTCGGATACAAATTAGCCCAGATTTTCTACACCGATTTTTTTTTCTACGTTTTTATGTTAAATAACAGTTGCATATCAACGATGAAACATCATTGGTACGAGAATAGAAGGAGAGCAAATGGGGGAAAATATCAACGCCCAGTTGCGGTCTCATGAAATTCTAGCGACTTGAGAAAGAAGCGTGAAGGAGAGATAGGACCAAGAGATTTCTCGGTCTAACGAGTCACCAAATTGGTCCAATGGTTAAGACAAGCCCGAAGCACAAGTTTGGTGCACGAGTTCAAATTGGGGAGTAATCTTGAACTTATTTCATCCTAATTTCATGTAATTTCTTTATTTTAAAAATACTCAAAAATTCAAAAAAATGTCATGGGAAGAAAAACCCAAAAAAATTGATTCTTTGATCTTCAAGTAGAATTCATCAAATTTGTCAAATCCATTATTTTTTTATGAATTTTAAGGTACCGAAAGGGCATTAGTTGTAATTAATGTAACCAAGTCCCCGGACTCTTAATCTACTGTTCGCGAAATAAGATAGTTTTCTCCTGCTATTTTATTTAGGTTTCTAATCGACCTACCGAAAATGATTAGTGGCGACTCCAAATTCAAATCACATTGCATGTTAATCATTCGAACCTTAAGTTGCGATTTGGTATGGACTTGGGAGAGTCCGAGTTAGGTTAATTAATTAATTAACCTGATAATCCATTAGCCCGAAAATGATAACTTGTTTTTTTTTTCTAGGTCGCGACACCGGTAAGTACCCATTTCCCGAACTTCGTAGAGCGTGTGATTGGTCAAATGTTTCATCCCTAGTTGGGTCATAACAAATGTCAGATCCATTAAGCATATAAAAAAAAAAATCTCTCATCCCTAGTACAATTGGAGTTCATGCTTCAACTCATTCTAAAAAGCATCCATGTTCATTGAACTGGTGCATCCATTCATGCATATATGCATCTTGCATTGAAGTCTCCTACAGGTTCATTTGGCGAATGATTTTTCCTCCGGTGGAACAGAGGTATTGAGTATGCCAAGTGAAGGTATTTAAGGTGAAGGATGAACCCTGTCTAAACACGTCCCTAATACACTCGAGAGTTGAGTGAAGTGAGAGCAAGATTTGTGTCTTAGGACGAAAGATCCATTCGCAATGTGTAAAAGGGTTGAAGTGACGAAAGGCATTCCTTCTTTTCCCATACACACAATACATCCCTTGCTAGCCTTGTTGAGCTTGAGTAAGGAGAACATTCAAAATACTCCTATCAAGAACCACCCTACATTAAGGCAGATACAGGAGATTACAGGTTGAAAATCGGTGAAGAAAAAGGTAAGAAAGATTTAATTGCCTTCACTTGTCTTAACCTTTGTGTGGTAACTTCAGGTGAATATTCATGGAAGCTCGAAATATCCCTAGATGAAGAAGAGCATTTCTTTCTCTACCTAAACACTGAATACCCTTTGCTAACCAAGTTGAGCCGGAAATCATTTATTTCAAAAACTCGATTGGTGATCATCTCCCCACAATGGTGCAAGATGTGTGATTTACCGAAGCGGTGTCATTGTACAATACCTCGAGAGTCCGGAGAACTCATGATAAAGGCAAAGAAGAAAACAAAAAGAAAAAAACAAAGAGCTAAAAAAGCAAAGTGCCTAGTAAAAGCAAGGCCAAAGCCCATAGAGAAAAAGCCAAATCTAGAAAAGCATTGAGCTTATCTCGAACGAAACAAATGCGGGAAAATAGAGAAAAGCTCTTTTCTTGTCAAGAAAAATAGACAGCTCATTGGACTCTCGAGGCGATTGTGATCCCTAAAGTCAAATTGTTTCCCCAAATGGAGCGAGGTTGTTAAAGACACCAAGATGGTCACCAACTCATAAACCCTCCAATAAAAAATCGAGCCTTATAAGCCTTCCCAAACCGACATTACAACCCGTCCGAAGACTCTTCCGATTGGGATATTTCGAGTTGACATGAAGACTTTACAAAGTAGTTATTGCTCGAAGGAGTGTAGGCAATCATTTCTTGTCTTATCTTTCAGGTTCTTGACTTGTAAACCCGGTGAAGATAATGACTTCAAATGTTTCCCAAGTATGGCTTCGAGGCAGGAGAAACCCTTTGTGTAAGTCCGTGACCATGCAAACATTACTCCCAAAGAACCTTTCGGATAGATCGAGAATGTATGCATTGCGAATATGTCCGAAACCTTGGACAAGAAGAGAGTGCGAGGTATCGAGAAATTTTATCCTAAAATCCCCAAGTGAGTGATTGGGACCAAGAGATATTCCCAATGAGAGTGTGTAAGAAGCCCTTTCAAATTAAGCAACTTAGCTTGGCATGCTCAATAAATCTTTTCATTAATAATAAAAAAAATTCTTGCATGAACCGAAGTTTTCATGCAAAAATAATTTTTGGGAGGTACAGTTCCTCCGTCAATGGATTCTCCCCATGGAGTCTAATGGTCGGCGATATCATCTAACCGAGTGAGAAGTTTTCGGATCGCGTCGCACCAAGTAGCCTCCCCAGTGAGTCCATTTAACTTTATCTCGCCCATGCATTTAATGCTATTTCCCCATCCGTTCGAATTCATTCCATGAGTTCCGAGTTGTGTAGGGAACTAGTGTGAGTAGCTCAATCATCCGCGACAAATTCCAGTTATGAAGGAACATGCAATAGATGTTCATCAAGCGTTACTATTTGTTTGAGCTGACTTTATTTGGACAAAAGGAGAGCTTTCGCATCTCTAAATCGGTTCCATAATAAGCTTCCTCGAGCCGCGAGCCTCACACCTAGAACAGATATGACGCCAGTGCTTGTCAAGAGCCAAGTCACGCGAGTGTGAGTCGCGGTGGCAGAGTTCGTAGACGACATTTTCGGTCTATTTAGTAAGTTCCGATCAACATGCAAGCGCCGAGATCGAGAACTCGTCCCATGTAACCCATAGAATGTACTCCGAGGCCGAAATGTAAGGTGAACTTTAGCTTCCCGAGGCCCACCCATAAACAGTTTCCTCGCTTCGATAAGCGATACAATGCCAAGTAGAGCCGAGACTTTTTCATAACCTTTTCATGGATCAAAGATCGTGAATTGTGACTTTTCAATAGCCTTTTCACGGGTCAAAGATCCCGAACCGTGACTTTTTCATTGCCTTTTCATGGGTCAAAGACCGTGAACCGTGACTTTTCTATAGCCTTTTCACGGGTCAAAGATCCCGAATCGTGACTTTTTCATTGCCTTTTCATGGGTCAAAGACCGTGAACTATGACTTTTCCATTGCCTTTTCATGGGTCAAAGACCGTGAACCGTGACTTTTCTATAGCCTTTTCACGGGTCAAAGATCCCGAACCGTGACTTTTTCATTGCCTTTTTATGGGTCAAAGACCGTGAACCGTGACTTTTCTATAGCCATTTCACGGGTCAAAGATCCCGAACTCGTGACTTTTCTATAGCCTTTTCACGGGTCAAAGATCCTGAATCGTGGACTTTTTCATTGCCTTTTCATGGGTCAAAGACCGTGAATCTGTGACTTTTCATTGCCTTTTCATGGGTCAAAGACCGTGAATCGCGACTTTTCTATAGCCTTTTCACGGGTCAAAGATCCCGAATCGTGACTTTTTCATTGCCTTTTCATGGGTCAAAGACCGTGAACCGTGACTTTTCTATAGCCTTTTCACGGGTCAAAGATCCTGAACCGTGACTTTTTCATTGCCTTTTCACGGGTCAAAGATCGTGAACTGTGACTTTTCGAATAGCCCTTTCATGGATCAAAGATCATGAATTGTGATTTTTCAATAGCCTTTTCATGGGTCAAAGACCGTGAACGTGACTTTTCAATAACCTTTTCATGGGTCAAAAACCGTGAATCAGAACTTTTCTATAGCCTTTTCATGGGTCAAAGACCGTGAATCGTGACTTTTCAATAGCCTTTTCATGGGTCAAAGACCGTGAACTGTGACTTTTCAATAGCCTTTTCATGGGTCAAAGACCGTGAACTCGTGACTTTTCAATAGCCTTTTCGTGGGTCAAAGACCGTGAACTGAGATTTTTTCAAAATCGCCTTTTCTTTGGTCCGAGATCGTGAACCGTGTCATTTCCTCTCAAGGCCAAGCCCGTGTCGTTCGTACCGGTCTTCCTAGAGATTTTTTTGCTTCAGTTAACCTTGCATGCGCAGTACTGAGAGGCATGGAGCCCGAGCCGCTTCCCCGAGCGAGTCTCCTCAATTTTGATCTCGATAGTTACTTTGGCGATTTTCCCCAAGCGCTGTCAGGTTAGCTTTTCGACAAAATTAGGTGTCCTTTTATCTTGAAATGGAATCTCTTTGAGCTCCCATTCCAAGAGGGCAACATTGTGACACCTAATTTTGGCGATCTCGTATTATATATATAAATGTATATACATATATTTGTTAAATAAGGATATGTCTAATTTGATAAATATACATCTTCTTTTTGTTAGATATTTTATTTTTAAAAGGGGTCGGGTCGGGCCCGGTCAAACCGCCTCGCGTGAGCAAGACCAAGCCCGCCTTCGTTTTACTTCCCGCGGATGGGCCCATTCGCTCATCTTCTCTTCTCATTTCTCCATAGCCCATTTTTTTATTATTTATTATTATCAGCCCACATTCACCCCCGATTGTCACCATTCACTCGGACGTCTCTCTTTCTCGAGTCTACTCACGTTACTCATAAATTCACCATACACTTCACATGGTCAATCACCAACCCACGTCCACATCAAGCGAGGTTTTACTCTCAGCCACATGAAGGAGCTTGGGGAAGGAGGCAAAGAGGAGAACATAAGCAGTGGGAGTGGCGAGGTTACGAGTTCGGCTCCAAGAAGAGGGGTTGTTAAAAAAAAATGAAAAAAAAAAGGAGGGAGCAAAGGAGGGAGCTTGAGGTGGTTCAGGGAAACACCGAGAGAAGGGTTCTGGAAGTCCCGCGAAGTTCACTCCTCCTCCGCTTGCGATCGGGTAAGTTTGGCATTTTCTTGTCTGCGTAGACCTTTGGTCCTCATGTGATGAATGCTTAGATTGCTTTCTCTTAAACTTGGATGTGTTGCTATACCTACGTAAGCCCATGATCTCGCTCATTAGTACACCCCGCTTCGCCATAGCGCGTCTACGACCACACTTTGTCACCTTCCTCGTACTGTGTATGCCTTCGCCTCTTGTTGACCAAGGTTTGATCTAGTAGCAGCTTGTTTTCTCTCGGGTTGGGTGTAACTAGAGTGGTTTCGAGTCGCCATTGGTGGTTGGGTCAGCCGTCGTTGGTCCGTCATGTTGGCTCTCGAGAGGACTCGGGATTGCGCAGCGATAGTTCGGACGAGACGCTCCTCGTCACCGGCTTGCTGCCATCCAAGTAAATCGTCGTGGATCTCGTTCTTGCTGGCCAAGGCGAAATTCGGGCGCTCATGAGACACAGAGGTTGAGGGCCGTTCGAGAAGATTGGCCTCCCGATTCATGCTAAATGAAGGCTTGGATGATGTTGCTCCTCAATAGCTAGGGTCGACGAGATGAGGAAGCAATTTCGGTGGCGTCCCCATGAAGCTCAGCAGAGTAACTCAAACCTAGGTGGAGGTGTGGCGGTAGTTTGGATGATGCTAGCTCCGCGGTCCGTGTTAGGCGTGAAGATCGCCGGGTTTGCGTCGGGCTAGGGATCTAGGGGCCGCTAGTGAATGTTTTTGATCCGTGAAAGGCGCCATCAAGGTTGGACTGGTTCGGGCGTCACTTTACAGGGGCCACTGTGATGTTGCTCTGCGAAAAAAAAAACTCGTGAAGGCGACGGTGAGACCGACCGAGTTAGCAAGACAGGTGCGTGATAGCTTGATCGGAAGCCGGTGGCATGACGGGCGGAGCTCGACGTCGTGGTTTCAACGCTAGATAAACATCGGTTAGCTTCCGGGAGGTCCGACGGACGTGACCTACAGAGTGATGCGACGAGCGGATCCCGTTTGTCATGGGGGGCCAGGCGAATATGGATCGGTGATGTCGTAGGAGCCGTGTTGCCGCCGAGTGTTGCAGACGTGCTAGAGGAGGAGGACCAGGTGGAAGTTTCCTTGTCGAGGAGTGTCGACGACGCCCGTCACCAGCCGGCGTTGAGGTCTCGAAGATGGCCATCGGTTTCGATGGTGGCCGACGGGTTGGAGATGGTCGAACCTCGGCATCGCGCTCTCGAGCTCGGTGACCAAATCGGTCGGCGTTCGGGGAGGTCCGGCGGAGTGGTGGTGCAAGGAATGAATCTCGGTTGTGCAAGAACAAGGCGGACGAAGGCTGTTGGAATCGGTGGTGCGGCGTCGGCGTCGGGGTCTGCTCCAAGTTCTGCATGAAGCTCCGCGGCGTGAAGAAGATGGTGAATAGGGAAAATATGATCTTGGGCTAGCTTTGGTATATTTGTCTTATGGGTCTGCTCACTTTACTTTTCTAAGGATGGGTCCGAATTAGCTGAATGAAGTGCTTTGGGCTGAGCGAAGTGGGCTGGTCTGGTAAGAAGAAAAGAAGCTGGGCCTGGTTTGTCTTGTGCAAGAGAGTGGCTGGTTTGGACATTGGAAGTTGGGCCGAAGAAAGGCATGGACCCGGTTCAATTTTAGTATTAAAAATGGGCCCGAGCCCTTTTGTATCCATCGGGCCCGGTCCCGGTTCTCTCCCCGAACCGGATCAGGCCCGACGGCCTGATCCAGGCCCGGGTCCAAGAACCCGACCCGGACCAGGTCCCTTTTAATCTTTTTTTATTAAAATAATAATAACAATAAATTAATAAAAAAATTCAAAAACAAAATCCAAAAAATCAGAAAAATTTCAGAAAATTAGAAAAATGATTTTCATGACCTTTTTACCCCTAATGTGAATTTTTAAGCCTCAAATTGGCGTTGAGTGAAGATCGATGTCCAATCCGATCCGATGTTATCAGTAATTCGACCTCCCGGTCGAAATTGTTTGTTTAAATATCGCCATAATAGATTTGGTATGCATGTGCTTATTCCAATCTTTTATTTGGCATATTTACTTGATGGAGTGTGTACAACACTTGTCTTTTGAAAAATTGCCTGTTAATCGCTTTTCCTAGATGCTAGGTTAAGGATAAATAGGTAATTGCACGAAATGACGGAAAACGTTATGCATAATCATTTAGTACATGGTTAGATACCCGATAAGTTTAAAATGATATGCAGAATGTGTGGTCACCTTAGGGAATATCAACCGGTTAGGTACCGAAAGGGCGCTAATTATCTAGTTAGCGTAAACAAGTCCCCCGAACCTAGAAACTCGGTTACGTAGGAATTGAGATGACACTCCCATGTCTCGATTGGTTTCTAGCCGACCCCAATAAGCTAGTGGCGACTCTTAATAGCACTTTAGTTTGCTAATTAATAAAAAGAAATCCAATGTCACGCGAGGTAGAACTTGGGAGAGTCCGCGCCATTGACCCATGGCAATACCTCTAAACCCGCCCGACCCTCGTGGGAGGCCGAAAGCGGGTCGCGACACTATGTAGCGTAGAACCACTTATTCCATGATGGAATTATAGTGACTTAGGTGTTATAAGTTTGACCAAGATGAGTCGGTTACCTAAGAGACCAAGAGGATCGAGAGCGTCTAGTTCGAGGCCGCAAGTAATGGAAGACCCTAGAATAGATGGGGTCATAAGAGCCTTGGAACGAATTGGGAACTTGATGGATAAAGGCAACCCAAGATAGAAACGCCGCTATCGCCCGTGCTGTCCCAAGCCGCCATGGCCGCTGCTAATCAAGCTGATGGCAATAATAGAAATGACGGAATAATGACCAAGGTAACTAGGTTGTTAATGTCCAAGGAGATGCAAACGCTAATCGATAGATGGGTCACCTGGTGGAATAGTTTATAAAGTTGAAGCCAACTCAGTTTGACGACACTAGAGACCTAGAACTGGCACCTAGATGGATAGAAAAGTTGGAAAAGGCTTTTTAGGGTTTTGAGATGTACGGATGAGGAAAAAGTACTCTTAGCGGTTTATCAACTGGAAGGTATCGCCAATGACTGGTGGAATGCCACCAAGACCGGAGTATTTTCGGAAGGCGCGGCCCGACTTGGGCCGCTTTACAGCTACTTATAATGATAAGTATTTCTCGAGACCGCACGAGAAAGGAAACAGGTGGAATTTCAACGTTTAGGTCCGAATAATCTGACAAGAGATCAATATGAAGCTGAATTTGCGAGACTATCGAGGTACGCGCCAAGGTCGATTGAGGACCCACCGGAGAAGGCATGGAGATTTTGAGATGGTTTAAGGCCGGACCTCGCAATCAAATGGTGGCTATGAATTTGTAAACTTATAAGGACATTTATGAGCGGAGTCGATGATTGGAAGGGACATAAAGGAAAGAACAAACAGATCCGGATCGCGATTTCTTCCGCTCAAAGATAATCGTCGCTTTGATAAAAGGCCGATGATAAGTAATGTACATTTTGTTCCCCGCAAGGAAGAATATTGTGAAACCGCCGCATTAATCGAATTGGAACCGACGTCTTTGTGGTAGAAGACATGGAAGTGGGCCCCGTCCTAGTAAGACGGATGCATGTTTTAAGTGTGGCCGGTTGGGTCACCACATAAGGAATTATCCGAGTCAAGCTCCGGGGAATCGAACTCAAGGACAACGACCACAGTTGGACCGCGAGTTATGATTCAACAGAATGATCGAAATCGACCGCCAGCTTAAGGAAGAGTTTATGCCGTAGCATGTAAAAAGGCAGAGGAAGCACCTAACGTGGTCACAGTATGGTTTATTTTTGTGATCAAGCCGCATATGCTATATTTGATTTTGGAGTTTTAAATTCTTTTATATCTCGCTCGCTTTGCTGAATTGGTTGGTGTAGAGTTGAAACTACCGAATGTGATATTGCATGTTACTACACCGTTAAGGGATGATGTGCTAGTTTTGCTAGGTTGTACGGACTGTAAGATAGTTATCAAGGCGTAGCGAAGAAAGGATAGATTTGGTTGTACCGCCTATGTATGACTTTGATGTGATTATTGGGATGGATTGGCAGTAGGCAAAAGGCTCTAGTTGATTGTAGTAACCGAGTGATTCGGTTTAACCCCGATGGTCACCCTAGCTATGAATTGGTAAGGAATCGTGGTGGAATCTCAATTCCTCTAATATCGTCTCTCTTGAAGTGGAGAAGTTAATTGCGGAAGGATGCCAAGTGTATTTGGCTGCAGCTTGTAGACACGATCGCCGGGGAACTCAAGCCGGAGGATATTGCAAAGTACGAGAATTTCCAGACGCTTTTCCTCAGGAATTACCGGGATTACATCCGAAAAGGGAAATTGAATTCACAATTGAGTTAGCCCCCGGAACAGAGCCGATTTCTAAGGCACCTTATATAGAATGTCGTTGTCGAATTGAAAGAACTGAAAGTTCAAATGCAGGAGTTGCTGGATAAGGGATTCATTCGGCCGAGCGCGTTACCATGGGGAGTGCCAACGTTATTTGTAAGGAAAAACGATGGGTCCCTATGTTTATGTATTGATTACAAGCAACTAAATCAAGTGACTATTAAAAATAAATATCCGTTGCCAAGGATTGACGATCTTTTCGATCAATTGCAAGGAGCCTCAGTGTTTTCTAAGATAGATTTGAGAACTGGTTATCACCGGTTGAGGATTAAGAAAGAAGACATACCGAAGACAACTTTCAAAACGAGATATGGAAACCTTGAGTTCACAATATAGCCTTTTGGGTTAACTAATGCTTCGGCTGCTTTTATGGATTTAATGCATCCCGTGTTTAAGGAATTCCTAGATCGATTTGTCATTGTCTTCATCGATGACATTTTGATTTACTCGAGGAATAGTGAGGAACATAAAGGACACCTGATGATTATCCCGCAAACTTTGAGGGAGCATTCGCTCTACGCCAAGTTTTGTAAATGTGAATTTTGGTTGAATAAAGTGACATTCCTTGGTCATGTAATATTTGGAGAAGGAATCTCCATGGACCCTACAAAGATTGAGGCAAGGATAAATTGGCCTCGACCTACAACATTACCGAAGTTCGAAGTTTTTTGGGATTGGCGGGTTACTATAGGCGATTTGTGGAAAAGTTTTCATCTATAGCTACTCCGTTGATGAGGTTAACTAGGAAAGATGTGAGGTTCAAGTGGACGGATAAGTGTGAAAGGAGTTTCCAAGAACTTAAGCATCGTTTAATGACCGCACCAATGCTAACAATCCCTTCCGGACTTGGAGGTTATGAGATATATAGCGACGCTTCGTTAAAGGGATTAGGTGTGTATTGATGCAACATGGAAAAGTTGTCGCTTATGCCTCGCGACAGTTGAGACCTCATGAGAAGAACTATCCTACGCAAGATTTGGAATTAGCTACGATTGTTTTCGCTTTGAAGATCTAGAGGCATTACTTATGTGGTGAACGATTTCAGATTGACATAGATCATCAAAGTTTGAAACACTTATTTTCGCAAAAGGAGTTAAATATGTGACAACGTCGATGGATGGAATTACTCAAGGATTATGATTACGATATTCTGTACCACCCAGGGAAAGCAAATAGAGTAACGGATGCACTCGATCGGAAGTCAAGCATAGCATGTTTATTGGTTAAAGGATGGTCTTTGCTCGAAGAATTAAGGGATTCCGAATTTAAGTTAGAAGTTTGTTAGCTTTCGAGTTTGATAGCAACCTTAAGGATTGAACCCGAAATCTGGGAACGAATCAAGGCTTTGCAGCCTACGGATCCCGAGATTCAAAAAATCCTCGAGATGGACGTCGCGAAAAGTAAACCCGAGTTTCAAGTGTCGAAGATGGGATTTTGAAATTTCGTGGACGTTTATGTGGCCGCCAACGAGGAACTTAAAGAACGGATTTTACTTGAAGCTCTCGAAGTAATTACAATATTCACCCAAGTAGCACAAAAATGTATCGGAATTTACGTCAGACTACCGGTGGAATGGAATGAAGGTAGATGTGGCCAAATATGTCGCAAGGTGTTTGACGTGTCAACAGTAAAAGCGCAGATTGTAAACCTGGTGGATTACTCCAATCTTTGGAAATTCCGGAATGGAAATGGGAGCATGTAACAATGGACTTTGTGATGGGATTACCGAGAAGTCGGAGAGAACATGACTCAATTTGGGTAGTCATGGACAAGCTAACCAAATCCGTACATTTCATTCCCGTGCGTAAAGATTTTGCAATGGGTAAATATGCCGAATTATATATGCATCGGATTGTACGATTGCATGGAGTTCCAAGCATTATAACATCGATAGGGATCCTAAGTTTACGGTAAATTTCTAGAAGAGTTTTCAGGATGCCATGGGAACAAAGTTGCGCTTTAGTACGGCATACCACCCACAAACGGATGGACAATCCGAAAGGACAATACAAACACTTGAGGATATGTCTGCGAGCATGTGTTATTGATTTTAAAGGTGGATGGGAGGACCAACTGCACTTAGTGGAATTCACCTACAATAACAAATACCAACAGGGGTATCCGAATGGCACCATTTGAGGCACTTTATGGCAGAGCATGCAGGACACCAATATGCTGGGATGAAGTTGGCGAAAGGAGTATAATAGGCCCAAAATTGGTGGAGCAATCAGTTTGAGGCTATTAAGGTTATCCGAGAGAGACTCAAAACGGCCCAAAGTCTTCGTAAAAGCTATGCCGATAAAAGACGCAAGCCATTAGAGCTCCAAGTAGGTGATCACGTCTTCCTCAAAGTGTCACCTATGCGAGGGCTATCTCGATTCGATAAGAAAGGGAAGTTAAGCCCAAGGTATGTAGGTCCATTCTAGATTCACGGAGAGAATTGGGACATTGGCGTATCGCCTTGCTTTGCCGCCAAGTTTGTCGCATATCCATAACGTATTTTCATGTGTCGATGTTGAGAAAGTACGAGCTTGACCCGACTCATGTTTTGGACTACGAGACTATCGAGGTAGACGACAAAGTGTCGTATGTCGAAAAGCCGCTCGAATCGGAGATCGAAGCAAGTATTGAGGAATAAGACAATTCCGTTGGTCAAAGTAATTTGGGAGCATCACGGAAATGAAGGCGCCACATGGGAAAGCGAAGAAGCGATGAGGCGTCGCATACCCTCATTTGTTTGACTAATTGTAAATTGTAGCAAATTTCGAGGATGAAATTTCTGTAAGGAGGGAAGACTTGTGACATTCTGAATTTCCTACCATTTTGAGACTATTGAATGAAGAATATCTATCAATGTAATTCAGTTTTATTTCGCTTGGATCCGATCAATCTTGAGTACACTAACCAAAAGGGAAAGGCTAACGCACGATAAGGTACGTGGATCTAGGAAACTCGAATAAGAATTGACATTTTGACCATAAAGTTTGCCGAGGGAATATCTAGAACCAGGTAAAGGCCGATCTAAGGGCGATTATGGAATTCATTGCTAGCATTATACAATTGGAGTGCGGGTGATTCCGCTTAACCAATGTGTAATTTGCGAAATTTTCCTAAATCGAACTCGAATGATTGAGACCTAAGGAACTAGTGATAAACCTTCGCAATTACATGACAACCAAAATGGCCATGACTTGAGTAAGCCTAAGAGTGATGAAATTCACTGAGTCAATACGCATAACGTCGTTGCAACAACCGCTCGTCGCTTGAGATAAACTGAATTTACGTTCGAAAGAAAATGAATCGGAAAATGGAATCTCGAAATTGGGAAAATGGAAATGAAGAATTCTAACATTGGATAGGAATTTGGATGTCGCCTCGTCGATGGTAATTCGATTTGGAAAAAAAATCGAAATTTTGGACGACAAGTACGAAATTATCATTTTGTCCCTCGACCCTTACCCTTGCCTTAAGAGTCAAGGAGGACATTTTGGTCATTTGGAACCCCAAGGCTGCTGAAGATCCGGGTCAATGGAAATCAAATGAAGTTTGGATATTTATTTACAAAAGGACAAGTGTCAAGTTGAGGTAGTTAACCTTCTATTATTGGAGCTTGATCAAAGTCAATATTGGAAGAAGATAATCATCTCCTCTTCAGCCGTGCAACCTCTCTCTCCTCTCTCTCTCTCTCTCTCTGTTTATTTTTTCCTTCCATTTCCTCTTGACAGAACCTGCTCGCTCGACCAGCTCGCCGCCCTGTCCGAACTGCCTCACGGAATCGGCCATAACTTCTTCGTCTGACTTTGAATTAAGGTGAAACCACTTTTATTATAAAGCTTATCATGTTATATTTCTAAGGAAATATTATTAGCTCCGATTGGCCAAATATTTTTCCATGTGGAGCTGTTTTCTTTAGCAAAGGTCAGACGGGTGAGTTTAGAAATCCAATTTTAGGAAAAGCTCAATTTTGCTGGCTTAAAGAGCTGTTTTTGCTTCAAATTTTCGGTGGCATACTATTAAGACATATTATTAGGGTTTTATGATCTGTGGTTACAATTTTGATAGGTTTAGGATGGGTTTTCACGGCTGATTTGAGGTAGATTTTACTGGACAGATTCTGGGTGTTTTCTGACCGTGAGGAACCGGGCTGTTCAAAGATCGTGAGGGCGTCGATTTTCTTCGGAATGTTCGACGAGCTTCTTAGACATGTAGAAAAATGTTTTAGCAAGTTGTTTTTGTGATGGATTGAAGTTTGGAAGTGAAATTGGGGGCTGTTTTACTTGAAACTGTGAAGACCGGTTCTACCCTGTTTTTGGATATAATTGAAGTTGGACCTTGAGGTTTCACTTGGTGGATTAAGCTAGTCCCATTTTACTTGGTAAGTTATCTCTAACCCTCTATTAGTATGTTAGGTTACTAATCGATGGTTTAAAGTTGGATTGATAGAGTTTCAAGGGCTGTTTTGTGTGAAAAACACTGATGACCCGAGAGCAGTATAATCCGGTTTTCAGTGCCCACCAAAATGAAAATGGTTCGTTCTAAGTCATCAGAGGTCCGAATTGAGCCCTGTTTTCTCCCACGTGACCGTAAGATCATAAAGAAAATGATTATAATCTTGGATTACTCAAAAATCAACTAGAGTAATGTCTTTTTTTTTGGGAATGGTTCTGGTCATAGAAACCAGAATGGGATAGTTTGAGGTTTAATGCTCGTGAACTTGTGCTCAATGGAAAACCATGTTTTTTTTGTATGCTTGAGATATGTTGGTTCAATGCTGTGGATTGATAAACTTGAATGATTGGCGAAGAGGCTAGACTTGTTTAACTTGAATTGGCCTGGTTAAAGGCGATGGTGACTTGAATGCACGTTTGAAAGTCATTTATGAACTTGCTGAGTTAGGTCTCTCTACTCGACTCTAAAACTGAATGTGCGCATGTGTGCGGATTGATATTTCACTAAGCAACCTTATTGAAAATGAGGTATATGAAACCTTGGGTCTTGGTCATGCGGGGAAAGTTTGTTACGTGTCGACACAAGCCATCGAGATGGCATTGGGGAACTTGATGCGTTGGAACACGGGTTCCGACAATTATTACAGCCTGAGGCGTAGTTTACGTGGGTTTGACCATGGATTGAGAATAATGGCTTGAGACGTATTGACACTAGCCTATTCACTGAGTTGAGAGATTATGGTAAAAATGAGAATTTAACCATGGCATATGATATGGTCATCATGCTAGTACGTAAAGTTGGTCATCCGATGAGCTATGCCTTGAAACCGTGATTGTTATGCCATGCATGTTGACATGCGTTGTTGTTTCATGCTACGTGCCTTGCTTATGACTTTTTCTTTTTCTTTTTTTAAATGTCTCCGGAGGTACTAATAGCCTGGTTTAGGTTTAGGGTTAGATTACTGATATATAAATCTCACCCCTTCATGGGATCTTTTTTTCGACCCCGGACCTTGAAGATGCCACCCGTACGTATAGGCGACCCTAAAGAAATGACTGCTACTTTTGATGAATTCCCGATGGTCATGGAATCGTGTACAATAGAAAGTGTACTACTGTTTGGGTTGATGAAAGTAAAGAGCATTGGACGCCTCACCTCTATGAGGCTTGGTTTCATCGTATTAGAGATAGTACATTAGGTCCGTTGAAGCCAACGGAAGTCCCTAGGGAAGTCGTGCCTAGTTGGTATCATTCAATTCGTGAGGGCGCCGAGGTAGAAGTCTCCGTAGTAGTACCCGAGAAGACCCCGTCTATCGAGGAGGATATAAAGGTGATTGAGATCTCCACTACTGAAGACACCGACCATAATACTATCTTTGTTTACGACCCCGACGAAGACGAGGACGAGGACGAAGATGAAGAGGAGACTAGTAATACCGACTAGTGGTATTAGTCCAGGTTGGACCTTTTGGAAAAGTCATCGTATGTGGGAGGCATTTTAGTAAGACCCTGGTTGTATTTTTTTGGTCGTTCCCGACCCTCATGACCCCTAGGTTCCACGTGTATTTTTTAAACCCCGATCTTCTATAAACTCCTCTCGGCTTTATGGTATGTACATATTATTATCCCGAGTTGCCCTTTTTATTATTTATGTATGGAGTTGGGAATTTTTCTGCATGCTTTTTTTGTTTTGTCGCGAGTGTTCGGATCTTGGGATTGTTGACGAGCAAATTAGAAAGAAGAAAGGGAAAATGGGATGTGGCGCACTCGTAGGGAGAACACGGGGCGTGACATGTACGATCCTTCACCGATGAGGTCGGTGACCGATTCTTCAAATACCGGCCGTAGCTACAACTTCTCGCCCAAAATTCAAGCCTCAAACCAGCCCAACTCAAGCATGCATCTCACCTTTTCTATGAGTGGCCGATTTAATCTTTCGGCCAACCCATTCTGTTGAGGCGTATATGGAGTCGTCTTCCGCCTCACAATACCATTATCTACACAGAACCGTTCGAACTTGTCCGAACATAATTCACCTATGTTATCTGTATAAAGTACCTTGATTTTCCCCGCCCAATTGGTTTTCAACCAAAATCTTCAATTCTCGAAATTTTTGGAATACATCCGATCTACTTTTAATAAAATAAATCTAACTATACTCGAAAAATCATCTATGAATGATACATAGTACTTGGATTCTCCAATGGATGGAGTCATAGTAGACTCGAAAACATCACCGTTAATCAGCTTGAGAATGTTTGTTGCTCTCAGACTGGTGTATTGGAAGCTAACCGGGTTCTGTTTTCCATGGAGACAATGTTCACGTAACCCGAAACCCATAGAACAATCCGGTACTCCCTCTACCATTTGACTCGGCGAAGGTAGACAATCCCTTTTCACCGATAGACCTTAGCCTCCGATGCCACAACATGGACATATCGGATCCATCTTCCTTCATCTTTTCAAAGACAAAGCCGCCGCCAACAGCTTACCATTTCCCGAGCAACTTGTACAACGTCTTGTAACGGACTCCTCGTGCAATCACAAAAGAACTCCGAGTCATCTTGCACGAATTCTTATCACAACTGAAAGTAACCCCGAATCATCCATCGTACCTACCGATAACAGGTTTCTACTCATCGAGGGTATGTGCATCACGTCCGGAATAGTCTTCACCGTGCCATTACTCATCCCCAACTTCACCCCGCCACGCCCGACAATCCGAACTATAGTGTCATCTCCGAGCATAACATCTCCACCATTACATTTCTCATATTCACAAAACCAGTGTCTATGAGGCGTCATGTGGTATGAAGCGTCGGTGTCGACGAACCAAATATCCTCGTCTCGGATCGCGCCATACATGCAAAGCAGCCACATACATATATTTTGTCTCGACCTTCTTCTTCCCTTAGGATAATTCAGCTTCTTTCTTAGATACAAGCTTATTTTTATAATCCCGCTTTACATGGCTCCACTCTTCACATCTCCAATATTGCACCCTCCTATCTCTACTCTTCGATCGCCGATGAGATTTGGATCCGGACCCTCTCCGATTTAGAGCCTTCTCTGTGGCCTACCCTTAGCTGCCAATACCTATCTACCGGAATTTCCCGATCTCTTTCTTCGTGTCTCCTCCGATAACAAGGCCAAATACACACTCTCATACGATAATTCCTTGTCTCCGCCACCAATTATCACAATCAGGTTATCCCATGAGTCCGAAGCAATGAATAGAGTAGTGTTATCGCCTTATCGTCATCCTCGAACTTAACACCGATTGATACGAATTGGCTTATCAATGTGTTAAAGTCATTCAGGTGGTCGAAAATGAGTCTCCCTCATGCATCCGAAGGTTATACAGCTTTTTTCTTAAGAACAACTTATTAACCAAAGATTTACTTTGATACAACTGACTCCGGTTTCTGCCATAAATCTCTAGGCGTAGGTTCGCTCATCACGTTAATCGAATTGAGTCTATAAGACAAAGTCGGATCAAGCCTTTTACTTTCCTATCGATCCGATCCCGCCTTCAACCTCCTTCAAATCTGCCTGTTTGGAAGTTGAATCCCTATCCTTTCCCGCTTCCTTGCCCGATTCCTTTATGACGACACCAGGTTTCGTAGCAACAGCCCCCACCGGGAAAATTGCCGACCAAAGATCTCAATCACAAAGGAGATCCTCCATCTTCATCTTCCACGGATCGAACCGCGTCCCATCAAATTTTTCTATCTCAATCCGTGACCCTCTTGACATCTTAGATAAACCCTAATTCCTTGAACACAAGGCTTTGATACCAATTGAAGGGTTGTATCACACATTGAATTAGAATGATCACAATGAAAACAAAAAAAATAGACAACACACAAGTTAACCTGCAGCTCACCCCGAATAGGATTACGTACTACAAAATGATTTCACTACGATTTTGATTTACAGCCACACAATTCATTACAATGATCAGCCAAAAAACAAGTAAATATATATGCCCTAAACGGAATCCCCACCCACCGACTAGGCAGGCGGGACACCCGTGTCGAGGCGCTGCCCCGAACCCCCGCATTTCTTGCGCAGGGTCACATGTCGTCGGATCATGTTTCAGCTTTCCCTAAACTCACATGGGCACCCCTGGTATGAGAAACAAGGGTCCCTCGAAATATTTGCCAACTTCAATACTCATTGCAGGAAAAATAGTAATAGTGAACAATTTCAGCATGGGTCGGTTCCTGACCTCGGGAATCGAAACTATGACATTCCGTTTCAAAAGATTGGAAATATAAATTGAACCAGTTAGGCCGGTTTCAGTCTGGTCCGTGCTTTTATCCTAGAATAAGCCCATTTTAAGTTTTAAACAAATAATAAATGAATACATTTTTATAATTAAGTGAAAAAGGTCACATGATTTCATTACATAAGCAATTGCTAGTCAAGTGATTATGTTGTTTGAAGACCAAGGTTCAATTTTTTATAGATGCAAAAGTGTTTTGGCTTCTTCCTAAAAGCAACTTGTTATTTTTTATCAAATTCTAAAAGAGACTTTTTTTTTGGTCGGTCCTAAAAAAGGCTTTTTATTTTCTCTTTATGTGTCCTATCTCTAACTCTTGTCTCTCTGACTTTTACTCTAAGTCTTTGTAGAGTGCAGGCAGAGAGCAAACTATTCTTTCACTTTTTACTAAAACAGGCTTCAAAAGCAGTTTTACTCGGGCAAATTTGGTTAGTTTGGTCAATTGTGCATTTATGCTCGCGAAGTGTTACCGAGTGTTAACAGGTAAAGGAACAAGCACAAATCAACACCATGAGAAGATATACACTAACCATTTTTATTTCACCCAAAGGAGGAGCTCACAATATCATCACAGCCCTTCCAAAATTTCAGGATTTCCATTTCTCACATTTTGCCGCCTCATACAGACATGGACCACTAGATAGCACATGCCATGGGCACACCTTGCCACATCGATCGATATCTCGTTTCTCGTCATATATATTGACAGTGTGAAATTGATTGGGCCACTGCATGCTGCAGAAGAAGAGTGTGTTACCCCATACGCTAGGCTTGAAATGGAATTCCCACATGCTGCTGGGTGAGATTGAATGGAAGCCGAGATCGTTGTTTTTGGATTTGCAGTGAACAATCAGCGTCACTCCTCCGGGCAAACCGTTGAAGATCTGGACGTGGGTTTTTTAGTAATGTAAAATCCTATGGAGCAAACTGCAGGAAGGATCATGAGTACCACAAAAAGTCTAAGCGACATGTTCATGTTCGAAACCTTTGTCTTTCTTTTGAAATGTGAATACCGAGGCATGGTGGACCAATCAATATAAGGAGGAAGAAGGTGGCTTCATTTGGTCAAATGTGCAAAACAGGTAAAGAAGCTGTTCAAACATTAAGATGACAAATGTGAAGGCCACGTGTATGAAGGGACAGAAATTATGTTCCGCGTGATAAAACCTACAAAACAGCTATTAATATGTTTCCAGATATTCCTCTAACAGAATTTGACTTGATTTTAGTGGGAACATCGTCCCGATACAATTCTAAATGAATAATACTTGTACTATTGTACATGAGCTAGGGACAATCTAAATATTTATATATGTCAAAAAGGAGAAAAGGTAATAAAAAGTAGAATACTCTTTCTTTGTTGATTCAGGAAATTGATTAGTGTTAGACGAAATTCCAAACTTGGATAATTGTGTAAAAATAAAAACTTGTAAATACCATTTTTCCCATTGCGAGATTTGCTATACCGTACTTTAAGTACTAAGACCATCTACTTGAAGATGTTCCTAGGTGCATGATCACGGATGTTGAAGCCTACCTAGTCAATGAGATTAGATATAGAAAAAAGAGATTCTTGATGGTCGTCATATCATGTGCATAGAGTTTCGTAAAGAGTGAGGAAGCTCACGGTTCGGAGTAATAAATGTTAAAAAAAAAAACACACACACACAATGGTAGGAACTTCAACTGATGTGTTCAAATAAATTTCTTGTCAAGCTTGTGCTGCCAAGCTCATCTGTGGCCTCGTGGTTGGTCATAAAACATTACAATCCTGAGGCACGACCTTTGTTCGGGAGAAGAGGTATTCTAAAATATCTCCTTTTTTCTTGTTCTTGTTTTTTGTCATTATGATGTTAACTCTGGACTTCAAAACTTTTATTCCTACAACTAGGATCTAGGTTTTCCTTAATATGTGTCTCACAAATTTAAGCACCTTAGACAAAATAAATCTTTTAGGAATACCGGGCTCAACCACATCCAATTCCACGTAAACCAGACAAATTATCAATTTACATTTCAATTATCAACACTTAAAAGATTTCCTACAATAAAGATAAAAACAGATATCAAAGCATGATATGCACGGGAAAATTACCAAAAAGGTTCTATACCTATTGTAACTGTGCTAATTTAGTTTTACACCTGTTTTTCTTTGGTCAATTGAATCTTGAATATTTTGCATTTGTGCTAATTCAGTCTATCTAGCCATTGAGGCCATCATGGACAATATTAATAATATTTAAATATTTTCTCAAATTTTTTTGATTTATTCTAATTTATTTTTCTTTCTCCTTTGTTTTTTTTTTCTTCCTCCCTTCTTCTTCTTTTCCTTCTTGCGTTCTTCCCCTGGCTAGTCGTTGGGCTTTGACAAATAATAAACGCCTCGCCCAATCAATTTCTCACCAGATCCGATGAGATCGTGCCTCGCCCAACCATTGGCAAGGCTTGAGCCCTCACCGGAGGCCACGAGGTCCTTGCTAGTCTAGCCCCGGCAAGGTCAACCTGGCCTAGCGACGGCGAGGCTCCAACCACAAGTGAAAAATAATAATAATAATTGCCAATGTTAGCGTCGGCAATACCATATAAGACTCGCCATCGTTCATATCAGTGATTTCGAATAAAATTGACTAGAATGACTGAATTGATACTAATACAAAAAGTTTAGGAATAAATTAGTATAATTGCAATAAGTTTATGACTTTTTTGGTAATTTCTTTTCTTGTAAATGTCAGCAAACCCTAATCCATGCACGTCAGCTGCTTGTCCAGTCATCTTATGCCAATTAGGAAGCATATTCTCGTTCCCAATCTTCAAGAAATATCGTGGAATCTGTCAAACGAATATAGAAACTTATTTGGCTAAGAAGACTAATTATTGTAAGTCACAAAACATTGTTTTCTCAACCGAAACGCGAACCGCTATTATTGTGGATTTCTTTTATTTTACTTTTGTTGCATTTCAATTGGACCATCGTGATCCCTAAATCATGCTATAAGAAGCAGAGATACTTAAACAAGTACCCCAATTAGAGAATGAGAGATATGAAACCTTAATATTCGAATTTCATGCTACAATGATTATAACTTGTATTAAAGACCAGTGAGTCACGTGGACCGCAGCGGACACTAGACTCCAGCCTCCCTTGGTTCCTCAATTAGCTTTAAGCCAATAACAAATGCCAAAGATCATCGAATCACTCAATCATTAATTAAGAAAGTTACTAGCCTGACAGTATTATGAGTTATCAATGAGTGCTTTATACAAAACACGCGAAAATTATGTGTGGGCCTACGATTGGGATTGTACCATCTCTACAATACTGTCAAGGAAACATTTCCATTAATTAATTCATTTATGTTTAGCAAGGATGTCGCTTTAAAAAATTATCAGTTTACTATATATATATATATATGGTGATTGGCATGGGTAGACAAGTATGTCGTGACCGATCTCTTATTCTCGACTAATCGGTGAACCATGTTAAATGGCTATATATATACACACACCTGTCTTGCATATGTGTTAAGATTCGATAAAAATAAAAATTCTTATAATAAAAGTAAACCCTTTACTAGATTTTTAGACTCTTTGTTTACTTCGATGTCTGATGTCCATCTGACTTGGTATCTGATATATCTATTGCAAAGTCTTCTCTCTTAGATAATTATTACTTAGGTGATTGTACTGGTCAGCGTTGGGCCGACGATTGACGATTTCCTGAGCGTGCTTTGGCAGCTTGTTGTGATGGATCGCTCTATTATTGTCTCCTATTCCTAAGGGAGTGATGGCTTACCTTCATCTAGAGATTTGACGGCACTTTTTTGAAATCGGCCTCCGGTGACCTTGGTTCAATATTAAATTTCCTAAAGAAAGGAAGCCATTTCTTGGAGAACTGAGGAGCTTCGAGCAATGTATAGAAAGTAAGGTCGGAACAGCCGTCGTCGGAGAGATAGACGCTCATTTTCTCCAGTGGATAATTGTAGGTAGGCCATGATTGATAAGACAGTGTTGATCACCATGGTTGGTGGCTCAACCGCAGGATCCGCCGTGCAAATAAATATGTCTAGCCCTGGCCAAACCTTCTCGTACCTAAAACTTCAACAAAGCAACGTCACAAAGTGATCGATATGGTCGCGTGAATGACTTCCATGGAAATAGTATTTCTTTTCAGATTTTGCGATAGGAGGCGCAAGTGTTGAGAGAAATATTAGAGAAAAGACTAGGAAACCACACCTCTCAGAAAGCCTGTCCTTGAAGGTATGCCGATACATGGGGTTCCATCTCACGACGACCGCGACGGACCAGTACAAAGTGAACCAGAGCTCGGAGAAGAAAGCTCCAACCCAAGCCCATTTCGCAGCTGTGTTTAGCTCTGGCAAGTGATGAACTCTCTAGTGGAAGATGAAGATGACTCTGACGAAGACAGACCCTGCGTGCAATCTGAAGATGAAGAGGTTCTTTGCCGGCTTTGTTTCAAACAAAGGAGCCTGACTCTTCTCTACCATCTCCGTCTTCTTTCCTCTTTTTCAAATCTTCGTGCTATAGTTTCAAAGGCAAATCTGTGGGAGGGAGCTAGGCTGTATCTGGAGTATTACCAAAGCAACCCTAGCAAAGATACGTTTATGCGCAAATTTGGCGGTCCTCGACTCATTACAATCGACACCTAACATTCAGATAATGATGTTCAGAGTCATATTTTTTTTTATATTATCCTTTTTTCAGTTTTAAACATCTGATGATGAGCCTAAGAGCAAGCGACTGAGGAAGAGCAGTGACCGATCAGCACTCTTTCGTTCAAAAACATGGTTCGCTGCTCGTAATGAGAGGCTACATTCAGCTCGATTGGCTTCAGTTGGTGCCAAAGCGAGCGAAACCGATTTCTATTCGAATCAATCTCACCTTCAGGTGTGTCCTGCCATAGCTCTGCCACCTGGCACATAATCTTTTTCTCTGCTCCTGTTAATTATGTTGGGTTTGCTGTCAACAAGTTTTGAGAAAGCAAATATCTATGGCAACTGCTTTCTATGTGTGTCAAATGTGAAGGAAGTGGAACCAGCGTAGCATTTGCTTTATATTTTCGACCTACGGGTGTTAAATTGAGTTAGGTTGCTCTGTTTTCACTCTGGCTAATATCAAGAACTTGAAGTTGTGATTTTTTATTCCATAGCCATATTTGGCAAAAGGACTCTTGTAGTGCTAATTGTACGTGTGAAATTCTGAATTTCGACCCTCTTCCGGGCTAATGATTGAATGAGATCTCGAAATCAGATATCCGACAATAAAGAATGCCAACAATTGAAATGAATTGGACTTCGAAATTGAACGTCGGACTTTCAAGGATTTCAATATTAATATATTGGATGTCGCCTCATCCCGAGTATGTGCATTTCATGATTCGCCCCAAAAGTATTCAGAAAAGTGAAATCCGGACTTGGATATGGGAAAGGAGATGAATTATTGGTGGGACCCACAAGTCTTTGTCTCATCATTTTTAAGATCAAGAATTTTAGTCAAACTTTTTATCCCAAAATATCCTAGCCTAGCTTATCTATGCACCATATTCATCTTCTTCATTTGCACACAATTTTCTCTCACTTCTCTCCCTCGCCCAACCCGCTGCCCTGTCCCGATAGCTCCACTGTTCCGGCCATAACTGTTTCGTCTGATGTCGGTTTGAGGTAAGACCACCACCATTTGAAAGCTTATTGTCTTAGCTTTCCAGGGACATATTATAAGCTCGATTTGGCCGGGTAGTTTTTCCCGTAGGTCCATTTGAAGGGGAAAAGGTCCGGACGAGGTAAATCTGACCCGGTTTGAGAGAGGAAGTTTTTGCTTCGGTTTCCAGCTGATTTTCACCAAAGGATTTGGCTAGAAATCAAGTAAGTTGGTTCCTAAACCTTGATTAGGTATCTAGGTTGCTAAGGGACTTGAGATTGAGTAGATTTGGGTGAAAAATTGGTTGTTTTTGGCCATTTTCATGCCTTGGCCGAGAATGAAGGGGAGGAGGAGAGAGAAATCATGTTCTTGAAGTGAATAGTGAAGTCAAGAGAGATTTTGTGTGGTCAAAGTTTGACCATGGTTACTTTATGCAAGTATTTAATCATGGTTAGGTTATTCCTTGACTCTAGTTATTGTTTTAACTATGGTTGGATTATATTCTAACTATAGTTACTTTATATGTGACAACATATCGTTATGCCACGGTATTAAATAAATGTGGTGTTACTATAGTTTAGTACTATAGTCGTGAATTAATTGTACGTTAGAAATTAATATGGTTCGGCTGGATCAATTCCACGTTAGTGTACTTTTAATTGTACGCTATCAATTTACCGCTACGTTAGTATAATATGGTCACCTGGTGTGGATTGAATTCTGTGGTAGCATAAATTAATCGGGTGGCCCCGATGTATTAATTCTCTAACGTGAGTGAATCACGTGGTTCCGATCGAGTATTTGCCCAGTACAATTTAATCGAGTGGTCTCGATTGGGCAATTGAGAAAAATTGGAGAGATCGCATGGTCCCGATCTTTTGTTGGAGAAAGTTGGTGAGACCGGATGGTCTCGATCTGCTAATCAAGGAATCTAGCGAATCACGTGGCATGGATTGATCGATCTGAAGTATTTAAAGGATCGTGTGGTAACGGACGAGTGATCGGGAAATTATTGTGGTATATGGTCTTAAGTGGAATGAAAGAGAGGAAATGTGGGATTTTACCGTGAGGCGTTATGACGGGGTTCGTATTTCATAAGACCATATGTTGCCCGAGGCGTTGTGACGCGGGCTTTATTATTATTATACCCCGAGGCGTTGAACGCGGGGTTATGAGTATTATAATATCCCGAGGCGTATTACGCTCAGAAAATATGAAAGTCGTGTTCAATTAAGTCGTCCGAGACCAAAGTGAGTCGTGGTTCGACTAATTGTCCGAGACTTAATCCGGTCGTGTTCCTATGTGTCCGAGACCGAGATTTATGGGGTCGTATTCAATCAAGCCTTCTGAGGCCAAAGTGAGCCGTATTCGTCCGATTGTCTGAGACAGAGAAAGTATGAATGTCGTATTCAATCAAGTCGTCTGAGGCCAAAGTGAGCCGTATTCGTCCGATTGTCCGAGACCGAGAAAGTGTGAAAGTCGTGTTCAATTAAGTTGTCCGAGACCAAAGTGAGTCGTGTTCAACTAATTGTCCGAGACTTAATCCGGTCGTGTTCCTATGTGTCCGAGACCGAGATTTATGGGTCGTATTCCTATGTGTCTCGAGACCCTAGTATATATATATATATATATATATATATATATATATATATATATATATATATATATGTGGAGCCGTGTTCCATAAAGGTCCGAGGCTCAATGTTATGAACTTGTATGAAGTTGTGGAGTAACGTGGAATATTTTTGGAGTGACGTGGAATTTTATACGATAGCCTGAAGTGTGGAACGCGGGCTTTGGAGCAACGTGGAATATTTTTTTATTCCGGGCCCGAGACGTGAAATATCAATATGATAGTAACGTAGAATATTTGAGAAAGTGTGGGAATTTTCGAACAAGTATGGAATATTCCGGGATTTATTAGTTGAATTATTGAGGTGAAGAAGGATATGTTGAAAAGTTGCTGTTTTTAAAACTTGTCTTGAGGCACTAGAGCCCTAACCTAGGGTTAGGGGCTAGCTTACTGAGATTTTATCTCACCTCGTGGGTTCGTTGTTTTTCGTACACTCCGCATCGAAATGAATAATCCGCCCAGGAGATTCGATATTCCCCAATGTCATGGTACCAAGAGAAGATGGGGAGGTTGTAGAGCGATCGGATGCGGAACAGCCACCCGAGCTTGACGAGGATGAGTTGGAGACGAGAGTCGTTATCGTACCGGATAGCGAGGACGAGGCCTAAGGTAGTTGGCCTCTTGAGCTTTTGTAGAGTATTTTCTTTTGGAAGCATAGCGGGCTTCGACCACGTAATCTTTTTGTTATAGGTGGTCACAGGCTTGTCAAATGGCCTCTGAAGCTCTAGATTTGAAGATTGTAACAATTGTGTATATGTACATAAGTTGTTTTACCGTCCCAAGTCATCGTGATGTTAATTAATTTCTGTACGGGGAATTGTTTCTCGCTTCCGCAAGTGTTATATTTGTTGGCCTTTGGATCCCGGAGAACTGTACGTAAGTATGGCTAGAGGGGATGTTATCGAGCTCGCAGGTTCGGGTCGTGACAGTACGACTCTCACTTTAGTACCAATATTTTTTAATTACTTAGGTGCCAAATCGGAGAAAAACGATCACTTAAGTGCTAATTTCAGCCAAACAATACATGTGGCTTTTTTATTAATTTCTTAATATTATGTGGATTTTTTTAAAATAAGCTTGTCTACATGGCGTCCACGTGACAATTTTTTTTATAAATTTAGTCCACATGGATGCCACGTGGACTTCTAAACTAGAAATTAAGTTAATGTTTTTAAAAAAATTAAAAGTAAACAGAAAAATAACGTAAAAATTTTAAAATTTGTAGAAAAAAGCCCTCACCACCACCGACCATCATCTTTGGCCAGCAATGGGTGGGGGAGTGCCTAGGGGAGTCGGCAAGGTCGAAATCGCTTAGCCAAGACCACGACGAGAGATGGTTGGGCGATTTCGGCCTTGCCGAGCGGTGGCTAGGTGATTCCCGCCTTGCCTAGCCACGACGAGGCCTTGGCGGGACCCAAGGCTCGGCAACCTCCCGGACACTCCCCACCCATCGCCCCCACCATGACCCCCGCCACGGTGAGGCCTTGGCGGAGGTCACCAAGGCTCGGCGACCTCGCGGGCACTCCCCCACCCATGGCCCCCACCCATCGTCGGCAGGCGATGGTGGGCGGCAGCGGCAAGGATCGTGAGCCCTTGCCGCTGCAATGTTAACCCTTTTTTAATTTTTTTAATTTTTTAATTTAATTTTTATCTTATTTTTAGCTTTTTAGTTTATTTTTACGTTTTTTAATATTATGTGGATTTTTTTATTGATTTTTAAATTTTTTCTGCTGACTAGGATACTCGATGAGCCATGTAGATGCCACGTATGATTTCCGGCGATGGTCACCGGAGTTGGCACTCAAAACAACTGTTTTTCACAAAAATAGGCACTTAAGGGATCTAAAAAAAAATATTAGTACTAAAGTGAGCGTCGTACATAAATATTGACACACCATATGTCTTTTTGCCGCCGTGTTTAGTCTATCAATACCTCTGTTAAACCATCACCTTGTACACGACTGGTCTATATTTGGCGAACCAAGAGATGTTTGGTGATTTCTCTAGGTGAGAAGAATGAGGTCTCAACATTTTCTCTTTAATTGGACCGCACAATGGCAACATTGACTACACAAAATAGGACCCAGCAACAGCAGCAGAAAGTTTTTCTCAGTCTGGTCCTGATGGCATCTGGCCAATACAGGGGAATGGTAGATTATACAGAGTCTACAGAAACAAGCTACTAGAGCAAAGACTTCGGATTGGAGGCATTCTTGCCTTATCTTTTTATAGAACATCCCTTCATACGGAGGCCGGTTGACCTAAACTAACAAACTGCCCAAAATGATCTGCATACCAAGCTGCTCTAGAGTCTCACCATGCGCTGCTAACTTCAGTAAAAGCTTAATGCACTGAGCCAAGCAAGAGTTGTAAGGATTGTGAACATAGGAGAGGGTGCACCAAGTTCCATGAGTTCCTGCTCGTACCTCTTCCACACATCCTCGTCTGCCACTTTCGTGGTGACAATGAACGCAGACTTGGTAATTCCCCGCAGCCTCACATAATGTTGTCCTAGAAGCCAAAGAAACAGGAAGTTGTTCTCTCATAGGCCCACATCCTTTGGTCACTCCACAAACCCCGAAGAGCGCCTCCACACCGTACGAATTCTCCGGCACTGCATGCACTATTCGCCATAACGGTGAAGCTTCCATGGCTGGAAACCTGATGGTGCAAGAAACTATCAGCCCTAGCCGCTGACATTTTGAATCGAAGGTTATGTGGATGCCCCTGCACTATGGTTATATAATGGCCAAGTGCTTTATACTTTCAACTAGCCAAATCAAGGTTAATCAAATAGCAAGCGCAAGTTATTGGTGCTTTATTTTGACATTTTTTGGGTGGTGGCAATCAGGGTGTCAATGGTTCAGTTTGATTCGATTTTTCACAAAATCGAACTAAACTGAACAATTTAGCATTCAAGCTTGAACTAAATGTGAACTGAACTGTTGCGCGGAACCGGACGATCGAACAATAAAAGACAGAACAAGAAAATAAATCGGACACTAGATATACGTGGTTCGGTCGTAGAGACCTACATCCACGGAGAAAGCAGCAACGAATTTCACTATAGAACAACCGATACACGGAGATTACAAACCACATTCGAATTACTCAAACACTCTCAGTTTTTTTCAAGCCCCAATTACATCCAAGAACGCACACAGTGTTTAGCCCCCAATTCCTAGCGAAATAATCTCTCAACACAAATCTAACCTTAAGATTTAATCGGCTTCAACACTTAAATTTTTGATGAAATTCCGCGAACAAAGACCAACGGAGAAACCCCAAGCCACGCGCTCAGGAATGGCACTTCTAGATCTCCTTCAAAGGTCGAGACCAACGATATATATATATATCGCATAGAGGGACAAGCTAGCCGACTTCCTCTTGGATCGTGTGATTCAGTCAACCCAAGAAAAGTCCAACATTGACTTCTCTTCCTGCACGCAACTTCTAAAGAAATAGAAAAGAAAATCTTCTCTTTATTTCTTTCTTGTTGATATCTTCTGGGCACCGTGAATAAATATCCCATGGTCCAACTCAAATTCAAAGTCCCAGTTGGATTTTCCAATTCAGCCAACAACTCTGGTGCATGTTCACGAAACTGATGTCCATATATATCCTTTATGTTTTTGTTCGGATTCTCTTGATTTCGTACGTCCGTATAAATTCAAATTTTATTTATTTATTTCCAAAATTCATATTTTCATTTCGGACTCAAAATCGAGACATATTTTCAACAATCTCCACCTTGATTCGATGTTTGAGCTAAGTCACAATCGCTTTGCTAAAAATTCGAACACCATTGCTACTCTCCCAATAGCCCCAATGGGCTCAATTGCCACAAATGTCTTCCAAGTCCAAGGCGCGCTTGAACTTCACCATAACTCGTGGATCTCATCGAACACCAACTCCACATGCACCTTTAATCGCTTCACAAGGCCTTGTTGACACAAGCTCCTTAATCACGATAAAGTAAAACCACCGTTGCATCCATATCCGTTAGAAGATTGAATACATATCTTGTCAATATCAGCAGATTACAGCAACCATTGGCTCTACAGGCTCCACCTCGCTACAAGCACCATCTCGTGTCGATTACCACGCTAGTATCTACTACCTCCTGGAGTTTTTGGTTGCAACTCCACCTCAAGCTAAACACCATCCAGATCCGTATGAACACCTTGCTATAATCACTCCTAGTCGGAAGTAACTGGAGACTCATCAAAGGTAACTCTTCTACTGCGAACATGTGAATTTATATTCTAGCACCACAACCGATAACCCCACTCATCTCGTGCATAACCATGGAATATGCACCTTGCCCTCACATCAAGCTTACCATCACTTACTCGATAATAACACGGGCAACCAAACATTCTAAAAGTAGAATAATTAGCAACGTTACCTGACCGCACTTCTTTGGAAGTCCGACATACGATCGCAGTTGATGGAGATCTCTTCATTATGTAGCTCGCCATACTAAGCGCATTCGCTATTATTTTTCTAGCCATACCAGCACTAGAGATTATTTTACGGGCCCGTCTCTAGTAATGTTTTGCTTATCAATTCTACAAATTGTTGTGGTTTACTAGCACTAGTTCGGTGTTTCACTATGCCCTTTGTCATGCAGAATTTATTTACCAGCTTCAAGCAAAACTCCATGCTACTTGTCAATTCGCACATGTTTTTATCAAGTTACCAGTCTCCGTTTCGATCAAAATTCTCAACCGCGTATTCCCGACAACAGCATCAAACTTGTGCCTCAAAGCACAAATACCCAGTGTCTTCCTCGAGCAATCATTATACTCTCGAACAGATGCCGACGTCTCCGGAGCAAAACCTATCAAAGTCTCACCTTGAAGTTCATACGATCCATCATGTTTGATTCCTTTCATTATTACCAGGCCACCTCGAACAATCTTTAGAACTCCATCTTGTGAAGAATACCTGCATCCAACTGAATCTAGGGCACCCAAGGAAATTAAGTTCTTTTTCAATTTTGGAACGTGTCTTATTTCGGTCAATGTCCTCACAATACCATCATGCATCTTGATTTAACATCACCAACACTCACAACATCGCATTCAGCGTTGTTCCCCAACCGCATTTTACTACTATTCGTGCACCGATAAGTAGCAAACTAGTTCCTATTTGGTGTAGCATGAAAAGAACAACCGGAATCCATAATTCATCCATTAAATGACGAATCAGTAGTGACGAGACAAGACAACATCAACATTATCTAGGCTACCATAAGCTATCGCTGCAACATCATTCGCAGATTCAATTCTAATTCCCTTACCATTCTCATTTTTCAGTTTAAGGCAATTCTTTCTAAGATGCCCTCTTTTGCCACAATTCCAACAGACAAGCACCATCGGTCCTAGATTGATTGCCTCTATTCGAGTTTATACTACTTGTACTACCACGAGTATCGCTTCTTTCTCTATTTTCACCTACTAACGCGGTAGATACATATTTGCCAAATTCTCTTCTACGAATGTCCTCACTTAAAATCAAATCTAGAGTACCCTCAAACGTCAAACTTGTTGATCCGGAGGAATTACTAACAAGATAGAAATGAGTATTCCAACTATCGGGCAATGAGGATAATAGAATCAAAGCACATACCTCATCTTCAAAGTCAATATCAACTGAATTCAATTGACTGATGATCACATTGAATTCATTGATATGATTAGCAATAGACGCACCTTCGCTCATCTTCAAATTAAATAGTAATAGATTTAATATAATGAAGTGAGGTCTACAGGGGTTACGGTGTGTGCCCATGCGGGCAACCACATCCCCTTGAGCAGTTATTTGCTTCAAACGTGAAAGATCACGTTGGTTAACATGATGCCCAAATAACCGACGTCCCACTTAAATTTCTCTATGGTTGTTCTTTCTATCACACCCACGAACAAGAGAAAACAGATAACGAAGAACGCTCCTCACGATCGTCGATTGTCGTGGACAGAGGAAAACTCCGAGATCGCAAAGGGCCTTTTAACCGGTGATCAATAAGGTATGTCCTCGTGATATATCTTCGTCAATCAGTGAATCTAGAGATTTATTGGGCATGTTTCCGCTTTTAAATCTCAATTAGATCGATTTAGAATGGATTTAGTATCCTACATTGGTATCGTGAGCAATGATTTACTAGTTTCCTGATCGTTTTTATGTTGATATGTTAGTGTTATTAAGGAATGTTACCCTAATCGCGTCGTTACTATTCATAGCTTTTTGATTATGATTCGTTTATCAAAATAGTAATTTGAACATACCATTAGAACAGGCTCGACGAGACAATCGTTTTGAGTGGTCGCCGGCCTCGAGGGTCCGCCGGACACCGCCGCACGCGCGACACGCGCCGCGACGGGGCGGAGTCCCGCGGGGCCGTGGTGTTTCGTTCCTTTTTATCCATTTTTGTTCGTCAAATTTGAAGAATAACTATACCATTGTGTTCGTCTCGAAGTGACGAATTTTTTGACGGAAATTTGATCGGCTGGAGGAGGCCGGACGGCCGGCCACGCACCGAGACGCGCAGGCGGAGCCGCTGCGTGCGGGCGGCCACGCGTCGTACGTGCAGCGCACGCTGGGACTCCGGGCCGCGATCCGCGCACGTGGCTGCGGCCCGCGGCCTATTGGGCCAGATCTGGCCCAACACGCATACCGGCCCCTTAAAAAAGGGGAATTGGGCGGGCCCACTTCGTTTTCACCGGATCCGGCCCCGACCCAAGCCCCTATTTGCGGCACCCGACCCGGTCCGACCTTGACCCGTTGACTTTGAATGTTGACCATTGACCATTGACTTTGACCGTTGACCAAGGTTGACAAAAAAAAGAAGGTATTGTTGGTCAATACTAAGGGGACTTGTTTTACCTATTATTTATTTGTTATGATATGTTCATAATAATTACAAAAATCATGTGATTTTCGTAATTCATTTATGTTCTGCATTCGTTGCAGGGAACAATGACATGGGTAAGACGAAATGCAAGAACACCCTAAAGGCCAAGGAGAGCTGAAGCTAAGCAAGCTCTTAGAGAGAAGATTACAAAATTGGGCCTTTATAAATGGGATAATGCTTCCGACATTATAACCCATGTTATTAAGGTCAACGATATGATCCAAGAAATCATATGGGCAGGACAAGAAATGACTTCAGTAGATGCATTGTATGCACTACGTAACACTATGCCTAAAGAATGGCATGGTTTGATGAATAGTGCATGGTGAATTGATGCTACAACATATAAGAAATCGTGCTACATTTCTTACATGATTTTATAAGGATCGGAGCGATGAAGACGTCATCGCTTGCCATGAATGTGTCTTGGCGCGGCACGCATGCGCCCTAGCTGTAAGGGCAAGGGTCCTCAAAGGTTTTCTTCAAATGAGTTGTTTTAGGCCCCCGATCTGGTTCATAATCCTCCTCAAGACCTTAATAATTCTTTTCCTTGTACCAAGGAAATTTCATATGCTAATGTTCTAACTAGAGCTAGGAGGATTACACGTTATTATATTTAGACTCTTTTTTTGGCTCGTTCCTTTCCCGTATGTCTTAGGAGACTTTTTAGGGACTTGTGATTGTTGAATTGATGTTTTGTGTATATACATTATCTTATGTGTATATATTTTGAGTGGGAATGTTCACAAGTTTTAGTAATCGTATGTTGAACACAAAGTGATGATTGTATTGGTATTGGCTTTAGATAAGAAAATCCGGATGATGATGGGGAACTTAGTGAACTGTTGATTTTAGATTTTTTTTTGAAACGATATACAAGTATAATCAAGATGCACGAATATGATTGCATTTGTTGCATACAAATAGACTTTAAACACGTGCTGAATGTTATACTCGGATACTATGGCAACGGCATCTAAGAATATTGTTGCTGAACTCAACAAGGGTGAGAAATTGAATGGAGAAAATTATGAAATCTAGAGTATGAAAATCCAGTATGTGCTTGAAGAACTAGAGGCACTAGAAGCTCTTAACTTGACCATGACCGAGCCGAGAGGATGGTAATACTGCACAAAGACAGAAGAGACAAAGAAGCCCTTGCTGCCTGGAAGAAAAAGAACTCAACCGCTCGCATTATGTTGCTGAGTAGTATGGATAATGACATTATGCGAGAGTTCAGGCAGCATGAAAATGCTAAAGACATGTAGATGCATTGAAGGCTAGATTTGGACAGGACTTCGTCACTAAGTCGAGGCGGTTTACAATCGGGTTCGACACTTATAAGATGCCACATGGGCAGAATGTAAAGCAACATTTGAGGACGATGTCGAACATGATTAGTGAGCTAAAGGATGCTGGTCATGTATTGTTTGATGAACAACAAGTGCAGGCTGTAATTCGCTCTTTGCCTCACAATTGGGAACACATGAAGGTGAACCTAACCCACAATGTGAGCGTCACAACTTTTGAAGATGTTGTACTCCATTTGGAGCTAGAGGAGGACCGCCTCCGGTGGCTAAGACACAATCCGATGTATATGTTATTGGATCTAGCTCACATGGAGCTTCGGGATTCAAGTGCAAGCGTCCCGGAAAGTTCATGAAGTGGACAGGCAAAAGAGTTGAACCATCCGGCAAGAAACTAAAGTTTGAGAAGCATGGAAAAGGGAAACGTCCCGTGAAGAAAAACATTTCAAGGATGAAATGTTATAACCGTGGAAGAAGGGTCACTTCGCTCGCGATGAAAGTGGCGAGCCAAGAAGGTAGAAACCCTTAACACACTTAAAAATGTTTGTTATATATCAAGTTCCGTATTTTTAATCGAATCTCATCCTTTGTGGAATGTAGACTCGGAGCCACGGACCATGTAGCCAGGAGATAGAAATACGTTGGTGGAATTTCGACGAATTCCAAGTGGAGCAAGATGGATTTATGTGGGAAATAATTCCAGAGTAGAAGTGAAAGGAATTGGCACTTGTCAACTTATCATGCGTGGTGGACGCAGCTTTATTTCTACATGATGTTCTCGTACGCTCCGGAGATTCGTCGAAATCTTGTCTCTCTGTTGGTATTAGTCAAACTTGATTTTAGTATGAATTTTTCACAACAATGGTGTGAATTTGTTGTTAGGAACAACTTTTTATGGTTCTGGTTATTTCACTGGATGGCTTTATTATATTGGATATTGAACATACAAGTGTGAATGTATGTTATTCCCTATTTGCATCTTCTAGTTCTAATGAGAATGATGTAAATACATGGCATGCTAGACTTGGTCATATTGGCCAACAAAGAATGAATAGATTAGCCAAAGATGGCTTATTATGCAATATTGAGAAAGTTGAATTTCCTACCCGTGAGCATTGCCTAATGGAAAAAACAACTCGAAAGCTATTTGGAAAAGGAACAAGAGCAGACTTCCCATTGCAATTAATTCATACCGACATCTCGTGGCCCAATGAATGTTAGGGCAATGCATGGTGCTGTTTATTTCATCACATTTATTGATGATTATACTCGATATGTATATGTCTATCCCGATATCTCATAAATAAGAAGCATTAAGTTGCTTCAAGAAATTTATGACCTCAGTGGAAAATCAGTTAGATAAGAAAATAAAATCTTTAAGATCCGATCGAGGTCGAGAGTATTTATTTGATCGGTTTAGATATTTATGTGATGAAAAGGGAATAGATAGGCAGTTATCTATTCCATATACTCCTCAACAAAATGGAGTAGCTGAAAGAAGAAACAGAACCTTACTTGAAATGGTTAGGTCTATGATGGCACAAGCCAATTTACCGATTGCCTTTTGGGCGATGTTTTATTGATCGCTGCTTATATACTTAATCGAGTGCCTTCCAAATCAATTTCTTCCACCCCATATGAATTATGGGCAGGTCGAAAACTTGATTTAAGTTTTCTTAAACCTTGGGGTTGTCTTCTATACTCATGAGTCCAATCATAAATATGAAAAATTGGGACCAAGAGGAAAAAAGAGTATTTTTATAAGATACTCGTAACACTCAAAAGGATACATGTTCATAGGTGAGCAAGAAAGTGGAAATGTAACTGAATTTGAATCACAAGATGTCACATTCTTAGAGAATGAATTTCCAAGAAAGGGCGAAATAGGTGAAAATTGTTCCCTATTTGAGACATTGGATCAAGATAATGAGACTGTTGGATATAATGATCCAAGTGGAAGCAATGTGAGAGGTGGGGAGTTGAATACAAACCAATCTCCATCGCAACCACTTGATGAATCAATGCCATTATCCCGGTCCGAGTGGGAGCGTATTGGAGGACGAAGTACCCTTGGTACAATCTTCTCCACGACGTAACTGGTCGCAAAAGCATTCCTCGACGACACTTTGAAATTGAAGGGGAAGCTTTCATGAATGCTCCATTGGATGAAGATGAGCCAAGAAATATAAATGAGGCTCTATCTTGCCCCGATAAGGAAAAATGGATGAAAGCAATGAAAGAATAGATGGAGTCAATGAAATCAAACCAAGTTTGGGAACTGGTTGATCTTCCGAAAGGACGCAAAGCCATTGGAAACAAATGGGTTCTCAAAATAAAGCGCAAAGCTGATGGCTCAATTGAGAAATATAAGGCGCGCCTCGTGGCGAAAGGATATAACCAATAGGAAGGAATTGACTATGAAGATACTTTTTCTCCTATGGTAAAATTTACCTCGATTCGCCTCATTCTAGCAATAGTGGCTAGTTTGGATCTTGAATTACATCGATGGATGTAAAGACCGCTTTTCTCAATGTATAATTAGATGAAGAAATTTACATGGAACAACCCGTTGGGTTTGTTAAAAAGGGCCAAGAACAAAAGGTATGTGGACTTTTGAGATTGATATATGGCCTTAAGCAGCTCTTCAAGACAATGGTATATACGCTTCAATAATGCCATAGTGGCATATGATTTTGATATTATTAATGAAGATAATCTGCGTCTATATCAAAAGGTCCAAAGGTCACTTTGTAATTTTATCATTATATGTTGATGATATATTGATTGCTGGAAATAATATGGAGTTTGTGAAGACAGTCAAAAGTTGGCTATCTTCTAATTTTGAAATGAAAGATATGGGTGAAGCTACATATATTCTCGGAGTTAAGATTTCGAGAGATCGTTCGAAAAAGTCATTATCTCTTTCGCAAGAGACATACGTCAATAAAATTCTCGAATGATTTTGTATGCAAGATTGCAAACCCATTGATACTCCTATTGCAAAAGGTGTTGGGTTGAGCCGAAGAATGTGTCATAAGACTCTACAAGAGCAAGAACGTATGAAAAACGTTCCATATGCCAATGCTATTGAAAGTTTCATGTACGCTATGATGTGTACAAGACCCGATATTTGTTATGCGGTTGGATTGGTCAGTAGATACCAATCCAATCTAGGTCAAGCACATTGGATTGCCATTAAGAGAACTTAAGGTACTTGAAAGGAACCGCCGATTACTCGCTAACTTATCAAGGAAGTGATTTGCACCTTGAGGGCTACACTCGATGCTGATTGGGGAGGAGATTTGGATGAGAGAAAATTCACTTACGGAAATGTATTCTTACTGAATAATGGCGTTATATCGTGGAGCAAGAAGAAACAACAAAGTATAGCCTTATCCACTATGGAAGCCGAGTTCGTAACATTATCAGCAGCAGCACAAGAAGGTATTTGGCTTAGAAGATTTATGGATCATTAGGGTGTTACAAGAGATGCTGTAAAACCTGTGAAGGTTTATTGTGATAGTCAAGCAACAATGACTTATACTAAGGATCCTAAGTTTCATAGTAAGACCAAACACTTAGACATTAAGTATAACTATGTCAAGAATATGGAAGCATGAAAGGAAGTGAACCTACAAAGATATATCTACGCATAGAATGTTAGCAGATCCCATGATAAAGCCAATTCCTAGAGATGATTTCCTTGGTCATATAAAGACTCTAGGATCACGTAGAGGTTAATGTATAAAATATTTGTAATTTTTTTCCTGAATGTCAATAATTGATGATGTTGTTTATCAATATTGAAGTCTATAAGTTTATTTGAAATTCATGCACATTAATGTTTGGTGCACTATATGTTGAAAAGGTATGTTGGACGAGATGAGAGGTTAGCCCACTCACACGGGTAACCGCCTCTATTTATTATGTAGAGAATAGAGATGAGACAATTTTATGCTTATTATCTAGGTGATAATTGAGAGCTCAAGCTTAAAATACTAATACCGCCTTAACATGATGTTAAGATGAGGACTTATTACTTACAATGTCCGGAAGTGAAATAACCCACATATTTCGCTTTATCTGTCTTAAATGTCGATGAGAGTTCTAATGAAAAACTTTTGGCTGAAGTTGTTACGTGAATTCAAGTAAGGCACTCGAGTGTGTCAAAAGTAATCATCTCAGACGGTATTAAAATAAAAAGACATACGCTCCATGGGGAAGGAGAAAAATACCGTAATACGTATTTCATATTACGTATGCATAGTCGACCAATGAGAGTTAGCAAAAAGTTTAGATCTCAACTTTTTATATGTCGTGTGAGACTCTTGAGGATAAAATTCATCATTTTTGTACCCTCATGACTCTTCGTTATTCTCGAGATCTCTATTTAGTGTTTGCTATCTTAGAGTGTTACCTATGGCCAAGAAATTGATTCGATCTAAAGGGACATTTCTAGAAAAGTGAGCTGAAATGAGATTAAGAGGTCTAATGGATGAGAAAGATCGATTTAGAGATTTGTGTCACATCATGGTTTATATTCACAGACCGGTCGGTTATGATTATTTAGTATGATCATAACTCGTGAATATAACGTGTTATACTTTAAAATGAGATCTAGAGAGAGATATGTATGCGACGTTCGATCTAGGGTACAAGATATACGAAACCTACCAATGGTCATGCCCATTTTTGAGCTGTTATATACTCCTAAGAGATATGTGACAACGAGCTCTCAATGTATGCTTGGTCGCACGGGTTATTTGCCAATATGATCTTTGCGAATATAAAAAAAAATTAGTTGTTAGTCCTCCTGTGGACGAATAGGAGTTGTTTGCCCTACATGGGCGAGTGAGAGATATTAGATTTAATATAATGAAGTGGGGTCCACAGGGGTTACGGTGTGCGCCCATGCGGGCAACCACATCCACTTGAGCGGTTATTTGCTTCAAACGTGAAAGATCACATTGGTTAACATGATGCCCAAATAACTCGACCTCCCACTTACGTTTCTCTACGGTTGTTCTTTCCGTCACACCCACGAACAAGAGAAAACGGATAACGAAGAACGCTCCTCTCGATCGTCGATTTTCGTTGACAGAGGAAAACTGCGAGATCGCAAAGGGCCTTTTAACCGGTGATTAATCGGTATGTCCTCGTGATATATCTTCGTCGATCAATGAATCTAGAGATCTATTGGGCATGTTTTCGCTTTTAAGTCTCAATTAGATCGGATTGAGAATGAATTTAGTATCCTACAAATAGATGTCGCATCATATAGACCTTGTTGATCGTAGAGGGATTTTCGTATATATCCGACAGGGCTTTCATCAAACTCGCAGATGGTCTTCTCTTTGACGATATTAAACGCGACGTTACGAGCCAACGTCGCCGAATAACACCCAGCCGCTCGTCTATCCAAAGAATTCCCAATCAGCTTGCTTCATCCGATGTAGATAGTCTTCAATCTGCATCTTTCGAAACCAAAGTCCTTCCCCTCAAATTTATCGATTTTCACTTTTACTTCTTCGGTCTCCATCGATTCGCGTCAACTCAATAAGCCTAGCTCGATAGCAATTGTTGCGCGGAAGCAAACGATCAAACAATAAAAGATAGAACAAGAAAATAAATTGGACACCAGAAATACGTGGTTCGCTCGTAGAGACTTACGTCCACGGAGAGAGTAGCAACGAATTCCACTATAGAACAAGCAATACACGAAGTTACAAACCACACTCGAGTTACTCAAACACTCTCGTTTTTTTAAAGCCCCAATTACATCCAAGAATGCACACAATGTTTAGCCTCCCAATTCCTAGCGAAATAATCTCTCAATCTCGCAAAGGAATTAACACAAATCTAACCTTAAGATTTAATCGGCTTCAATACTTCAATTCTTGATGTAATTCCGCGAACAAAGACCAATGGAGAAACCCCAAGCCAAGCGCTCATGAATGGTACTTCCAGATCTCCTTCAAAGGTCGAGACCAACGATATATATATATATATATATATATATATATATATATATATATGTGTGTATGTGTGTGATCGCATGGAGGGACGAGCTAGCCGACTTCCTCTTGGATCATGTGATTCGGTCAATCCAAGAAAAGTCCAACATTGACTTCTCTTCCCGCACGCAACTTCAAAAGAAATAGAAAAATAAAATCTTCTCTTTATTTCTGTCTTGTTGATATCTTCTCGGCACCGTGAATAAATATCCCATGGTCCAACTCAAATTCAAAGTCGCAGTTGGACTTTCCAATTCAACCAACGACTCTAGTGCATGTTCACGAAACTTATGTCCATATATATCCTTTATGTTTTTGTTCGGATTCTCTTGATTTCGTACGTCCGTATAAATTCAAATTTTATTTATTTATTTCCAAAATTCATATTTTCGTTTCGGACTCAAAATCGAGATATATTTTCAACATGAACCAAAAATTCAGTTCGATTTTCACCCTGAACTGAATATGAACCGGGTGAGGACCGATGGCTCATAGACGAGGGTCAAGAACCCTCGCCGGCCTTGGGCAAGGGCGTTGGCATCGGCAAGGGTAGGCAAGGGCCTCACAACCCTTAGCCTCAAACACGAAAAAAATAATAATAATAAAAATAAAAAAGGTATTTTGGATATTTTCAGTGGGATTTGGTAAACCGAACCGAGCAGACCTGAAATAACCGAACTAGAAAAAAACAGAATGCTTATTTTTCAATTACCTTAACCGAAAGTCGAATCGAAATGCATGAAATTTTCAGTTCGGTTAGTGGTTCAGTTTTCTAGTTTGGTTTTTACACCTGTTAGACACCTAATTTTGTCATCCTTGTACTTTATTTTTCTCCGCAAAGTAGAATAGACCAAGTCATATAAATACACTCATTGTGCTTATAAAAAAGAAAGAAAGAAAGAAAGAAAGAAAGAAAGAGGACATCTGCAATAGGAATTTGCAAATGGAGAATATCTGAGAGTACCTAAGCAGAGAATATATGAGAATATCGACTACAGCGGGAGATAATATCTGTACCAGGAGATACTATCTACACCAAGAGATAATATCTGCAGCAGAGAATATTGGATACGGCAAGAGATGATATCTGCTGTAGAGGATAATATATGCAGTGGAGGGCGATATTTGCAACAGAAGTTGCAAGCGCAAGTTGCAACTAAGTTATGTTGGTTCCCGAGAAGCTGAAGAGCCAACAATTGGTCGCCAAAAGAGGTTAAGGAAGCTGCAGTAGGGAGTTTCGGCTGAACATATGGGACAAAAAAGAATGATGACCATAGAAAGATAGAGGCAAGTTGAAGTTGCGAGTTGGAGCTGATCGGTTCTTAGAGGCTGATTTCGGCCGCCGTAGAGGGCAGAGAATTTTGGTAGTGTATAGCAGAATATCTAGCAGAGAATTTCAGTTCCGGCAAAGAAGGAATGATGACTAAGAATAAGAAGCAAGTTGCAGCTTGATTCAGCTTGTTCCCGAGAAGTGGCAAGCCAACCGATTGGCTACCGAGAGAGGTGGAAAGGACTTGGAGCTGGGGAATTTCGGCTGCAGCAGGGTGAATGATGACCAAGATCAGCAAGCAAGTTGGAACTGAGGTAGAACTGGTGTGGAACTGACGTGACCGGCTCTCAGTGGTTAGTTTTGGGCGGCTGTTCGAAAAAATCTGCAGAGAATGAGCAGTAGGATTTTCTTCAGCCAAAAAGTCAAAGGAGCAGAGGATTGGGGAGTGCCGGCTCTTGCGGTAGGAAGAGGTTGATCTTCGAAAGTGTCATAACAAAAAGAATAGCCGTTAACCGAGTGAATATAAAAGGAGGAAAGGGTAGAACCTAAAAGGGGGTCTCTCTCGCTGATTCTCTCGGCAACAAAAGAAAAGAACGGCAACAAAAGAAAAAAAGAAAATGAAAGAAAGGATGAATGATGATTGAAAAAAACGGTGGACAGGGAGGATTCCCAGGATTTAACGTCATGTTCATCCCGTTTGTTGTAGTTCCAATCTTCAACAAGTAGTATGCCCACTGTTGGATCTAGGTTTTGTTTTTTTTTTAAAATTTTTTTAACTACTCAAGTGCACCGGGGAGGCAATTAAACAGAAGAAGGAGTGTTTTCATCGTTTGCATGTTTGTCCTAATGGAGAGAATTTGGCAAAGTTTAGATTAGCAAGGAAAAATGCCAAGAAAGCCGTGCGAGAGGCTAGAGGCAAGGTTTTTCTGACATGTACAAAAAACTCGGGAGCAAAGAGGAGAAAAAGGTATCTATAGGCTTGCAAAGATAAGAGACAAGAAAAGTAAAGACTTGACACATGTTAGATGCATCAAGGATGAAAATCAAAAACTTGTAGTAAGAGATGCACGTCAAGGAAATGTGGATGAGCTATTAAGATGCCCGATGGATGGAGGAAAAGTATGCTTGTGCCTATCTATAAGAATAAGGGAGATATCCAGAATTGTTCCAACTATAGAGGCATTAAGCTTATGAGTCATACTATGAAGTTGTGGGAGAGAGTTATTGAGTATCGTTTGAGACTAGAAACTAAGATATCAAATCAATTTGGATTTATGCCGAGAAGATCTACCATGGAGGCTATTTTCTTGATACGACAATGGAAAGGTATCAAAAAAGAAGAAAGATCTATATATGGTGTTTATTGATCTTGAGAAGGCGTATGATAGGGTTCCAAGACAGGTCTTATGGTAGGTGCTTGAGAAGAAAAAAGTACCTTCAAAGTATGTAGAGGCAGTCAATGATATGTATGATGGAATTACTACATGTGTAAGGCTTGTAATGGAACATCAAGCTATTTTCCAATCACAATGGGCTTACACTAAGGCTCGGCTTTGAGTCCTTATTTTTTGCCATGGTTATGGACAATCTCACAAGAGATATCCAAGATGAGGTGCCGTGGTGTATGCTATTTGCAGATGATATTATGCTCATCGATGAGACAAGGGCGGGGGTTAACGCTAAATTAGAATTATGGAGAAGTACGTTGGAGTCCAAAGGGTTTACGTTAAGTCAAGTAAGACTAAATACATGAAGTGTGAGTTCGACAAGGCAAGAGGGGAGATGAACCCGTCAATTTGCTCGGACAGGAGGTACCCAAGAAAGATACTTTCGATATTTAGGATCAATATTGCAAAAGGGGGAGAGATTGATGAGGATGTAAGCCATAGAATCGAACGGGTTGGATGAAATGGCGCAGGCATCAGATTTTTGTGTGATCGCAAAATCCCTCTTAGGCTAAAAGGAAAATTCTATAGAACATCAATAAGACCCGCAATAATCTACGAACTAATGTTGGCCGCACAACAACATGAGCATAAGATGGAAGTAGTAAAAATGAGAATGCTAAGATGGACGCGTGGTCGTACAAGAATGGATAAGATAAGAAATGAGGATATTCGACGAAAAGTTGGAGTAGTATCGTGACCGAAAAGATGAGAGAACATCGTTTGAGATGGTTTGACATATTTTTCAAGACCCCTAAATGCTCCGGTAAGAATAGAAATGTGTTATAGAGAGCATGACATGCGGAAAGGAGAGGTCGGCCAAACTTACTTGGGAAAAGTAGTAAGACAAGATTTGTTGGAGTGAGACATAGATTGACGTCACTGTTTGTCTTAGGACGAGTGGAGGAAAGCGATTAAGATTATGGAGGGCAAAATTCCTATGTTCCCGACTACCTTTTCGAGTCCTAACCCTTTGTTTTCTTTATATTGTTATAGCCATGTTATTTTATTTTGTTGTATTTTATAGCTCTTTGGTCTTGCTTTTTGAGTTCATCGACCGACCCCAACTAGTTTGGGTTAAAGGTGATGTTGATGTTGATGTTGACTCAAGTGCACCGGGCCGAGACCCTTGGTTTCCTTGGTCCGGCAAACTTGTACTCAGGTTAATGTTGTGGTTCAAATAAGGTGAAATCAGTTCATGCCATGTTGAGACCGTGTATTGTATTGTTTCTGTTGGCAATGTTTTGGTTTTAATTGTTTTGAATGGTTTTACTGCTGCAAGTGTGCTGATCAAAAGCCATATGGCCGGTCGGTAGAGGTTTCTTGCATAGCCTGCTTCGCGATGCTCTTTCTATGTGTCTGCCCAATAATTTCCCAAGTCGATTAATGCATTGGAAACTACATGTTACCTAGTTTCATTCTCATTGAGCCTTTTCTTCTTCTCGTGATGCACATACCAAAGAATTTTTGACTTGAATCAAGCTATTGGACCTTTTCACTTGCCGGGGTTCAAACCCAGTTCTCTTGAAACATGTCAAACTCACTATGCGGGGGATTTTTTATTTTAATCATGATTTCTTTTGATCTGGCTATTGTTACTTAGTTCTAACTATTCTGTGCGCACAGAAGTTTGCTCCCCTTTTTGAGTTTGCTGTTTGCGGTTCCAGAGATTTAAGATGTGCGGCCATGAAAACACTTCACAAGATAGGTTTAGACAATTCACTGTAGCATGCATGTTTTAGGAAATGCCTAAAAAAAAAAAAAAAAAAAAAGAGAACCCTCTTATGATACGCAATCCAGCGATGTTTTGAGGGGATTTGCGTTTGACTATGAGGTTTTGATGCTTCTGTTTAACTTCTTATTTTATAAATAAAGAGCCACAAATTTTTAGGAAAAATAACATAGAATCAGAAATACGTTTTTTTTTTGTATATATGAAAAAACAAAACGACATAAAGAAGAAAAGCAAAAAAAGAGTAATCCACTTTGTGTAATCTAACTTTGCTTTATAATTCATACCCAACCTTCGTTTACGTTCCTGTTCCGCTAAGAAAAAAACAATGTAGGAGTACAAACGTGTTTTTATATATATATATATATATATAAAAGAGCAAAGATTTTGGAAAAACCAAACAATCATTTGTGTTTTTATTTTTTTTTCTTTTTTAGTCATTATTTCATGCGGGAGGCCGACCGATGTCTATTCCAGTCCATATTCGTCATTTATCCTACCATGCTTCATGTTCAATTGTCTGAGTTCGTAATCCATTTTGATTGGCATGGGTGTTTATTTGTTTTTCTTTTCCATAAATAGCCATTTTAAATATTTGACTGCTTGATTATCACTTTGTGTCTCATTTAATTGCTTGAGAATTTTTTTTTCCGTCAAACTTTTTCTTTTCCTTTCTTTCCAGAATATTAGCCTGAGAAATAAATTGATAATTACATGAAAATGACAAAAAAAATCATGCCTGGTCCCCCAGCTTTGGTTAAAGGTCTTTGAATTTTTGAGCAATGAGAAAAAAGCATGGTCACTTTAGAAATATCAATTGGTTAGGTACCGATAGGGCACTAATTAGATAATTAGCATAAATAAGTCCCCAAACTTAAATGCTCTGGTTGCGTAGAAATAAGTCCCCAAAAATCAGGCCTGGCCACCTAGTTCTGGTTAAATGTCTTTCAATTTCTAGTAATGAGCAAAAGCATGGTCACTTTAGAAATATCAATTGGTTAGGTACCAATAGGGCCCTAATTAGATAATTAGCGTAAATAAGTCCCCAAACTTAGATGCTCTAGTTGAGCAGAAATTGAGATAATACTCTCATAACTCGATTGATTTCTAGCCAACCCGAAAGGCTAGTGGCGACTCTTATTGGTTTCTAGTAGAAATTGAGATAATATTCCAATGTCAAGCGAAGTAAAATTTGAAGAATTCAGGCCCAAACTGATGGGTAGTGCCTCTAAACCTAGACTATCCTCGTAGGGGAAAGGATGGATTGTGACAACACCCCTAGGATACCACTGTAATAGAGGGGGTATAGCTGGTATTTATCTAATGTTAATGACTTGATTGATTAATAACAGAGAAGCCAAGAACGATCTAGGATTATTTTTTACACTTCATATTCTCTGCACTTGGTAACGCATTTAAATTGATTTGCCATTAAAAAGGTAGAATTTGGAACACCAAGAACGAAGCAACCCTTTCAAATTCCTTGCGCTACTCTTCACACCATTTATTTACGTACATTTATTATATTTATTAGAAAAGAACTATTTAAAAATGACGATTTATTTAATTGATTGGACATCATTAATGTACAATAGCCCTCTATTATATATATGTAGTGGGGTCTAAATCCACGAAAAATACAAAAAGTTGCAAAAGACACAAGGTATCATTTTTCAAGCACATCTCACTCACAAAATCTCCTACCATGAAAGAGTTCGAAAAGACATAGGCTATCATTTTTCGTGGGTCTAAATCCACGAAACATACAAAAAGTCGGAAAGCGACTCTCGGGGCCCGGACCCTCCACCCAGATGGAGAGCAATTAAACCGTTTCCGGCTCAACCTCTTCAAGAAGACCCTCTTCTTCTGCTCCGCCCGGTGGGAGTGGCGATTCAAGCAGTTCAAAGCATTCACGACGAATCGGAACGAGGACCGCTGCAACGCCGTCCACTGCTACTGGTCTGTGCGGGACGACGGGTTTTACTTCAGCAACGATGGCAAAACGTGGGACCGAGAGTACACGTGGGCCTAAACCGTGTCATGGTGTGTCGTGAAAGATTGTTTCAATCGCACGAAATAGTCTGGAATAAAGAGGACACGAACTCTTTTATATTGTTTGGTCTTTCACACTAGCTTTCCCTTGATGGCATTGTCATTCACAAATAATTTTTATGCAACTTCAGAGTTTCTCCTCTAAGCTCTCTGTTTGGTCTTTCACACTTGCTTTCCCTTGGCCGTTGCCTCTAGCGGTCGCCAAGGCGTGGCGACTGGCTAGAACAAGAAGGGAAGAAAAGAAAGGGAACTAAAATTTGAAATATCAAAATTTTATTAAAAATTATCCACGTTATCGCCGGCCACGGCACGTAGGATGGCGTTCATGTTAGCAATTTCCAGTCAATATTAACCGGATAGACTGAATTAGCATAAATGCAAAAGGTTAGGACTCAATTGGCAAAAAAAAAAAGATTTAGGATTGAATTAACACAATTATAATAGGTTTATGACTTTTTTGGTAATTCTTTTTAGATGGATAATTAAAAACGGGTAATGCACACTCCTGAAAAAAATATGCGGACTGAAGAGAGATATACATTATCTCTTAAAAGGTTGTCTAATGTCACAACAATACAAAACAAAGAAATCCAAAATGTCAAGTGTGGGCTATTGATAAGAATCAATATTTGATTCGAATGACTGTCCTTGTAAATTACTAGCACCTTTTACCACATAGAAAAATGACTGGTGAAGCCAATCAAGAGACAACATCGCAAGGTGATTGTATGCAGCTAGATAACAACATCCCACGTACATTGTTTGAGAAATATATATTTATGCGCTTCAAAAAATTTTGTTCTTACAAGTTTGAATTCAGATTTTTCATAGCATGCACTCATGACTGACCATATTTTAAGACCATATACATCATGTCACTTTGCAAGCGGAAGTGTCTTCACATTTATTCCCTAACATGATTACTTTCAACAACACACACATATGTTTATATATATAGATCAAGACCTTAAGTTTGGACAAAGAAGGAGTGTCATTGTTTAACCAAATAAGATAGTCAAAATACAAAGGAATGCAAACCGCCTTGTAAAGTGAGCAATAACAATTCACAAAGTTCAGAAACCGCATGACTAATTTCCTTAATTAGAGAACCCTAACACGTCATCACATATTGCACTTTATCGGTTCCCGATTCGGTCCAGTTTTTCCAAGAATCGAGAACTGGGATGATGGTCCCGATTCTTAGTTTTCGGAACCAGGGACCGTACCAAAGGTTCTTGGAACCGGACCGATTCTACCAGTCCAATCCGGTCTGATTCTTGAGCGGTCCAGTGGACCGATACCTTTCCATTCTGCCACCACATTTTACCTCCTAACCACGCTCTATCGTGACTTCCGTTACAGCATTGCAATAACAGCTCCAGTCTAAAGATGCTTTGTTCCATTTAAAACACTATGTCCCTTCAACTTTCCCCTTCCCCTTCCTTTTTCCTCGGCCTCCACTTCGATTCTTTCAACTTCCTCTCCAGTTTTTTTCGTGAGAGCTATGCAGATTCCAACAAATACCCATCATCATTTCCTTCACCCGCAGAAAATCAAATTCTCATAACAAAAAACCAAAATAGAACATCCTTAAAAGTCGCTCATTTTTTAAACCATTGATGACGAGAAGTTTTGCTGAAAAGAAATGACTCGTGGGCTACGACAAAGGGAAAAGACCGAAAGGGTAAAGCAGGTTTAGGGAGCACGAGGTAACACTTCTAGAAATGAATTTCTGCTTAAAAATTCTTCTTCAATAGAAATCCGTTTAGTAATGAAACTTCCCATTTGGTTATGCAATATTAAATTTCTAATTTTGAAGCAAATTTCTACTTCTAAAGTTGTTTTTGAGCAATTCCAAAAGTTAAAAAAAGTCATTTCTCTTTCAGAAATATAAATCTCTCATCATTAATATCTCTCACACTTCGACCTCTATTCATTTTTTACGCATCTCTTTCCCAACCATGCCTCCGCCATTGCCGCCCACCACTAGCCTTTGCCGTCGTCGCCCACCGCTAACCTTCGCCAACCGCCGCCGCCATCACTACCCACCTCCACTGCCTCGATGACAACCGCCCCGCCTGCTGCCACCCCCTTCCAATTGTTCTCGTGGGACCGCCGCCTTGACCACTATAGGCCGCCACCGCTCACCACCGTGATAACCATCCCAATGCCGCAACATCCGGCCGCCACCGTCGACCATTACCCACTGCCGCCCACCGCTACCACCAGCCACCCACTTGTCTCTAAGTCACTATCTCCAGCCTTCGAGGTAAAAAATAAATAATATTTTTTATTTTTAAATAGGAAATAATATTTTTTCATGGAATTCAAAAGAATATAAAATGAAGTACAAATTTTTCAGTTGCTAACAATAATTTTTCATAGAAGATTTTGTGTTAATAATATTCCAGAACTAGAAATTTTTTATTGTTACCAAACGACTTATGTTGGAAAGCAGAAATTTTGTCTTGTTATCAAATATTTTTTCTCTCGATGAGAAATCAACTTTTAAAGCATAAGTAAAAAAAATTAACTTATGGCTAAAAGTTGATCTCCGAAGGTATGTTGCCATACGTGCCTTTACAAGTTTGCATTAAAAATAAATATATTACGTCGGGCGGTCCAATTCCCCATAAAATCGGGAATCGGACCACCTGGACACTGGGTTCCATTTTTAGAAATCGGGAACCAAACAGATGTTCGCTAGAATTTCGCTAGAATTTCGGACCAATCATTTCCCAAGCTGATTAATGCATTATTGCCCCTTCAATTACAAGAAAAGTCAAGTGTCACTATGACTCAACCGATTTGGCTAGGGGTAAACATGGTTCCGAAATAGAATCGAGAAGTGGAGAACCGAATCGGTGAGAACAGATCCGATTTCGGGTTCTTATGTATGCAGGGTAGGTTTTAGGTTCCAAAAATTAGACTACCAATTCTAATGGATAGGTTTCATATTCTAGGTAAATTGGAACTTGGAACTGGAACATGGAACAAGTATTTGTGTTGGAACTTGGAACCTGGAACATGCAACAAGTATTTGTGTTCTTCTTGTACTATTTCTTGGCGCAATCCTACGGTATTTTATGCCGTCTAATAATGAGTGTGTAATTTAAAACCACTAGTCCGAGTTACAATTTTGTACAATATCCATACTAAGGCTTTTCTTGTGTTCATGTTTTGTATTCTTCGTGTGCCCGAATACGAGTTGCGGTCGATTGATTGTAGCAACAAAAGATGATCACTAGAAGTGATGATTCGCTGCAATCTTTTAATGAAGAATATAGTGCACCTTGAGTAGACCTTGGAACTAGTCATGAAACCCGTGACGGGGTAGGTCACGATTTTTCAGGATATGCAAGGTAGGTTTGAGATTCCAAAAATTAGTAAATCGGTTTCGATGGGTAGGTTCCAAGTACCAAGTACCTGGACTTGGATCGACTATAAAATCGCTCACTCCCAAATTTGATAGCCAAACACTCGTAGTATGACACTAGGTTTCTAAATCATGACCATATGCACATTACAAACACTACAAAAAAACAAGGATTTAGCCACGAATTTTGCCACGAAAAATTGACCAAAATTCATCGCTAAATTGATTTGCGACTCAAATTAGCGACGGAAAAATATTCGTCGCTAATTCGGCGTCGCAAAATTTAGCGACGAAAAACTAAAGTTTGTCTCTAATTAGCAATGAATTTTGCAATGAATATTTATCCGTGAATAAGTTTCAGTGGCTAAGTTTGCCACTAATTTTGCTGCGACGAATTACCCTCCGTGGCAAATTAGCGACGAAACTTATTCGCCGCTAATTAGCCACGAATTTTGCCACGAAAATAAATTTTGTAGCTAAATTTAGCGACCAAAACACAATGTTTCGTCGCTAATTTTGTGACGCTGAATTTCCCATGAATTTGTTTTCGTGGCAAAATTCATCGCAAAACCCAATTAGCGATGAATTTTGCCAAATTTTTCGTCGCTAATTTGATTTACTTTTTGGACGAATTTTTTCCATCGCTAATTAGCGACGAATGAAATTTAGGCATGAAAATGTTATTCGTCGCTAATTTGCCACGAACATATTCGTGGCAAAATTAAAATTTGCGCAAACTCGGCTCACAAAATTTAGCAACAAAAATAGATTCATCACTAATTTGCCCAAATTCGTGGCAAAAGTCATCGCCGATTACGAATTTGAAAGTTTAGCATCAACATTTGCAACGAAAATAGCCACGAAAAGTATTTAGTGATGAAATTTAAAATAATTTAGCGACAAAATTAGCGACGAATTTTTATTAATTCTTTAGCGACAAACTCTCCGATGAATATTGTTTAGGGATGAATTTTGCGACGAAATTTTATTTTTTTCATATGATAAAATCATTTCTTTTACTTTTTGATCTTAAATTTAATTAAAAGAAAAATTAATTTCTACAATTTATATTTAACATTCATTAAGCACTTAATAATATCCAAATTTTTATAATAATATGAAAATGAGATACATTCATTTACATTTTTCACAAGGATGACATAAATATTTTTCTTTAGGGAATCTGCACATAATTAGTTCCTCGTATTACGGTAGCTCCTCCATAGAGGTGACATTCACTTGTTGACATACAATGCCATATTGAAATTCTTCTCTGCGGAGGATATCAGCCTCAGCCTGCTCGGGAAACAATGAAAAAGGAAGTGCAGAATTTTCTTATCCATGTTGCCACTAATGCGAAGAGAGAAGTCAGTATGTAATCACTTGATAAACAGGGCTGAAGATAATCTTCTTCCAATCCTTTTGGCTGCTCAACTCTGAAATTGTAATGAAAAGGAGGTGCCTCTATGCATACATGCTTCTGTATGTAAGATTTGCAAGAAAGTTAAAAAGTCATGGGAAAAGGTATTTCTACATGCATAATGAAGCACTGAGCATGTCTCACAAGTCTTTCCTTTTTCCTTCCTTGAGATGCTTATTGCACTTTGCCAAAAGTAATGTGCCACCCTCTTTTTGGCGGCTGCATCACTGGAAAAAAAAAAAAGGGGGACAAAAAAATCCCGACTTTTTTAAAGGACTCAAAAAAGCTCATGAACTTTTACTAGATAGACAAAAATACGTACCATTGAGTTTTTCCTGGCAAATGAAGTAGCTAAGGGTACTGATGTGTGCAAAAAGAACATGTCCGCTTGAGCCAAAAGATGCCATAGACATGTCAACAAAAGCCAAATAACGCGGTTCACCGAAAATTTAACAAGGTCATTCTTTTAATTCCTCTTAGTTAGTATGTAATCACTTGATAAACAGGGCTGAAGATCATCTTCTTCCAATCATTGTAAGAATTTCATACATCAAAGCATCTTCTCAATTGATCAAGCTTTCCTCTAACTATACCCCGAAAAGACAGATAACAAATATAAGCACATTCATTGTGCCTCAATTGTTCATTATGCAACAAGAAGTTCGCAACTTCTATAATATTTTCACTTCTCTTCCACCCAAAGAAAAGACAGCTGCCATACAGAAAGTAGATGCTCAATTGAACATGAGGATTTGCAGATTTGTATTATTTTTACATTTTTAGCAAGAGAAATATCTTAATGACATGGAAAGCCAAAGATCAAACGGCAAGACCTAAATCATGGTGATGCAAGGATATATTTGATGAAGTCAACGGAGAACTTACCACAAACATGCACTCGTTGATAAGAAAATCTTCAAGTTCTCGAACATTTACAACATACCTTCGCCCAAGCTGATTTTCTCCATTGAAGTATGTCAAAACACGTTCAAAGTACTTGACATATCTTTGGAAAGAAAATACAATGATGTTATCAAACAAAACGAAAAAGGTTGAGGACCTTGACCAAAGTGTATCACTAATTGTTATTCAGAAAGCAACTCACTATCCGACTTGGCAAGACAAGCCCTTTTCCATCCACACATCTTTTCCGGTTGTAGTAGTCAATAGACTCCTCAGCAGATCGGGAAGAACCGCAGAGAATGTCCAACAAATGAACAATAAAAAATATGAACCAGTGTATTCTTGAATCTTGATAAGAAGTCTATGGAATTGACCACATGTCAACCCTTAATCACGAATGAGTAAAGGAACGATGAAATCAAGCTTAAAGGACCTAGAATCACATTAAATTAACAAAATTAGGCGGCCTCCAGAATTGAAACGGAGTATACAAGATCCTCCAAAATCACAAGTATTTGGCAAGAAACCAACCCAGGATTGATGCAATATTTTCTCACTTGTGTATGTAAGCTCTTATGATTAGTACAGTTACAAATTAGGATCAAATGGAAGTTAAGTTGAAGCTCTAAAGTCATGGCTAGTAAATTCCAATGCTGTTCCAGCAAATTCCAGTCAAGAAGAACATTTACAATTGTGACATAAATCTTGACCATGTATGGTACTTATAACTATGAAACAAGCGAATTTCGAACATATGCAGCTCCGACAAGCATGATGCCAACAAATTCCTAACAAGTAAAGCATTATTAGTATGAATTTCCTCTTTCGACTTAGTATACAAAAGTATATGCTAACAAAAGAGAGAACGAGAGCGAGTTGAGGGACTGACAGCGAGCTGTCGTTGGTGGTGACGAGATCTAGAGATGGAGGTCTGCGTCGCATGTTTGCTAGGGCTTCTTCTTCTGAAGTGTAGCGCTTTTTTTCTCTCTACCCTAAACGACGAGTGACACCTTTTTTCTCTCTCCACCTGCATGGACCCATCATCCCCGTTGGTCGGACCCTGCAACACAATTCAAGTCTTACCCGTTGGCCTCCGCCGAATTGACGAATGGCTACCAAACTTCAGTCAAACCTCAACAAGCTTCGATCTCCTAGCTACTGTACTCTGGTAAATCTAGAAAGGAAGGAACAACGCGAAGCGAAACCCAAAGAATCTCGTTAGTTTGGCTGTGGCTGACAATCTTCTCTTTGTGAACCAAGACAAATCGAAAAAGAAGGAGCAAGCTGATAAAGGTTCCTCACCTCAGATCTGGAAGGGCTCAACCTATTATGCTCTTAAAATCAACATCGATAGATCATTCTTTGCAGCCGGTTCCAAAGAGGGAAAGGGAGCGATGTTTCTAAAGAGGCAAGACTCGTGGTTCCTTTTTTTGGTTTTGCCCGCATGGACAATTGCGACGAACCGAAGGTTTTGAGTCTCTAGTGTTGGAGAAGAAATATAAGAAGGAAAAGGAGCAGCAAAAGCTCCGAACCCAAGTAATCAAAGCCCTTGGAGCATCAGGAAGTTGTGAAGAAGGAGAAGAAGTGGAAGGTGTTGGAGATGGGCAAGAACGACAATGAAGGTAAGAGCGAGATGAGCATTGAGTTGGTTGACCCTAAGAATTTGAAAGCAAAGAAAGAGGGGGAGAAGAAGAAGGCAAGGTTGAGCGGCAACGATGATGAGGTGGTTCAGGAGGGAACCCTAATTTAGGAGGAAAATTTAGTGACGAAAAAGTGATTCGTCACTAATTTAGTGATGAAATTGAAATTTTAAAGTGACGA